>JAXQQM020091664.1:0-39984 GCA_034641835.2 Pinus albicaulis
TGGTCTGTCCCCAGCGGAGTCGCCATTATGTTGGCGTTCCCATGTTTTGGCCAGATTGGCAAGACCAAAAGATGAGACAACATCAGAACCACTTTTGGGCCCTAGGATCTAGCCCTCCTAGACCCGGAGAGGGATCTCTCCAAATAGAGCAAAGAATGATATATCTTTGAAGCTCAAAAAGATGTTAGGCTAGTTATGAAGCACAAAGGGTGTTTTAAAATAGTTTGGTTGAAGGGTTGCTGGGTTGGTTAGGAGATCATGGACTAGGAAAGCAATGGGAGAAAAGGAACAAAATAGCAGGATGCTTCAGCAAGGAGGATAAGCCAAGAAAGTGCCATCCATTGGGCTATGGAGTCATGAAGGGAGAATTACTTGCAACAACTAGCCAAGGCTTTCAAAGGGAAAGTCATCTACACTAAAGGATCTTCTTAGATAGATGATAGGATGGAACATTAAGGAGAGAAGGTGGAAGAAGGAGAGACGACCAAATTTCTGTCTATAGATCGGGTCAGAGGTCATTTAACTCTAGACCTGCTTGGACATATTCTAAGGCAACTCTCAAAGAGACAAAGGGGTTGCTTATAGATCGGACCAGAGGTCATTTAACTCCAGGTCTGCTTTAGAAACTCCAAGGGAAAACAGAGACAGGATTAACAGAGGGATCTTAGAAAGGCTGGCTGGTCACGCAAGGATCCTAGTGGACAGGGCTAACACTCATCCCCAGTGTTCCCAAACCTTCAAGCTTAAACCCAACCAGAACATCTATGAACTGATTCATTTAATTCATACATCAGAGAGTGGGCAATATCATCCACTAAAATGGTTAAATCAACTGAAATCAATTGTCAGATAACACATTTAGCAGAAAACATTAAAGGTAGGGAGAGCATGAAACTATTCTAACAGTCAAAATGAATCCCTCTAACAACAAAATGCCCAACAACTGAACAAAAACCTTTACAATATGTTTTCTGGATTCTTATAACAGAAAGAGAGCAGAGGAGGTAGGTGAAGTACTAAATGCAGCATTAAACTCAGAAAGAAAGGGAGGGCCGAAACCCATTCTGTTTTAACTCTCGGCATTTATCTCTGGTATGGCTTGGACGCATTCTGGTGCTGTAGTACTCTGTAGGCCGGCTAGGGACGCCTCTGTCAGGTCGATTGACCTCTGATATGTCCTTGAAATCCTTTTAGGCTGTCTGGAACTCTATTTTTGCCTTCTGGAATAAATGCACTGGATGGGATGAGCTGCAAGTTTCTCCATGCTCCTACCTACCGCCTGACTGTCTTAAGTGAGCTTCAGTCAGTGCAATTAATCGTTTCAGGGCTCGAGGAGGCATGGAGATTGCCGTAGGAAAATATCAGTCCTAGAGAAAACGTTTTGCTGATATTAAAACGCGGATATGACCCTGACAGTGTGCTTGAATCTTCAAACTGCGCCCCGCCTCTGAATTGCAGGGTTAACCTTAATTATATCAATAGGAATAATTAACCCCCTTTGAATCTCTCTGCTCGTCCGCTGGCTCAAGCTGTAACGGCCATCTCTGTGCTATCAGCTTAATTAAAATAAGCCTCTTACAAAACGGACAGGGGTGGTGGAGGAAATGCTTCAGAGGCCCAGAGGAACGGTGGCGGAATAGTGGAGAGCGGTGAACTAATGAAGAATGGCGGAAGAAATGGTTATTGGTGTGAAATCCAAAAGATTAAATGTTTGGGCGGATAACACAGGGAACAGAGAAAAACAATGAAGTAGAGCCACGGAGGTGGGACCAAAGGGTACGAATCACAATCGGAATCAGAAGAGGGAAGTGAATTGCAATCGCAATCGGAGACGAGAGTAAAGCGGAATAGCACAACACAAAACTTCCGATGCGATTGGGAAAAAAGCCTTTGTATAAATAAAATGAGGGAATTTTGGGCTTTATAAAGGAAAAGGGGCTTTTGATATGAATGGCAGAGGACCTTAGTGGTGGGACCGGCGGCTTAATCGCAATCGAAGGATGGGAGCGGGTGGCAATCACAACGTATATTCCAAAAGTTTCAACTGCGATCGGCGGGACGAGGCGATTAAGCGATGACCGTTGGATCAGCGGAGAGGATGGACGGTCGGGATGTAATCGGCGAAAATGAAATCGAGAGGCACGGAAAAGGGGTACGATTGAATTTTGCGATTGCGATGGAGCGATTGGTGCAGGGCCGTTGGATCGGAGAGATAGATCAACGGTGTGAAATGATATCGGAGGATCGCAATCGGTGCTCGGGCGGGAAAACTGGCGATCAACCGGAGGATGGAACGATCGGGGCGTGATGTGATTGATCGCATCGCAAGTATTTGCGATGGACCGATTGGGGGTTGTCCGACAAGAGTTGCGATTGCGATTGAACAGGGCTTGCGATTGTGATTGCAATGCGGCGGGCTATATACATAACACCAAACTTTATAATAAAGTTAATGCAAATACATGGCGGGGTATGGAAGGGGAAGTGGTTATAAAGGGCGGGACTTATACTATAAAGGCTTTATTATAAGGTCCTTAGGGTATGGTTTGGGAAGTGGGTAAGAAATAAATCGCATATGTTGTTTAACATGGTTCACAATGTGATTTTGATCGGAAGCAAGGGAAAAAGGTGTTAGGCCTTATAATAACGTCGGAAAGTGGGATTTTTCCCATTCCAATGTGATTTAGGGGTTAGAAAGGGGAACGGTAGAGGAATAAGGGGGGGAAATGGCCAACGAAAGGTAGAGGAATGATTTAAAGGGGATTTTGGGGGAACTTGAAGGGTAAGAAGGGAAATAGAAGGGGAGACAAGGGGGGACAAAGTAGAGGCTAGGTGGGGGTGAAATAAGAGGGAAAAGAGGGCCTTTGGGCATTTCTTCACAAATAGAGAGGCTTTATGATGGAAATCAGCAGAGGGGACTTTATCAAAGGACAAAGGCACCAGGAGGCTTCAACGATGATGTGTTTTAAGGGGAAATGCATTCCTTGAAGACTCAAGAACATTTTAGCCCCCTTTTTTGCTTGTAAAAAATTTTATAGGGGGGCTAACAGTGTTAACACTGGAAAATCTTACAGCAGAGGATGATATCAATTAATGTCGAGCCCAAGGATTTATAGGACAGGAATACATTATGAAATCAATAAGAATTTAAAATCTCAAATGTTTTGAGAAAATCAGATTTGAACTACTCATAAATTCTCAAATGTGCATATTTTCCTTCGGGAAGAGTGCCTTTTGTGTGCCCTTTTTCCCAATAAGCACGCATTCCCAGAAATGGAAAAAAGTCACTTTCTAGGATCACAACAACCAAAGGACAGTTACTCCTTATGTGAAACTGACCTAAGGATAGCCATCAACACCTCCTTAGACATTATTTGAGAACACAAAAGAATATTTGAGCACAGAATGGAATAACACCTCTCCCTTGGGTCACCATCCATCATGTTCCAAGGGAGGGAAGGAGGATTTGAAGCTCACCTATATAAACCCACCAAGAGATGAAAAAATGGTAATCACAAGGTTATGTTGGCCAATGTTTCCCATGAAAAACTAGCATTGTGTGTGACCTGGAGCTGGAGATAGAGAGGACTCGATAGTTGGCCACCCAACATCTTAGTCCACCACGGCAGAGAGAGAGAGTTAGACTGCATCAAAGGCAGAGCTTGAAAGACAAACATCCTTGCATCGGGACCTAGAGCCATTGCCCAGGGGCCTTTTTGAAAGTGGGTAAGATTTTCTTTTATTTTTAACATTTAATAAGAAGAGGCCATCGAGCCATCGTTTGCATTATTACTATTTGGAACTCTCTATATAGCTTATTTTGTGTTTTTAGTTTTAGTTTTTTAACCAGAGCATACTTCAGGATATTATTTCTTTTAAGTTTTATGCTTTTGAGCTCCACCCACATACTGCCTGTTACTAATAGTTTAGAGGGTAGACCACACTCTCTAAGCTCGTGTGATTTTATACACCCATGTGTCGAATCCATCACAACAGGATTGGCGACTCCACTGACGTGTTTCAAGTTTTCGTCGTTGTGTCATCTTTTGCAAGAGACCCCTTGTCTATGCTGGAGTGGAGATGAGAGTCCTCTGACCCATCTTTCAATCTCTATACTCACTGAGGTGATAGACTGAAGAGGGCATCTCCTAAATATTTTTACTTGTAGGATTTTTACGCACATTTTTTCCAAACAGAGGCACATTGCGCGTGTTCAGGAGTGACCTACGCATAGGAAGGCGCACCTGTCAAGGGCTTTTGCATGCAAATTGTAGAAAGATTTTTTTCTCCTATTTTCTGCATTTTTTCTACTTGTAAGCATGTTTGGAAGCCCCTAATGTATCTGCCAACACCTATGTTGATACCCCACAGCTACTGAGAACTTATTTTTTTCTTCTTTTCGTAGGCATTTAATTAGTTTTCATTCAATTTGGTTTTTTGCAAAAAACTTTCACATAGTTTAAGTAGGGGGCGAGTTAACCATTGCTTTCCAAACAATTTATGTTTTTTGCACATTCTGGTATGCACACTTAGCTTAACTAGTCCAAGTAAGTGGCTCATGACCAAACATGCATAAGCTAGTGTAGAAATTGTTTAGTTTAAACTCAATTTTTGCATTTAGGAAATTGCGGGACTAGGATTGAATCACCAATTAGAGAAAGTAATCTTTGCTGTCTCTATTGTCTATATTCATGATTCTCCATATCCTTTTAGTCACTCACATAGACTAACTAGGAGGATTTGGAAGTGGCCCATTATCCGCAAATGCTTTCTATTTGAGCAAGGAAGAACGTGACATAGTTTAACTAGGGGACTTTTGTAAAAGATCACCAGTATCCATATGTTCAAATTATGAGATTTTTCACCATATGCTCACACACATTCACCCACTAAGAAAAGAAAGCCACCTAGAAATAACTTAAACTAATTCACTAAATTCTCCCCACAGGGGCCACAAGAGAATTTATAGATTAAGTTAGGATCTAGGGGGTAGGCATCCAATAAGCTGCCTTGATCACACTTCACATTGAAACATAGAAGTTGTATTTTTAGGGAGCTTTAAAATCCACCTATCAGCCCACAGAAAAGAAAGCTCGAGCATGCCAAAGACCAGATTCAAAGGGGTTTAGGCTTAGGCGTAGTGCGTGCAGTATCAGTTGGGGCTACCTGACCCCACTGATACTCGGTACTGTTAGCTGACTACCAAGGAGCCCAAGACTCGAACGCTCACATGGGACGGTGGTTCTTAGTGGCCAAAATTCGAGCATTATTTACCCTATAGGTGATGGTATAGGCAAGCGCCAGACCCTCTATCCTTAACTTGGTTGATTCTCTTTAGCTGTTTGGGGGCACCGCCAGCTCTTACGGGACATTGTGCTAGCACTCGCAAGAAATCCTCTCAAGGACCAGTTAGTTTTGAGTATGTGAGGACGTATTATGTCTTCTAGTATTTTGAGTATCATTAAAAAATAGCATTTTTACTTAACCAAATTAAACTCTTCAAAGGGCTAGTAGGGGTCTTTCGTGATTAGGAAGGTTGTCTAAAGGAGCTAATTTTTCCCTAAGCTTCCAAATTAACACCTATAACACAAAGTATCTTATTTTCTTTGATGAAGCTCAAATCAAAGCTCAAAATATTTGACCTCCTTCATTGGTCAGAGGTACAAGTATTTTGTATGCATTTACGGTCAAATTAAAGTCAAAATAGTCCCAAAAATAAATCATTAGAAGGAGGAACCATGCCTATGGTCAACCCTAGTGAAATAACTGAGAAAAACTGAGGTCCATCGCATAAAAAAATATCCTCCAAAGATCAAAATTTTGCAAGTCAAAGAGAGTAAAAATTCCAAGTCAAACTTGGTCAAAGATTCCACAAACAAAAGTCAACATAGAAATTATAAAATTATCCTCCTTCCTTCGCACGTGTAAGCTCAAACTCCCCGATTCTAGATGCATATGAACCAATCACAGGAGGAGAGAGAGGAGAATATGAGTTCATGTGATGTCCAAATAATATTTCGTTAATGTTGATTTATATGGTTTTTTGGAGACTCAATTATGACTTTAGGTCACCCTAAACATTTGTTCACATGTGGTTCCATCTTTAAAAATAGTATTTTTCCTTGACCAAATTAAGTTCTTGGAAGGGAATAGTACATATCTTTCATGATGAGAAAGGTTGGGTAAATGGAGGAATTTTTCCATGACGTATCAAATTAAATTCTATAACACAAAGCATCTTATTTTCTTTGACCAAGCCCAAATCCTAGCCTCTATCCATTTTCATAATTTTAGTGTCACCACAAAAGGCTTAAAAATTGAAAAGAACCAGAATAATTTCAATACCAGAGATGATTATAAACTTAGCCACTCTTGGAAGCCATTAACCCATCTCCTTACTTCTTAACTCCCATTTCCTCGTCTCCTCTCATCCCCCACCCCAACCCTACCCTTAATTTGAATTCCTTTTACCCCTTGTCTAAATATTTCAATTATTATCTTTATAATATTCATTGAATAAATAAATAAGTTAATTTATATTAAATATAGATAAAATATCATCTTATATTTATATATAACTAAACCACCTACTCTGTCATTATTTTCCTATTATTGACATTTTCAACTCTATATATATTTTTATTTAATAACTATTTATATGCGCAATATGGCTTTCTTCACCACCATTGTTGTAGTTAATTTTCATCAATTGAGTTTAAATTGTTTAATGTTAATAACTGTGCCTGGTGTTAGCCCCCCAATGGAATTTTTGACAAGAAAACAGGGGGCTAAATTTTTGTTGAGCCTTCAAGGAATGCATTTCCCCTGAAAACACATCATCCTTGAAGCCTCTTTGTGCCTTTGGTCCTTTGATAATATCCCCTCTATTGATTTCCATTATAAAGCCTCTCTATTTGTGAAGAAATGCCCAAAGGCCCCTTTTTCCCTCTTATTTCTCCCCCACTTAGCCTCTTTTTATTTCCCCCTTGCTTCCCTTCTTTTCCCCACCTACCCCCTAAATCTCCCTAAAATCCCTTTTACATTCCTCCCACACCCCTTGATGGGTCAATTTTCCCCTTTTCCCCTGTCTTCCGATTATAAGTCCGCATTAGAAATCACTTGAATACATAAGTGATCTATGTATGAACCACTTCCCCAAACCATGCCCCTTAGGACCTTATAATAAACAATGTTACCGTTTATTATAAGTCCCGCCCCTTCATATAACCACTTCCCCTTTCCATGCCCCTACCGCGTATCGCATAAACTTTATATATTATAAAGTTTGTCATATATAAAACCCCGCCACGTGCCAATCGCAAACACATTTCAATCGCATGTTTTGTTTGGAGCACTCCGATCGCAGCCTTTCCCTCCGATCCCTGATCAATCGCAAGCCTTTCCCTCCGATCTCCGATTGATCACAGCCCTGACTTCCGATCCCCGATCGCGCCGTCTCCTGATTTAATCCCATCCGTCCATCTGATCCATGATCTGACGACCATCGCTCAATCGCGAATCCCCTTCCAATCGCAATCACGAGTCCTTCCCTCCGTCGCCCGATTCAATCCTAGTTGTCCATCTCCCTGCTGATCCTACGGCCCAGCGCTAATCGCTTCACACCCATCGCGCCTCCCGTTTCTCCCGCCGATTGATTGTGAGCCGTTGACCTGGTATTCAGATCTGACGGTCAGCGCTCAATTGCGCTCCCACCGCCGATCGCAATGAGAACTTGATAAATGTGTGTTGTGATTACCACCCGCTCCGATTTGCGATTGCGATTAGACCCCGGGCCCATCGTACTACCCTTTCGCCTATTCATGTATTATATGGCCTTACCCTTTGTTAATTGAAAATTGTATTATTTCAGGTTTACAAAGGGTTTATACCAATCGCATCGAAAGTTTTGTTTGTCATATGTGCATCCCTCCCCCCGCTCCGATTGCGATTGTGTTTTCCGTATCGGTCCCACCCTGTACTTCCCCCAAACTTTTAAACTTTGGGTTTTACTCTATTGATCATCTCTTCTACCATTCATTCATCATTTCCGCTCTCCACTGCTCCGCCACAACTCCTCCGGCCTCCGCAACATTTCTGCACCACTTCCCAGGTTTTGTGACAAAAGTTTATTTCATTGTGCAGATATCACAGAGAGGCCATTTAACAGCCAAACGGGATAGCAGGAACAGATTTAAGGGATTTGAGCCTGTAATTGGAAATTTGAAGTGCTAATCCCGTGTTTAAAGGACTAAGGCACAGTTGAAGACCAACGCACACGCAATAAGATTTATCTGTGTTTAATGTTCAGCAGAGTAGTTCTCTCCAGAAGTACGCCTTCCCACAATGCCTTCCATGCCCCTCGAGCCCAGAAAAGTTAAGATGCTGACAGGAGCTTCTTAAAAGACTGTCAGGTTGTAGTTAAGAGGTATGGAGAGGCTGCAGACCTTCATCCAGTTCATTTATTCAGAAGGACACCATAGAATCCAAACAGCCAGAGGACTTCACGAAACACCAGAGGTCAAAATCAACCTGACAGAGATCTTCGAACTAGTCTCAGAGTACACACAGTGAATGCTGATTGCCATTAAGTGGTATGGGCATGAACGCTTCTGCCTTACTGTCTTAATGAGGCTCATTTAATTTTTCACCCACTCCTGTTATTCTTTTCTTCTATAAGTAATCCCCAAGAACGAATTGTAAACGTTGTTGTTGCCTTGTTGCGTAGTTGCTATTAGAGGGATTCATGTTTGACTGTTAGAACAGTCTTGGGAGAGAGTAGCAGAGTAGTTGTTATGTAATAGGCTGGGAGGAGAAAGTCTGGACTATATTAGCGATTGAGCTTATTGTACATGACTAGTTTTGCATCAATTAATCAAAGCACATTTCACAGGATCCTTGTCTATTACTATTGGTGATGTTTTTTCCTAACTCTGTTTATTTCATTTTCATACTGTCTCATGTTCTTCTGGTAGGCAACAAAAGTATAACATAGGATTCACCCTTGTTAGGTTCCCTATGTTTCCTACTCTCCCTACCTTTAATTTTTTCTGATTCATGTGTTATCTAAGAGTAAATTCATGGGGTTTAACTAGTGCAGTGGATGTTATTGCCTGCTAGCTGATGTATGAACTTGGGGGTTTGCTACTTGGATGTTTCTTGTCAAATTTATCTCTGTTTTTCCCTTGGAGTTGGTGAAGTAGACCTGGAGTTAAATGACCTCTGGTCTGATCTATAAGCAGCCCCTTTGTCCCTTTGAGAGCTGCCTTAGAGTATGTCCAAGCAGGTCTGGAGTTAAATGACCTCTGACCTGATCTATAGACATAAATCTGGTTGTCTCTCCTTCTTCCACCTTCTTTCCTTAATGTTCCATCCCATCATCTATCTAAAAGATCCTTTAGTATAGAAGACTTTCCCTTTGGAAGCCTTGGCTATTTGTTGCATGTAATTTCCTTTCATGACTCCATAGCCCAATGGATGGCACTTTCTTGGCCTGTCCTCTTTGCTGAAGCATCTTGCTGTTTTGTTCGTTTTCTCCCATTGCTTTCCCAGTCCATGATCTCATGACCAACCCAGCAACCAACCAAACAAATTATTTAAAACCCCCTTTGTGCTTCATAACTAGCCTAACATCTCATTTTGAGCTTTCAAAGCTATATTATTCTTTGTTTTATTAGAGAGATCCCTCTCCGAGTCCAGGAGGGTTAGATCCTACGGTAAAAAAGTGGTTCTGATGTTGTCTCATCTTTTGGCCTTGCTAATCTATCCAAAACATGGGAACCCCAACATAATGGTGACTCCACTGGGGACAGATCAATCAGCCTTGATTTGGTAAACCACTGTGGTGGACAGTAAGTTTTAAATCATCCACCTGGCGACTCCACAATTCCTCAATGATAAAAGACTCCATAGGTGATCAGCAGGCCACTGATTATCTTGGTTTCACGTGACTCCACTGGGATACCATGTCGCAGTACAACATCATCCATGTCGAAGACCAAGCCACGTCACTAATGGAAGACCCTGAACGGTTTGCAGAAATGTTTCCAGATTTCATGGCAGTATGCTGTGATACAATATCTAGTGACTTGGCAGAATATAAGGTGGAGGACCTTCCAGGGGTTATTCCTCTCATCTCAAAAGGCGGACCCGCGATCAAGAAATTTTTTTTAGAACTGGTGGTTGAGAGGTATGAAGCTGAGCTCGAACGGTTGAACTCACAGGAAATATCATACGAGTTCAGAGACCCGAGAGCATTTTTGGAGAGTCTCCCGCCCCCTAAAAATGAAGAGATTCTGTTGTTGTTCAATGTGCAATAAGAAGATGATCCGGTTCTCAAGAGCCACATTGAAGGTGTAGTGGAAAATGCAATGACCAAAGCTGCCCAGGACGAAGACGGCATACCAATCATGGCAGGCCAGAAAGAAGAAAGCATACATCCTGTGTTCGTTGATCCTGTGGCAAGATACATGGAGGCCCTAATTTGCTCAAATACTCCAGTGTTGATCCTTCACCTGGGCAAAATTCATCAAAAATGGTCACTACTGATGGTGACCTCAGTTTTGAAGAACCACATACAGAGCACCCTGTGGTTATCTCCGACAGGCAGTCAGTGCTCATATCCTTTTTTGTTGTTACTTGAATAGCTGCATTGGCATTATTGCATCACCTAGAGCATCAGAGATTTCCAGTTAGAGTAGGGTAGGTAGGAAGTCTGAAATAAAGCTTAGTGTGTGAGAATGTAGTTAGTTGTTTTTATTTTTTGCAAAGTCCAGCAAGTCAGACAGTCTAATTCTGGCTTGTCTATTTTCAATTTCTATCTTAGAGTGTAGAGAAGAAGTCCGCTGGACAGTTTAATCCTAGAAGATATTAGTTTAGGTAGAAAAACTATGAGGCCAACAGTCTAATCTAGTCTCATGGAGTAATAAGGGTAGAAGTAGAATAGGTTTATTTTCCTGTTTGTAAAAATTAATGATGTAAAGGGTCTGCAAGTCCTAATGTACCCAGATGAAAATTGCTAGGACTATAGTGTGGGTAGGTAGTTGTTTGGGAGAATTTTTTCTATTGATATGATGTCTTCATGAGTTGTGGCAACTGATCAAAGAAAGAAAAGAATGAGTCAAGTACCAAGCATCTGGCCTACACCAAAGATCATTTTTTGAATTCTTGACTCCTTCAAGAAGAAGCCATCCCCATGTGGAGCCACTGTTAGCCCCCCTATAAAATTTTTGACAAGCAAAACAAGGGGCTAAAATGTTCTTGAGTCTTCAAGGAATGCATTTCCCCTGAAAACACATCATCCTTGAAGCCTCCTGGTGTCTTTGTCCTTTGATAAAGTCCCCTCTGCTAATTTCCATCATAAAGCCTCTCTGTTTGTGAAGAAATGCCCAAAGGCCCTCTTTTCCCTCTTATTTCACGCCCACCTAGCCTCTACTTTGTCCCCCCTTGTCTCCCCTTCTATTTCCCTTCTTACCTTTCAAATTCCCGCAAAATCCCCTTTAAATCATTCCTCTACCTTTTGTTGGCCATTTTCCCCCCCTTATTCCTCTACTGTTCCCCTTTCTAACCCCTAAATCACATTGGAATGGGAAAAATCCCACTTGCTGACCTTATTATAAGGCCTAACCCCTTTTCCCCTTGCTTCCGATAAAAATCGCATTGTGAACCATGTTAAACAACATATGCAATTTATTTCTTAACCACTTCCCCGACCATACCCTAAGGACCTTATAATAAAGCCTTTAGATTATAAGTCCCGCCCTTTATAACCACTTCCCCTTCCATACCCCGCCATGTATTTGCATTAAATTTATTATAAAGTTTGGTGTTATGTATATAGCCCGCCGCATTGCAATCAAAATCACAAGCCCTGTTCAATCGCAATCGCAACTCTCGTGGGACAACCCCCGATCGGTCCATTGCAAATATTTGCGATGCGATCAATCGCATCGCGCCCCGATCGTTCCATCCTCTGGTTGATAGCCAGTTTTCCCGCCCGAGCACCGATTGCGATCCTCCGATCTCATTTCACACCGTTGATCTATCTCTTCGATCCAACGGCCCTGCGCCAATCGCTCCATCGCAATCGCAAAATTCAATCACACCCCTTTTCTACGCCTCCCGATTGCATTTTCCCCGATTACATCCCGACCGTCCATCCTCTCCACTGATCCAACGGTCATCACTTAATCACCTTGTCCCACCGATCGCAATTGGAACTTTTGGAATATACGTTGCAATTTCCACCCACTCCCGTCCTCCGATTGCGATTAAGCCGCCGGTCCCACCACTAAGGTCCTCTGCCATTCATATCAAAAACCCCTTTTCCTTTATAAAGCACAAAATTCCCTCATTTTATTTATACAAAGGCTTTTTTCCCAATCGCATCGGAATTTTTCTGTTGTGCTATTCCGCTTTACTCTGATCTCCAATTGCGATTGCAATTCACTTCCCTCTTCCGATTCTGATTGCGATTCGTACCCTTTGGTCCCACCTCTGTGGCTCCACTTCATTGTTTTTCTCCGTTCCCTGTGTTATCCGCCCAAATGTTTAATATTTGGGATTTCACACCAATAACCATTTCTTCCGCCATTCTTCATTAGTTCACCGCTCTCCACTATTCCGCCACCGTTCCTCTCGGCCTCTGAAGCATTTCCTCTGCCACCCCTGTCCATTTTGTAAGAGGCTTATTTTAATTAAGCAAATAGCACAGAGATGGTCGTTCCAGCTTGAGCCAGCGGACCAGCAGAGAGATTCAAAGGGGGTTAATAATTCCTATTGATATAATTAAGGTTAACCCCGCAATTCAGAGGCAGGGCGCAGTTTGGAGATTCAAGCACACTGTCAGGGTCATATCCGCGTTTTAATATCGGCAGAACGTTTTCTCAAGGACAGATATTTTCCTACGACAATATCCATGCCTCCTTGAGCCCTAAAACGATTAATTACACTGACTGAAGCTCACTTAAGACAGTCAGGCGGTAGGTAGGAGCATGGAGAGACCTGCAGATCATCCCATCCAGTGCATTTATTCCAGAAGGCAGAAATAGAGTTCCAGACAACCGAAAAGGATTTCAAGGACATATCAGAGGTCAATCGACCTGACAGAGGCTTCCCTAGCCAGCCTACGGAGTACTACAGCACCAGAATGTGTCCAATACATACCAGAGATAAATGTCGAGAGTTAAAATAGAATGGGCTTCGGCCCTCCCTTTCTTTCTGAGTTTAATGCTGCATTTAGTACCTCACCTACCTCCTCTGCTCTCTTTCTGTTATAATAATCCAGAAAACATATTGTAAAGTTTGTTGTTCAGTTGTTGGGCATTTTGTTGTTAGAGGGATTCGTTTTGACTGTTAGAACAGTCTTGGGAGAGAGTAGCAGAGTAGTTTGCATGTAATAGGCTGGGAGGAGAAAGTCTGGACTGTAACAGCCATTGAGCTATATTGTACATGATTGGTTTTGCATCATTAATCAAGCACATTTCACAGGATCTTGGTCTATTACTATTGGTGATGTTTTTCCTAACTTTGTTTATTACATTTTCATGCTGTTCCATGTTCTACTGGTAGGCAAAAGAAGCATTACATAGGATTCACTCTTGATAGGTGCCCTATGTTTCCTGCTCTCCCTACCTTTAATCTTTTCTGCTAAATGTGTTATCTGAGAATTGATTTCAGTTTATTTAACCATTGTAGTGGATGATATTGCCCACTGTATGATGTATGAATTAAATGAATCAGTTCATAGATGTTCTGGTAGGGTTTAAGCTGGAAGGTTTGGGAACAATGCGGATGAGTGTTAGCCCTGTCCACTAGGATCCTTGCGTGAGCATCCAGCCTTTCTAAGATCCCTCTGTTAATCCTGTCTCTGTTTTCCCTTGGAGTTGCTAAAGCAGACCTAGAGTTAAATGACCTCTGGTCCAATCTATAAGCAGCCCCTTTGTCTCTTTGAGAGCTGCCTTAGAATATGTCCAAGCAGGTCTGGAGTTAAATGACCTCTGACCTGATCTATGGACAGAAATTTGGTCGTCTCTCCTTCTTCCACCTTCTCTCCTTAATGTTCCATCCTATCATCTATCTAAGAATATCCTTTAGTGTAGATGACTTTCCCTTTGAAAGCCTTGGCTAGTTGTTGCAAGTAATTCTCCTTTCATGACTCCATAGCCCAATGGATGGCACTTTCTTGGCTTATCCTCCTTGCTGAAACATCCTGCTGTTTTGTTCCTTTTCTCCCAATGCTTTCCCAGTCCATGATCTCCTAACCAACTCAGCAACCCTTCAACCAAACTATTTTAAAACCCCCTTTGTTCTTCATAACTAGCCTAACATCTTTTTGAGCTTCAAAGATATATCATTCTTTGCTCTATTTGGAGAGATCCCTCTCCGGGTCCAGGAGGGCTAGATCCTAGGCCCCAAAAGTGGTTCTGATGTTGTCTCATCTTTTGGTCTTGCCAATCTGGCCAAAACATGGGAACCCCAAAAAACAATTGCCCCCTAATGTGTGAGTTCTAGGAAGAACTGTATAGCTGAAATACATTATACTTTCTTTTCTGTATCGTATGTAGAGAGAGAGAGAGAGAGAGAGAGCGAGAGAGGCATGTGTGTACTTTTGGAATAGACAACACCTTGCACCATTTCTGAGATAACCATGGCCTAAGGAACCCCCTGCAAGCAGAAAAAATATACAACATATTTACAAACTTTCAATGAGGCGGGCATGTCCTATGCTCATGATGCTATGGCTAGTTAAACAAAATTGACAGATAGATGTGTTGTCTATGCCACTAATATGGTAGTGGTGCTGGTGGTTTTTGATGATGACTGCTGACGACCTCAGGGGCATTTTTTCTTTGATGATAGGTGGAATGTGGTACCCATATGCGTAATCGTGGTACGGAACATCATTGTGCAATGTACACATATGTATTGGCTAGGACCTTCCCATGTAAGCATTGTTGTCAGAGACGCTTGTAAAGGCACAAGTCTTCGACATTTATTTTACTTTGTTTTGGTTTTCTTCTCAATGATCCATACATAGAAATCCTCGTTTTAACATACGCCTCACCATGGTAAGGAAGAAATGGTAACTAAGGTTAATTCAAACGGTTTTTCATAGAGTTGCATTTTTGATGACTTTGCCTTTAATTACAGAAGTTTTTTTTATATAATTTTATTGATAACTTATATATGTATCTTTTACTTCTTCTCAATTTACATAATTACATTCATAATTTTTTAGAACCATAGCTAATAAATAGGTAAAATATATTCAAGTTCTTCGTTTAGGAAGCACTTATCATTTTATTAATTTCCCTCAATTAATAAAATTATTTATTTGACAGGAACTCTTCTTCATGCTTGTAGATGAGTCATGGTTTTAATTAAGTACCTCATCCGCCAGAATACGCGTAAATTTATTCTTATGCTTTGGATAGTGTTATAAATTTATCATATAGTTCTCTATATTTTTCTATCCTTATAATTAAATTATTTTCATATTTACACCCAAAAAGGATTTCAGTAATTTCCCTTGAATAAGAAGGTAATTTTCTGTTGAAATTACAGTTTTCAATTTCTTAGATTTGATGTGATTAATTTAATTATCCTACTAATTAAATTCTAACCCTTCTCCATATGGGTTTCTTGTAGAGGTATTGCACCACTCGCAATTTACGACTCATAAAATTGTGCATTCTTACTCACTGTTGGATTTAGGGGTATTGAAAAACAAACCCCGATACTACTGGCCCGTTTGGAAATGGCCTGCTTACGCAGGTCAAGGTCTCACCCGAAGAAGTATGCAAGGGTGATGGAACTAGGTTTCCACACCCTGAGAGAGAGAGAGTTAGATAAGGGGGATCCCTACAGATCTAACAGACTTGTGCAGGAGGAGCACAACACAGAACTCTTTTAACAGTATAACAACTAAGCATAGATTGTAGGTAACTTGAGAAGAGTATTTTAACCAAAACTACGCATTCATCATTTCGCATCCATGTGCACATGAGTATATCATTAGAATGTAGTAAGGAAACACACTCTTAACACACAAACATAGCCAATAATCATAACACAGGAACACTAAAACATCATCAACAACCTTCTCATTCATTCATATTTATATCCGACTTACAAAATTTATTACCAGCCCGCTCACACAGCCAATGACTCCGCAAACAGCAGGACTTGGGGTCTCCATGCACACAGCCAGCAAAAGCCCTTATCGAGACAAATGACACAAAAGATCAAAATTTTGTATCCAATCTTAAATTAACTTTTTCTCATCCTCCTGTGGACTCGGTTTATCTATCTATTTATAACATAATATTCTGCGCTACTCTATTGTATGTAAGCAATGGTTTGAGGACTCCTAGTTTACCCTTTGACCCATTACAATTCATCGGGGCTTTGACCCAACCCAAAGCCCCTATGCTAGACCAAGTATTACAAAAATATTACAAAACTAGACAAAAAATGTGGTTAGGGGACGTCGTTCCAACAGTCCCCAAACACAATCTTGTGATTCGTCTGGAGTCACTACGCCAGCGGGGTCTTCATCATTTCCTGGATCCACATGATAGCAGTAGCCAATGGGAGAAGAAAACATATGCTCTGCGCAACTACATTCTACACAATATCAACCAGCTTTTGAGAACTCTGTCCTTCAGTCGTGGCAGTGACACCTTCAAATGTCTAATTTAACTGTCACATGACCCCTTCTAAATCCTATGACATCTTGAGAGCTTCATTAACCGAGGGCGTCAGATGGTCACTAAGTACCTTCTTCTCACACCGGAGCCCCACAATTTCAATTATGAGCATGTGCCTAGTCCGAAGGCGTGCTAGTTGTTGGGTTGGAACAAGGGTGGTCATAGTGGCTTCAATGTGCTCAAAATATTACTCCTTTTGGTGTAGCTCTTGATTGATTTGGTGAAGGAGGGGGTCACACTGCACTCAGGACCATAATTCCATAATAGTCCCAAATAAAGTGGTGCCCAGACTGATCTCTGAAGTAATAGTGGTTGTCGCTTCCGTGACCAATACGTCTCACTGGGCATGCACATCCAGGGGGGGTCTCAAGCTATAACTTGGCCTGCAACGATTCTATATGAAGCTATAAATCAGACTTAAAAACCTGTACCTCAGTCCAAGACACCTTCAAAGTAGGAGCGAAGCCTTCAACCTTCGCCTACAGTGCAACCAAGCCTTTAAAATGGAAATCAATCTTTCTGATCATGAAGCTTTCCTGGGTAGAGAGCTCATTGCTTTTTCAGGGGATAGGGCTGAGCTTACCCCTTTGGGCCTCTTGTTCCTAGAGAATAGGAACCACCCAAAAAGATAAGCCATTTAAAACAATATAGAGAGATTTGTTCCTATAGGCATTGAAGGAGAGTTGAGACCTTTGGCCTTCTCATACCGAGTTGAAATGTATTCTTTGGAGATGTGACTCGATGTAAACTTGTTGAAGGAGAGCTACGAAGCTTCATGATTATGAAGCTTTCATGGGAGAGATCTAGTTTTTTGTTCATGGGGATAGGGCTGAGCTTCTCCCTTTGGGCTTCTCGTTCCTAGAAAAGAGGAACCACCCAAGGGAATAAGTCATTTCCACACCTTAAGTGGATCCACGTCCCCTCTCCCATCACTATAAAAGGGACATCCCCCCATATATGTCTACTTATAAGAGAGATAGAAGAACAATAGGGAGATAATTGTTGCTATAGGCATTGAAGGAGAGTTGAGACCTTTGGCCTTCTCATACTGAGTCGAAATGAGTGCTTTGGACACATTCCTGGATCCGAGCTTGTCAAAGGAGAGCTTCGACATCAATATGCAGGTTGTAACCCCTCCTCTTATATTAATATGATACAACTAATTCTTACTTTCCACTCTTGTCCATGATTCGTGATTAGATTTCTAGTACTCCTTGATCGAGTAGATAGATTGTTTATGTAAAATGCGTGTTGTCCTTCCATGTTTGGTGTTGTTTGATCACTTTTCTAGGTAAATGAGTGCTGGAAATAAAGAGAATGTAGCTAAGAAGAGAAAATGATCAAAATGACTTAGGCGAGGAGAAGCATCATAGCATAAAATCGAGCTAGTTCATCTCCATACGATCTGTGTTCATTTACAATCTAGGAAAGTAGGTGTTATATTGTTCCCTTTATTACTAGACCCATCCTAGGGATAGAGGGATCGTCTATGTCCAGAGTAACTCCTACTTGGATCCTAAGCCGAGAGTCAAAAATAATTTGAGGAGTCCACAGTTCCTCAAATACACAAGGAAATCTCAGTCCTCCATGGCCTCTCTATGTGCATCTTCATGCTCCCATTATTTCCATTCGATCACCATGATTGTTTGATATTTCTTCCTTGTCGCAACATTTATACAATATTGGGTCAAAATCTGTGGATAAAAAAATCAATTTTGGATGGATTTTTTTTGGAGAAAAGTCCATATCTTTCAACCCTCTCTAAGCAGTGCAGCCATTTTAAAAATAGTTGCATCGATCATCCACAACTACCGTTAAAAATTGAAGAATGACGTGATCCCGATATGGCATCCCTGCTTTGATCTGCCTCAACACAGATTTTAAAATATTTTCTCCAAAAATCACCCTTCTTTATAAAAAAAGTGCTAAAATAGTTACGAAAATGTAGAAGATGAGCATAGCTCTTACCTAGTGCTAACAATTTGTTGATCGGCTTCGTGGATTAACCACAATCTGCTCCTGAAGAATCAAATCAATTTGAAGGTTTTTTTTTTCCATTTTTTAATATATTTTAATGAATTTTACCTTGAAAACAGATAATGGGTTTATTCTTGTGCAGCAACAGGGCTAATTTTTTGATAGATGATATGAACACAAGTTCCATTTTATTAATTTTTTCAGACTCAGCAAAAATAAATGAAAAAATTATCCCTAAAATCATCTTTCAACTCTTTTCTCACTCTTGAAACATGAAAATATTGTCAAGTACTTTTCGTTTTGAAGTCGTTAAAATAAACGAAACATCATTTACCCAGTATTTTACCCCTTTTTTGGGCTGGGATAAATTATCTACGAAAAAGTAATACCTTAGTCAATCATGGCTAAGAGACTCTCTTGAACTTTGTTTTCTACCTTTTCATATTTGAGGAAATATCTATGGAAAGGGAAATTTGGAGTTTTCTTTATGCCTCTTTTGAAACTCTCTATCTATGAAAAGACCATTAGTTTTACCCTTGTCAGACTCATTAAAATTTAATGGCATTGGACTCGTCACCATGACGACAATGAGTTCCTCCTTCCTAGTGCTCGTAAAATGCACCAGGATGGATTTTTTCGAAATAAAAACTTATATGGCAAGCATATGCTATACGCTTCAAGGTTGTATTAAAAAATAATTGGGGTACTCACCAGAAATGGGTGGGGGAATGGAAGTATTTATTAGTTGCGTGAGCAGTATGTTTCTCTTGAACATGACACATCCCATGTGTTGTGTTGAGTTGGGAACATCCTACATTCTTCACTTTGCCTCAATGGGTTTGCGAAATCTGATTGCCTCTCATTTAATTGCCAATTTTGTCAACATGAGCTCTCATTCCATTTGAGTCAAATACTGCCAAACTCGAGACTTGTCACTGATATCTTGAAGAGAAGTTCCTTCTATAGTTTAATCATTACATGGTTCTCTTTTTCATGTTGATTCATCATTATCTTATTTCCTCTATCTCCTGTCGCTGATGAGGGATACATCATGGCCCTCCTTCAACGAATCACTTCATGTCATCTTCAACTTGTTATCAAGGAATTTGATCTAGAGATCCCTTTTGATTACCTTAGAGCTTGCATGCCCTAATGGTAGGTTGTTCACATTCTACAGCAGGTTCACATCATTGGCCTTCGATTAGATGATTTCATGAGTGTTTGAATTTAGTTCCTTATTCACATCTCGTGGATTGTATTGCTCATACCTAGAGGGCCATTGTCATTATTTCTGGTCTCTCTCATGCATGTTAAGAGTTTACGTTACTGACTAGTAATCAGGCGATTTTCTTGAATTTTTGACATCAACTCACTCATTCACATGCCTCGATTTGTACTTTATCAGGCCGTGATATGACGCAAGACCCTTGATTTTCTTTGATAAAATCCAGGTTGCGAGGGGATATGCATTTTTCATAATTGTACACATGAATCCTCTATCCAGATGGCTGCGACCATACATGAGTATTTATTTGTGATCCTCCTTATTGTTGGATGGTTGTGTATATGCCATGAATCCTATCACATAATCTCTTTTAGATAAGGGAAATTCTAGAAGTTGGTTAAAATTGAGAATATCAATAATTGAGTGGAGAGAGTGGCCTCATCGATTCAAGGGAGTTGGATCTAATAAAATTCAAAAGTGTGAAATTAATTATTTAGGGCTCCATTAAACTATAGCTTTTACAGAGTTAACCATTTTAGAAAATGATAAATAGAGGAATGTTTTGATTCCATTTGGTTGGTATTCTTGAGAGTATGAAAGCATTCCATTGAGAAGGAGCTGATAATGACACGAGATTGCAATAGTTAATCACATAGTTTTGTAGAGTTCTATCATAGTGTTTTATGGAGAAAACAAATATAGAACTGAGGAGAAAGCTTAGATCTTATGTGTTGCAAGTGGCAATGTTTAGAGAGGAAAATAACTTGTAGCTTGTAGTGTGTTAAAGTGGAAATATTGTTGTGAGTAGAAGAGAAGATGTAGCACCCTCTAGGAGCAATTTTTTATTCCAATTTTTTGTTCCAAAATGATGGTATTGTTGGGTTGCTCATGTTGAAGAGATTGAGAACCCAATATGTAATATTGTGAAATGTAGTTCGTATGGAGGAAGTGAAGGCATGGAGGCATGAGAGTAGACAATGGTTCATAGGATTCAGTAAAATGAAAATATTTATCCATCCAATAAGAGTTGGATAATCTAATGGTAGTTGGGAGAGGACCGTTAGTTGTGGTGGTTTCCACTCCAAATATATCCATAGATTTGTGTGAGAAACATATTTTCAAATTGATAGGTTCTAGCATATTGTAATGCAAAGAGTTTTCTAGATTATGGGTGTAAGAAAATCCATGTCCAATTTGTTCAATAGGTTAATAAAAAGAATTCAATAGCCCAACAACAACAACATGGTGGTTTTTTCTCGAAAGGGATTCCACCAAAAATACGCGTGTCTTAATGTGTGCATGCTTATGTTGATGTTATTCATGATTATTGTGTTTATTATATCTTCTTTTATATTTATATGAGCTAACTTTGTGCATGTGTATGGAAAATTGATAATTTGAAAAACAATTATAGAATTGATGTAAAGGCCATCACTACTTATCGATCCCCCATCCTCTTAGTAGTGATCTATTTTCCAATAGTTGTAACATTCTTATTGCAATATTTGAGTTCATGAGCCCCCTATATGGATTAAGAAGGAGAAGATTCATAAGGGGATACTACCAAGTTCTTCATAGATTGTAAGTCATGAAGTGAACCAACTATGGAGTAAATATGTCCTAAAAGGATTAGTTTAGCTATAACAAACATTCAAGCATAATGACATGACTACCAAACTAGTCTTCCAAATAGCAGAACAAAATGTAGAAGAACATAATCCCGCATAAAAGAGAACACATAAAATAAAAATAAAAAACACTTGTCAAATATTATCAATTTACATGAAAAAATCTGTATGTTGATTTGTTCAAGCAATTTAAGAATGTTTTTGCATGTATATATGAAGATTTAAAATCTTATGACACTTCATATATCCAATGTAGAGCCTATGCACTAATAGAGCCAATGGCAAGGAGGCCTCCTCATCTGTCACTTCACATCTCTCCACACCATAAAGTTGCATGGTGAATAACTCGGTGACGGGATGTAGAAGAAGGTGGACGCATGGCCCTTTCCATGTCGGCAGTGAGATCATCACTTCCATATATATCCTCTTGCATGAGGATGAGTCATTAATTATACTCAAACTTTTAATACTTTAACAATTACATATGTAAAATCTGATAAATGATTTTAATTTACTATAAAAAACCAAAACCTAAGGGTCATGAATAAAATTTTAGACTAATAGAAATGCAACCTAACATAATTGTGTAGATCTTTGATAGTTTTCTACTTTGCCCAAATTTTCAAAAGAAGATTTCTATTTAAATGGAGATTAACTTTTGATTTGAATATGATTTCACATATGATATTTGTACTCTCTTTAAAACTCATTATGAATGTGGAATGTCGTGTGACAATAAAATTTTAAATAATCCATATATCAGTTAGATTAGGATTAGGATCAGTGTTATTGCATTAAAAGTTGTAACAAGCCCATTCATAGAAATGCATTTTATTGCATAGAAATATGAAGACTCAGTCAATGATTATCATAGTTATTCATCTTATCACATTTTCTTGTGGCACTTTAAAGGAGAAAATTAAATGCATGAGACATGAACCCAAATTCAAATATTTAGAACTCGAAACAACAGTTATATTCAAAACATAATTATTTGGACATTTCATTACAATGCATCATGAACATTATAGACATATAGTCTTATTTTCTATAATTTTGAGTAAGTTATAAATTGAAACATGGAGCCTAGGAACCACAAAAATAAATACAGTGAGTGATACTTCATATAACACACAAATTTACCCAATAATTTAAATAGGATATGAGTAGCATAACAACAAATTAAGATCTCGGATCTGTACATAGCAAAATAAAATATAGAAAAATAAATATGTAAAAATGAAAACAAAAAATAAATGAAATGGTATCCTATGTAAAAAAATAACATTATAGAGAAATTAAATCAAATAAGAACATAATTATAAAATAAATGTTTTAAAATATAGAATTGATAATGTAATACATAGAGCAGAACAAAATAGGTTTGAAAACGTAGCATTCATACTATAATTCATATAGCAGAACAAAATATGTTTGAAAATGTAGCATTGATACTGTAATACATATACCATAAAAAAATATGTCTGAAAATGTACCATTTATGCTTTAATACATATAGTAGAACAAATTAATATTGATCGATGGATCGCTTTGTGTCGACTTCAACTCATTATGCATGAAGTTGATCTAGAGATCCCTTATCATTACCTTAGAGCCTGCATGCACTAATTGCACGTTGTTCGCATTCGATGACACATTCACATCACTTTCCTTCAATCAAATGAGTTCACCAGTGTTCGACTTCAGTTCCTTATTCACATATCATTAATTGTACTGTTGGGACCTTGAGGGCCATTGTCATTATTATTTGTCTCTCTCGCACCTGTTAATAATTTACATTGTTGACTAGTAATCAGGTTATTTTCTCGCACATTCCACTTCAACTCACACATTCAGATACTTGAATTTGTACTTGATCGGGTCATGACAGAGTGCAAGACCACAGATATTGCCTGATAAATTCCTAATTACGAGGCAATATGTATTGCTCATTATTTTATGCATGACTCTTCTATCTGGATGGTTGCAACCATTCCTGAGTGTCTATTTTTGATCCTCCTTATTGTTGGATGGATGTGTCTATGCCACGGATCCTGTCACATAATCTCTTTTATGGATGACTGCGTCCATGCCTTATGTCATGTGTTTATCTCAGATATTTCAGTTATGTATATATGGGATTGATTTCATATGTTTTCCGATGATGACGTCTTGGTCCTAGAACATACTCATAAATCATTTCACCCGTCACTCTCATTCGGCCTTCATGCTTCAGGGGGCATCTGTTACACAACAATTTTTCATTGTCCCTGTACTCCCTGTTTCTAAATCCTAGAGGACCTTAATGGTGATTCATGTCTCTTTTCCATCATGAAAATATGTCATTTCAGCCCTTACAGTATGGAGAACAAACTTTCTTTTAATCATTCATGGAGTATCTCTTTAAAAGCATGCTTATTTGGAGGACCGTGACCCTTATTTGTCTCACTTGCACCAATGACTCATCCTAAGCTTATGAGTAGCGTTGATCAATGCTAGTATGGATATCACACCATTGTTGACGCACTTTTGGAAGGCTTTTTAAAATGGAAATGAAGCTTCCTGATCGATAATATTTCTTGGGTGGAGAGCTAGTTGTTTGTTCATGGGGACAGGACCAAGCTTTTCACTTTGGGCCTCTTGTTCCTACAAAAGGGGAACCACCCAAGGAGATAAGCCATTTCTCCACCTTAAGTGGATCCATGACCCCTCTCCCACCACTATAAAATGGACATCCTCCCATTAGTATCTAGTTAGAACAGAGAGAGAAGAACAATAGAGAGAGAATTCTTGTTATAGCGATGAAGGAGAATTAAGACCTTTGGCCTTCTCGTACCAAGTTGAAACAAGTGATTTGTTTGGATCCAGACCTGTTGAAGGAGAGATTTGATATCAAGGTGCAGGTTGTAACTCCTCCTCTTATGTTAATATGATACAACTGATTATTACTTTCCACTCTTGTCCATGGTTCGTGACTAGATTTCTAGTATTCATTGATCAACTAGATAGATTGTTTATGTAAAATGCATGTTGTCCTTTCATGTTTTGTGTTGTTTGATCAATTGTGTAGGTAACTGAGCGCTAGAGACAATGGGGATCTAGCTAAGAAGAGTAAACGATCAAAAGGACTTACGCAAGGAGCAACATCACAACATCACATTGAGGTAGGCCATCTCCATATGATCTGTGTTCATTTACAATCTAGGAAAGTAGGTGTTATATTTTTGGCTTTGTTACTAGACCCATCCTAGGGCTAGAGGGGTCATCTTTTTCCACAGTAACTCCGGCTAATATCTTAAGCCTTGAGTCAAAAATAATTTAAGGAGCCCAAAGTTCCTCAAAGCACCAATGAAATATCGGTCCTCCATGGGATCTCTATCTACATCATCATGCTCCCTTTCCTTCGATTTGATCACCATGTTTGTTTGATATTTCCTCTGCAATCAGCGCGGCCATTTTAAAACCAGATGTGCCAATCGGTGCATGTCCAGTGCTAAAAATGGTGGAATGGTGTACTCCCAATATAAAATTCTTGCACCAATCCACCGTGAAACAAATTTTAAAATCTTTTCTCCAAAAATAATCATGCTTTATAAAAAAAAAATGCTAAAACAGGTATAAAAATGGAGAAGATGAGCATGACTCTTACCTAGTATTAATGGTTTTGTTGATCAACTTCATGGATCCCCCAGAATCTACTCCTGAAGATTCAAGGTAAAAAAGGGTAAAAAACCTCTTGCAAGACTTGTGAAGGTAAAAAGTGAAAGTGTTTTAGTTTTCTCATTTTTATAAAAGTTCAAGTCAATTTTAAGATTTTTTTTTTCCATATCTTAGAATATTTTAATGACTTTTACCATCAAAATAGATAATGGGTTTATTATTTTGTACCAACAAAGCTAATTGTTTTATGGATGATATGAACATGAGTTTTGGTTTATTACTTTTTTAGACTTGGTAAAAATAAATGAAAAATTTATCCCCTACAGTCATATTTCAACTCTTTTCTCACTCTTTAAACATGAAATGATTGTCGAGTAGTTTTCATTTTCAACTCGTTAAAGTAAATGAAACATCATTGACCCAGTATTTTACCCCTTTTTCAGGCTGGGATAAATTATGTATGAAAAAGGAATACCGCAGTCAATCGTGGCTAAGAGGCTCTCTTGAACTTTGTTTTCTAACTTTTTGGATTTGAGGGAATTTCTATGAAAAGGTCCATATGGAATTTTATTTTTGCCTCTTTTCAAAATCTCTAAATATGAAAAGATGTCGAGTTTCAGCTTTGTTGGACTCGTTAAAATTTAACAGCATTGGACTCGTGACCATGACGACACTGAGTTCCTCCTTCCTATGGCTTGTAAAATGTACTAGGATGGATTTGTTCGAAAGAGAAACTTATATGACAAGCATATGATATCCCCTTCAATCTTGTATTAAAAAATAATTGGGTTACTCGCTAGAAATTCATGGGGAAAATGGAATTATTTATGAGTTGCATTGACAATATGTCGCTCTTGAACATGACACATCCCCTAATTCATGTCAGGTTGGGAGCATCCTACATTTGTCACTTTTCCTCCATGGGTTTGGGAAATCATTTTGACTCTCATTTAATTACCAATTTTTTCAACATGAACTTTGATTCCGTTTGATTCAAATACTACCCAACTCTGGAGTCTTGTCGCTGATATGTTAAAGATAAGTTCCTTCTACAGTTTATTCATTACCTATTTCTCTATTCATTCTTTATTCATAATTATCTTAATTCCTTTGTCCCATGTCGATGATGTGGGATACATCTTGGCCCTCCTTCGATAGATTACTTCGTGTCGACTTCAACTCATTATTGAGGAATTTGATCTAGAGATCCACTTTCAGTACCTTAGAGCCTACATACCCTAATAGGAGGTTGTTCATATTCAATGGCAGGTTCACATCATTTTCCTTTGATTGGATTATTCCATGAATGTTCGACTTGAGTTCCTTATTCACATCTCGCGGATTGTATTGCTCGTACCTTGAGGGCCATTGTAATTATTGGTGGTCTCTCTCATGCTTGTTAAGAGTTTACATTATTGACTCGTAATCACGAAATTTTCTTGAGTGTTCGTCGAGAAGTCACTCATTCACATGCCTAAATTTCTACTTGATCGAGTCGTGACACAATGTAATACCCTGGATTTTCTCTGATAAAGTCCAGGTTGCGAGGAGATATGCATTTTTCATAATTGTACACATGAATCTTCTATCTAGATGGCTGCAACCATACCTGAGTATCTATTTTTCATCCTCCTTATTGCTGGATTTTTGTGTCTATGTCATGAATCCTATCACATATTCTCTTTTATGGATGGCCACATCAATACCTTATGTCATGTGTTTATCTTAGAGATTTGAGTTATGTATATATGTTCTTGATTTCATAGGTTTTATCATGACGACATCTTGGTCCCGACACATACTCATAAAGCATTTGCACCCTAACTCTCATTCAGCCTTCATGCTTTAAGGGGCATTTATTACACAACATTTTTTCACTACCCCTGTACTCCCTGTTTCCAAATCCTCGAGGACCTTAATAGTGATCCCTGTGTCTCTTTTCCATCATGAAAATATGCTGTTACATCCCTTATAGTATGAAAAACAAATTATTTGTTAATCATTCCTTGAGTAGCTTCTTAAAAACACGTTTATTTGGAGCAGCGCAACCCTGATTTGTCTCAGCCGTGCTACTGACTTGTCCTAAGCTTCTGAAAAGCACCGATTAGCACTAGTATGGGTATCACAACCATGTTGATCCACTTTTGGAAGGTTTTTTAAAATGGAAATGAAGCTTCGTGATCTAGAAGCTTCATGGGCGAAGAGTTTGTTGTTCGTTCATGGAGATAGGGCTGAGCTTCTCCGTTTGGGCCTCTTGTTCCTACAAAAGAGGAACCACCCAAGGAGATAAACCATTTCTCCACTTTATGTGGATCTATGCCCCCTCTCCCATCACTATAAAATGGACATAATCCCATGCCTCTCTTGTAAAAACAGAGATAGAAGAATAGCAAAGAGAGAATTGTTGTTATAGGAATTGAAGGAGAGTTGAGACCTTTGACATTATTGTACCAAGTTGAAACGATTGCTTTGGAGATGTGCATGGATCCAAACCCATTGAAGGATATCTTTGACATCAAGGTGCATGTTGTAACTCCTCCTCTTATATTAATATGATACAAATAATTCTTACTTTCCACTCTTGTCCATGATTCATGATTAGATTTCTTGTACTCCTTTATGAAATAGATAGATTTTTTATGTAAAATGCATGTTGTCCTTTCATGTTTGGTGTTTTTTGATTACTTTTGCAGGCATTTGAGCACTGATGACAATGGGGATCTAGGTAAGAAGAGACATGGATCAAAACGACTTAGGTGAGGAGGAGCATCAGATCATTAGATCGAGGTAGGCCATCTCCATAGGGATCGTCTCTACTCGTAGAGAAGATTTTCCTCGATAATAGCATTGGTCTTGGGATGTAAAATAGCATGGATCTATGAGGATGGATTTTTTATTTCCAGGTGCTTGACATAATGAGTGAGCAAAGGATTTCATGGCCTTCATGATGATGTTGTTGTGATAATTTTTTTCATGTAGTTGGATTGTGGTCTGATGCACTTACCATGGTGATCAATGGTACAGAGGTGTTGCATGGCCAATGCAGAGTAGAGATTTAATGAACTCTTGGTTCATGATGTTGCTACAAGAGTTAGAGTTCACAATATTTGTTGATTAGGTCTCCATGTCCCAGATTAGGTCCTCATGTTGATGATATGAAACATAGGGTTTGGAGAGGATATACAATTGTTGGAAGATGCTTCAGCTAGTTGTACACGTGATGGAGGACACGTGACATTTTTTGGAGCTACATACTCATAATGAAATTATTGTGGAGAAAGTTTGTGGGCCAAGTGTTAGTATGGTTGTTGTTTGGCATCCAATTCAAATTATTTTGACTTATAATGATGATGGTGATGTGGTAATGATTTGGTAGAGTGTTGCAAAGGTGAAAGTGGCTTCCAAAGGTCTTGTGGAGGCCTCTGAAGCTCTATAAGATGTTTTAGCACAATCTGAGGTCATTTGATTGGTTTTCTTGCATCCCATGCCTCATCCACATGGATTTAATCTTGTGCATGTGGTTGGATGCTCCAACATTTCCGAAGAGGGCCTATCCATGTAGTTACAACTGAGATCTAGGAGTCTTATGCATGTGGTTGATAGTTTTACCTATAATTTCTCCAAATTCCTTGCTTATATCACCTAATTTTGATATTGTGGTGATGTTCTTGATCACAATTTTTTCAGAAGGTATTCGAAAATCACTGCAACAACATTGGGGAATAACCACCCGGTCCGAACCTTAATACAACTCCTTTTCTGTTTATGATAGTGGCTCCGACTGGTTTAACTAGGTCCAGTTACCTTCTCTCTATCGCTATTGGTTTATGATGTATCTTTAACTACCAATAGACAGGGATATCAAATCAATTCTTCTTGCTGATCGGGCAAGAGAATGACCCTTAAGCTAATTTAAGTTTAGCTAAACCACAATTAATATTTTCTCTTTAAGAGGGCTTAAAAGAATATAGAACTTAATCTAAATGCTACCTTAATCTAAATTCAAACAAAAGAAAATAATCTAAATCCTATCTCAATTAGGTAGATATAGATCTAACCCAACTAAGAGCAAGATAATTAAATGATGAGAATTTAAATATGTTTGGATTTTAATTAATGTCAAGCTAACGAAGAAATTCAATTTGCTGATATTTGTGAATACCAAAACACATCCTATTTAGACCTTTTAACTGAAATAATAAATCAACAACACTCAGGAAGAAATTCACAAAAATGATATTGATTGTCAAATCAGTCAAGCCAATAATTAAACAATAATATGTGGAAGAAATTCGCAACACATTACTATTTAATAAATCAGTTTTATAAGACAGATTTCTAAGTAACTAGTTACTCATAAATCAAAGTTTAATCCATAAGAGCAGAGATACATAACAATATTGAGACAAATTATCCATATCAACAGAAATGCATAAACATGAATAAGATGAAACAACAATTTTATTATCATTAAAATGAAACTGGTATTTGAAACAGAAGTGTTAAAAATACCAATTAATTGAATCTATTTCTCTGATCCTGGTCTCTAACAGTCCTTTACATTACTTTAATTTCTGCTTTCAAAACTATAGCTGCAAAAATGCAAACTTTGCCCATCATACATAATTCAAGATATAAAGAAAAAACCCTCAATAATGTTCAAATCTGAAATTTTCTCTTCTCCCTCATACAATTCTAAATTCCTATTATAGAAATGCTTTTAACCTGTAATTCATGTAAGAGATAGCTGCAAATTTCTAAAACAAAATCAATTTTCTGAGTTTTGTTTTCTTCATTTTCATCTCCCCAAGCCTCTTCTAACTGCAGATTTATGCATCAATAATATCCTTGGTTAATTTCATTATGAACATCAATATGAAGTCAAATTTCTTTTATTTATTTAAATAGAATTTGATTGGATTTGTTTTAATGCTAGAAATAATATTTTGATTTTATTTTTTGCATCTTAATTCAGTTTAATTTCTTTTTGCAGGAAAAACAATTGAAGGGATATGGAGAAAAAGATCTCAATCAATGAAAAAGCTCTAGCAATTAAAGATTGGAATTTTTGAGCAAATAAAATTGGATTGGGAAGATTTTTCTTCAACAAACTCTCCTCTCAAAATACTTGTGGAAATATTATAAATTGTAGATTACAAAATGTAAAAAGGGGTTGCTCTCTTATGCAATTCTAGACTTCTAAAAGCATTTCTATAATAGGAATTTAGAGTTGTAGAAGGGAGGAGAGAAAATTTTCAGATCTGAACATTATTGAGAGTTTTTTTTTATATCTTGAATTATGTATGATGGGCGTAGTTTGCATTTCTGTAACTCTATTTTTGAAAGAAGAAATTCAAGTGATGTAAAGTACTGTTAGAGACTAGGATCATAGAAGCGGATTTAATTAACTGGTATTTTTGGAATTTCTGTATCAAATACCAGCTTCAATTTTATGATAATAAAATTGTTGTTTCATTTTATTCATGTTTATGCATTTCTTTTGATATGGATAATTTGTCTCAATGTTGTGATGTATCTCTGTTCTTATGGATTAAAATTTGATTTCTGAGTAACTATTTACTCAGAAATATGTCTTATAAAACTGATTTATTAAATAGTAATGTGTTGCGAATTTCTTCCACATGTTATTGTTTAATTATTGGCTTGACTAATTTTGACAATCAATATCATTTTTGTGAATTTCTTCTGGAGTGTCGTTGATTTATTATTTCAGTTAAATGGTCTCAATAGGATGTGTTTTGGTATTCACAAATGTCATGCTAATTGATTTTTTTCGTTAGCTTGATATTAATTAAAAGCCAGACATATTTAAATTCTCATTATTTAATTATCTTTCTCTTAGTTGGGTTAGATTTATATCTACTTAATTAAGATAGGATTTAGATTAGTTTCTTTTGCTTGCATTATAGAATAAGTTTGCATTTAGATTAAGTTCTACATTCTTTTAAGTCCTCTTCTCGAAGAGGCAAAATCTTAGTTGTGGTTTGGCTGAACCCAAATCAGCTTAAGGGTCATTCTCTTGCCTGATCAGCAAGAAGAATTGATCTGATATCCCTGTCTATTGGTGGTTAACGATACATCATAAACCAATAGCGATAGGGAAAAGGTAAGTGGATCTAGTTAAACCAGTCGGAGCCACTATCATAAACGGAAAAGGAGCTGCATTAAGGTCCGGACCGGGTGGTTATTCCCCAATGTTGTAGCAGCGATTTTCGAGACCTCAACATTTTTGGCGCTAGAAGGAGGGCCTGAAACTTGTTGTCTGTTGGAGCCTTTTCAATTTTAACATTTTATTTAATCACGATGGCTCCTCTTAAACTTCCAATTTGGAGTTGTATCCATGGACGTGCATCTTCCAATACTCCACCCGAAGTGGTAAGACTCTTGTCTCAGGTAAAGTTTAATGGTGAGAGAAATTCTTCTGCTTTTAATCATGTCTTTCAATTTATTCAAAATGTTTCAAATTATGATTTTCAAGGAATTGATGAAGGCATTTTATGCAGAATTTTTACTCTCACATTTGCGGCAAAAGCTAGAAACTGGTGTAGAACTCTTCTGGTTGCCTCAATTCATAGTTGGGATCAATTTGTTACAATTTTCATTTGTAAATTTGACGGATACGATTATGAACAGGTATGCGATGAAATTGAATATCTACGAAGATTTGAAAATGAATCTGTTAGAGATTTTAATATTCGTTTTCATTTGAATTGTTTAAGATTTAAAGTTGAAGATAAACCTACGGAAGAAGAATCACTAGATTGGTTTGAATATATTTTCTCTCTTCCTCTCATTCCCAATATATATGAAATTAGTTCAAGTTTTGTTTTACCCCCTTCCAACATAAATGAAAATTGCAATGTGGATGTGCAAATAAATTATGATAAAGTGGTTTCACAAAGCTTGAAAAATATTTCTATCCAAATGCAATAAGACAATAGCAGCAATTTTGGAGAAAGAGCTGCTTTGAAATCTGAAAATTACTCTGCATTAAATTTAGAAAATCAGATCGCAAATCAATACGTGCAAGCAGCAGTCAAATTAAATAATAAAATGCAAACTGCTGTACAAATTTCTGAATTTTTTCATGATGAACAAATGCTGAAAACAGAGCAGAAAAGCAGCCTTCTTCAAGAAAGCATGAGTATACAAAGGAATGATCTAGAATCTGAAATTTATAGTGAACAGAACACACAAGATTTCTCTAATAGAGAAAATTTTGAATTCATTATTTCTGATTCTCATTTTTCACTTTATCCTGATATTTTTAATGTTGGTAATTTCTCCCCTCTCAGTATTAATGATATTTCAGAAAATACAGAGGATTATTTAAATGAATTACCAATAAGTTTTTATCAGGATAGAAAATTAATTAATGATCATTCTTCTGGCATTAATGAACATGAGCTGAATACTACTTCTTGTCTCAATTCATTGAATAAAATGGAAAGGAATTCTAATGAAAGCCTTGAGATTATTTATGATAACTACTTTGACATTGAGGATATTGATGTGTCTTCTTTACAATTGAATCCTCATGATCAAAGTCTAATCACATGTGAAAATGAAGAACAATCTAATTTAGAAATTGTTTGAAATAGTTCTCATTTTCAAACAAATAATCATACTTATGATTTCAGCATTCAAGAAACCATTCCAATCTATGATTTATATGATGATCAAGATCGCATTCCTATTCAGAATCATACCCTTCTCTCTAATTCACAAATAGGAATCAACAATCATTCTAGTTAAATTATTCTACCCAATTCTTGTGAAGATGAAATTGCTTTAAATCAGTCTCAATTGTGTTGTAACAATAATTGTAACACAAGTATAAACTATGATTCAATTTTGTTATTATTTCAACATTTAATTTTAACTTCAGATCTATTTTCTGTTTTTAGTGTTAAAAATTTAGATACTTTATGATGGCATATTGAGCAGCTCAATATTGAACACTCAATTGATGCATTGCCTCAATGGATAAATGAAGATTCAAATTATAATAGTGAACATCAAGATTATCCCATAATATTAGATATTGTACTTTTAATTTTTCCGATCGCCGAGAACCGTATCATTTATCGCATTTCAAAAAAATATGAAAGAAAAAGTTTAACATGTAATTTTTAACTCCGATGCAATAAAATGAAACACAAAATCACATATTGCATTGGAATAAATTTAAAATTTTGTTTTTCATTACAAAAGTTCTGATGTGATGGATCGGATCGCAAACACACATATCACATTAGGCATAAAGTTAATTCTTCCATTTGAAAAGCTCCGATGCAATAAAAACTTGATCACAATCGCGAATTGGTAAAGTCATATCACAATTGGTTAAAAATTTAACATTGAAAGACCTCCAATGAAATAAGTCTAATCGTAAATAGAAAATCGGGAGGAAAATTGAATACATCCTTGTGCGCTCATTTTAAAATTTGCGATGCAATAACTCGTCGCTGATTTCTCATCACTATCACTTTTTGCTCTTCGCTCATCACTGATTATTATAAACATTGCATTGCTGCTATCGCAAGAATCATATTGGCATTTCCAACATGACTATTTTCCAACATTCCGATATGCCGATATCAATATCGCTCATTGCATTTTTGTTGCTCATATCATAATGTCGAAAGCCATGTCATCCATCGCATTACCGATATCGCAATCGCTTCATCGCATTTTTATTCATGGCCATACTACTATTCTGAAACCTGTGATGCGCAATGTGCGATGTGCAATGTATGACATGACTGTCCGCGATCCCAACTATAACATTTCTTCAATAGTATGATCACTCTATCTCATCGCACATATTCTTTTCGCATGATCTCATATCGGCAATTCACTACTGTGACCCCCGATGCGATACACATGCCTCTACATGCAATACGAATCATCCGATAAGGCATTGTGTTAATTTAAAACAATCTTGGGTAACCACTATGATACTAAAGCGATTGATGACAAATTTGCAGCATATTCAAATCATTTTGATTTCTCATATATTTCAGTTTTAAATAATTCCATAATTAAATATGAAATTCAAAACCTCTCTATTTTAAATTTCATTATCTTAAATTTGGTCTTAGCTCTGAACAATTTATAAAATCATGGAATTTGTATAAAACTTATAATATTTTGAGAATATTCATCACTGCAAATTTTCAATCTCATTTCTGATGCATTTTTTTTAATTTCAACTTCATTGAACACGAAACATTCCATTTTTTACATTTTACTGCTTAGTTTAAATAAAATAAATAATGATTTTGGGTTATAGGATTTTGGTTAGTTTTCCTTCTTCATATTTTTAATGTTAACTAAAAGAATAATTCAGCTAGTATTGGAGAAATTGATACCTTTGGGTAACATCAAATGCAATTATCCAATGATAAGATTCATGTACCCACTTTCATTAATTTCCATTTCATTACTTTAATTTCATTTTTTGTTTTTAAATTATGTTGATATAAAAAATATGTTTTGCAGCTCTTCATAAAAGCTTTCAATCATCTACCAAAACATATTTTGGAAGCCCTATGCTCTTTTCCTGGTTTTATTTTCAAGAAGTAGCGATAGTCTTCGTTGAAACAGCTACACTAGGAAGTTTCTAAACCTTTAATCTGTTTCTTTAAAGCATTCCTTTTATTACAAAATGATTAAGATAATGCTTTGAAACAAGAAGATTGACATCAGACATAAAGTTTTCATTGTGGCTGAATGATAGAAAAATTTTCTTTTTGAATCCGGGCACTAAGGAGAGTTGGTCTCTCTCTGTGTCAATAATTTCACTCAATACAGGCTTCTACTCAAACCAAGGAATTCTACTTTATTTTCTTCTTTCTGATTCATTTATCAAATTCTTGGAAATTGATTAATGAATGGATTAGATCTTCTCCTATGGGAACCTAAAAAATGGAAACTCTTTTCCCTTGCATCACCCTCTGTGGATGCATTCTGAGGTGAGCTGATTCTAGCTAAATCTCTAAGTGTTGTAGACTTTCTTCTACCACCCTGACTTCCCTTTCCTCGGAAAGTACCTCTCCCTTTGGAAAACTACTTTCTCAGAAGTTTCTCCTCTGCTTTCAAGGCCATCTGATAGGCCTCTTCAACTTTCTTAGGAGACAGAAGGCCAATCTCATCTTGGATCCCCAGCTTAAGACCATTCACATATCTGGCAACCTTCTCTGGTGTGTCTTGGAATTACCCAACTCTTATACTTACTCTATAAAATTATTTTGTGTATTCCTTTACTGTCCACAATCTCTGTCTCAAGTTCTGTATTTGTCTAAACAATGTTAGCTAATAATCACTAGGCAAGAATTTACCTTTTAGTTTTGCCACCATTTTGGTCCAGCTTTTGATAGGTTGTTTACCAGCTCTCCTTCTCTCTACTTGCACTCCATCCCACCAAAGTGCAACATGTCCTTTCATCTTTGTTACTGCAAACTTGAATTTCTTATCTTCACTCATTTCATCATAGTCAAATCACTTGTTCATTTCATTAATCCAGTCCACCAGCTCCTCCAGATTCAATCCTCCTGCAAAACTTGACACTTCAAGTTTGGGCTTGACTGCAAACCCCAGAACAGTTCTGAGGAGCCTCATCTCGGGAGGAATCTCAATATTTTCTCTAGCTTCTTCTTCTGCTGTGTTCCATCCCATGTCTTTAGGATCTCCTCAGTCCCAACTCCACGTATCCAACTGCTTGGACCTCCGCAAGGTCTCCAACACTTTTGCCATAACCGGTCCGTCTCTTCTTTTCCAAGACTCTTGCAACTTCGTACAACCATCTTAGAATTCTCTCAGTAAAAAATTCTCAAGAACAAGTTTTGATAATTAATGCATTGATAGAAAAAATTACTTTTTGAACTCGAGCACTAGGGAGAGTCAAGATCTAAATTAACTCTATCAACAATTTCACCCAATACAACTCCTACTCAACACAAGAAGTTCACTTTATCTTCTTATTTCTGATTCATTTATCAATTTCTTCGAAATTGATTAATGAATGTATTAGACCTTCTCTTTGTAAACCCGAACAATAGAACCTTTTGTTCTTTTAATCTCACGCACAAGAATATAATACATATGCTTTATATTGTAACCTTGGTCCCTTGTATATAAAGCGCTACATATATATATATATCTTGGAGCCTTTTCTTTATAAATATCGAATGAGTTTGCCCGACAGTCAAAACTCTTTAACCAACCCTCCAAGGCAAAACATAATAAGCCACATTCATTATTCGAACCTTAGTCTTAATGCTACAAAAGGGGTTCGGCTCTTTTAATTACATACACCCGCGCTTATTGAATCAACCATGGGTTATACATTAACACAACATATATGTTATATGGTGGTTCACGGGCCCCACACGGTCAACACACAATTGAATGATTTTCATTATAGAACGAATGTATCTACACTTTGTATCCCTCGCAACCTTGGTGTGTGAATACCATTCAATCGTCCTCCCTCCAAATGGCACAACGCAAAACAATATCGCATTTCTTTTTCGTGTTTATTTAACACTTCACAAGAACGCGATGTGGCGTATTTCGCCATCGATGTGGTGAGATCACACCGGATCGCGTTATTTTTGTGGAAATTATATACACATATGCATATATATCCTGGAATTCCTGATCTCACAATATTTATCTTCTTGCAAAATACAGAATCCTTCCACTATAATTCTTGTGGAAATTTAATCAACAATTGCAAAACACATGAAGTAATAAAAACACACATAACACAGTTGTTTAATGGGAAAGCCTGAAGCTAAAAACCCCAAATATATATTATGTATCATGGAGATCATATGAAAATCTCATACAAAGCATACAAAGCTTATCACAAGCTCTTAGTACAGTACAATTGTCATAAACTAATCAGGAACAATCTTGCAAATCCATGCACCGATCTTGCCCTCCTGCTAGCCTACCTCCACTGCACAATCCAAGCTGATTACAAAGACCAATTCAATGTAATCCCACTCTCATTGACTGTGTTCTTATCATTGGCAACTCCAATGTATATATAGATGCAATTCATGCATCACTAGTAGTCACAACAGATAGTCCACTCACCCTTTCACCCACCTCTAACACTGGTCTCCACTGAACTGTCCATGCATTGCAGTTAAATGATGTGTTCTTTAGTTGATTTATGAGTTAATAATTAGTGAATTAATTAATAATTAATTCACACCACTCATCACTAGTGTATTTATCAGCTAGACTAAATACAACTAGTTCAACTAAGTTAAACCGAACACAACTCCACCAACTGTCTCATCAACTCCACCAAACTCTGCCACATGAGTTCTAACTGAAGTCAACCATGCAAAAGCTCAACTAAACCCTTAGGAAAAGCATATTTCCTTCTGTCAGCTACATGTGCCACATCCAAGCATCAAACTGAAGTGCGGCAAGAGAATAAGATAATGTTTATAGTCCAAATATTATTAAGAGCTAATAATATTTGACTGACCTATTTTTAGACAGGCAGTCTAAAAATAGACTTCGACCTATATGTCTAAAAATAGTTTTCCATCTATTTTTACCAACTTGACCAATCATCCAAGAATAGCATCCCGCAACTCCTAGACCATGCTCCATATGTCTAAAAATAGACTTTTCGACAAAAAATCACATGTGTGGTCCCCACCTAGTTTAGGTGATCACTTTCCAACTAGGATCAGGAAAGATGTTTTAGGAGGCCTCCTTCACTGTTTCTTGTTGCCATTTTCAACATTTTTAAACCAGACGCTCCGGCCAAAAGAGGTGATAAGGTGGTAATGGGTTCTCAAAACCACCCGGATTGGCACAATAACAAACCTGCTCCTTACTATGGTTAAATCGTTTTGATTTAAATCTCTTCATTCAATTACTTTAAGTTACGTCTTAACCAACATTGCATAACTAATCGAAAAACAAGGTTAAATTCTTCACACGCAGTTATTGTTCGACAAAGACACATTATTCTTAGGGAAAACAGAGGATAACACTACCTCTCTAATCCTACTCAATCTCTCATATAATTCTATACAACTATAACATATTCCAACTTAGCGCCCGAGGCATGAGCGCCAAAAAATGTATTAAGATACAAGTAGCGATATTAACACACATGAGTACGTAACCATAATTCATGAATAAGTTCTCCAAGGAATTCCGATACACAAAGAAAGACACTGCAACCAGGAATTTTTCAATAGAGAATAATTCCTCTTTGATTCAATGATTCACTATGAAAATCAACCCTCTTCACTGTTCCAAGGGTTACAATATATAATTCACTATATGACTCTTCGGTTCCTCTCTGAGGAATGTTTTTATTCTAACCATCAAAGGCCTAATTACATAACATTCGAACAACAAAAACTGAACAGGTGGACAAAAACCAACCCATTCGACTCCTACAGTTATTTAATTAATCCTATCAACTGAAATCAACAGATTGACACAGAGAAACTATCCAGCTTCTTTGGTTATTAACTAATCTATCTTCCCTAAGCATAACAGATTCCTGTAAAGTGTTGGTACATCTCCGAAATTTTATAACCGGTTTCAGCCACAACATGTGACAACCCTATCTTCCCTATATAACAGACAAATAAGGTGTTGACAACTTGTTGGTACATCCCTAATTTCAAATAACTCTCTGAAGCCACAACATGTGGACAATCCTCCTACATTTCATACAGTGTTCAATGCCCTACATGAGACGCTGAGGTGGAAATTTTCTTCCAGTGGACCTTTGTCTAATGAGCTCATAAAACCGCCTATCTTTTGCAACATCACTCTTAGTCATCCAAGTGGCATCTTTATCTCTGCCGGTCCTTCCACTTGATCGATACTGGAAATACTCTTGTCCTCTAGTCTTCTTGAACACTCTCTTCTCCAATATCTTTCGCCCAGAATGGTTAAAGAGATATAATCGCGTTGCCCATTTAACTGCTCTTTTTGTCCTACTGCCCTTCCTCTACACAATCATATTCATACCCGTAGAGGAGTTGTCATTTGTAAATATGGGAGATATTCCAACATTAGGAGGCAATTCAATCTCATAAGCATTAGTAGAAAAATTTCTCAGTATCTTGCATGGCCCAATCTTCTTGAACTTCAACTTGTTATACTGCTTCTTTGGGAATCTTTCCTTCCTCAAGTGTGCCAAAACCAAATCTCCAACTTCAAAATGGACTTCTCTTCTGCTCAAGTCTTCTCTACCCTTGTATCTGATGCTACTGCCTTGTAGTTGCTGTTTTACTTGCTCATGTATGGCTTGGATCTCTGAAGCAAATTCTTCACCATCAACACTCCTCAACTCTGCCTTTCCCAAGTTTCTTAACTTAGATATTCCTCTGGGGTGCATTCCATATACACTGGGAATTGGCCTCATTTTTGTCCTTATGTTTGGTGACCACAAAGTGCATATTCGCCTAGGGGAAAATATCCCACTTCTTGGGATGCTCTCCTGCAAGACTTCTCAATAGATTTCCTAGACTTCTATTTACTACCTCAGTTTGCCCATCAGTCTGAGGATGATAAGCTGAGCTGAAACTAAGTTTAGTACCAAGTTTCTTCCACAGTGTCCTCCAAAAATGGCCAACAAACCTGGTATCTCTATCTGAAACAATACTCTTGGGCAACCCATGCAATCTAACAACTTCTTTGAAAAAAAAGTTAGCAACATGGGTGGAGTCTCAAAAGTGTTTTCCATATTCATACATATTTCCATTATGTC
>JAXQQM020070238.1:0-11389 GCA_034641835.2 Pinus albicaulis
TAGCGAAGTTCCTCCACATTTTAGTGGAGGTGATGTGGGGAACCTTTGGACAAAGGTGTAATATCAAAAAACGTTAATTTCAGAAATGTGCATAAAAATAAGGGCAAAGGACAGTGGGATCCATTAACTTAGGTCATATGGGACTTATGGAGTGTAAAAACTTTGGTAAACTTGAATAAATATATATTATTATTGATAAAAGATGAGATGATTACAAGTGGGGATCACCAAGGCTTTAAATACAGCCTTATGGTGTCCCTTAGCGAAGAGGCATGATCGTTGATCATGCCTTTCCACATTAATAAACCTAAGATAACTATATTTAACTAATAATTAATAAAATATACATAACATTGCCCCTCTCTTAAAGATGCTTTGTCCTCAAAGCATATGTAATGATGGATAACGTTGATGAATGCCTGGGTTTCTCGAGCAGCGAGCTCTTGCATCCCACATTTTAAAAAGATCGTGGAGCATCTTCTCGAGTTCAATCTTTTGGTGATGTGGATAGCAACAAGATTTGATATTGACAGGGTTGGGTCCTGACTGACGCTCAATCTGCCTAGAGTTGAAATGAAGTAAAGCTCAAGGCTACATCAAACCACGCTCAGCCTCGTAGCTAGCCCTACGAGGACAGGAGAGGGCTCTCTCCGTCAATCTCGATAAAATGAGCAATAGGATGCGAGATGACTTACAATAGGAACTGATTTTAGGCTAGTAAAGAGATAGGTATGTTTGATTTTTGATTTTTGGGTTTTCGCTGGAGAAATGGGAAAAACAAATTTTGGGTCCGGGGATAAGGTCAGACCTTTGCAGATTTCGAGTTGGGGCGAGGTAGGTGATTGTCTTGATGCTTTTAATTGGATATACGGACAGATCAGACCGACGAGGAGCTGAAGAGGGCAAAGAAGAACTTGGATCCTCTTCAAACAGTCGAAAACATATAGAACTAAATGAATTCAAAGGCAGAGCACGGTAAACGATGGATTCAACCTCATCTACTCATTCAATTTAGTTCAGAAGCATATGAAAAGAATGGCATACATTAAACAGGAAGAAATTACAGTAAAAAAAGAGAAAACACCATCAAGAGCAAAACACCACAAGGATCCCAACAAGTGCCGCAAAACCTCTGATCTTTCCTTAGCCAAAATATGAAAAATATGTACAATGGTGCCAAAAGTCTCCCAAGAGTCCAACCTCTCCAACCCCTGAAAATGATTGAGAAATTACATCATATAGAGCATCCTAACCCCTTCCCACACCTCTAGGGGTCGAATTCCTTCTTCAGGGATCAGTTTCAACCAAATTCTAATCAAGGAACTAAAATCTAGGCAGCTAACAACTTGCCTCTAAAAGAGTGGAAACTGATTCATTTACATGATTTTCAATTTTTTGAGAGTGAATCTTATAGAATAGGTATAAATGAACCAAAGTTACATGCCAAACATTAATTTACATCATAATAACTCAAAAATTTCATCCACAAGCAAAACGGGTCCAAACTGGCCGAAAATCTGAGCTGGAAGTTGAAAATTCAGCCAAAAATTTAAGTGGGTCGCATGCCTGAAACAAGTGGGTCGCATGACTTTCAGCCCGATTTTGAAGGACTTCCCGGCATCCAAATTGAGCTCATGATAGCTCGTTGGAAAGCCCTGGATGTTGGCTATCCAACCCAAGTGGAATTTTCCAATTTTAAGTTCATTTGACCCTCCAAAACCTCATTCTCCCAGAAGTACTTCCTGCTGGTGCAAAAGGTGGCAGCAAGGTGGTTTTTATGGTGTTTTTGAGCTTTTTGACCATCCAGAATCTGATGAAATGCTTCGGTAATGCCTGAGGATGCATAAATTACCATGAAAAATCCAAAAATGTAAAAATTTCCTTCAGCAAGTGTCCCAAAAAAAAGTGAGCATATGAGTGCGAGACCCACTTAACTGAAAAACCTGTTTTTAAGACCAAAAATTTCAAAATGTCAAAAATTTCTCCGAATTTGCTCAAATTTGGAGTGAAGACCCTCCATCATGTATCTTGCGCATCCAATGAAGCATCAACCAAAATACGGAGTGGATCAGGCCTTTTCCGCCGTTTTAGTGCTTCGCTCAACCTCCTCTTCAGAATCTTCATTCTTGCTTTGCAGACATGCATGCGAGCCCAATAATGGCCTTTCATGTGACGAAGCATGTCTTTGTCTCTATCATTATCCTGTGAATGTACCTACGTTGATGAAGAAGGCGAGACCCCTTCCACGCCATGTGGAGATAGTACTCGCGCTGCTGATGAAGTCAACGAGACCCCTTCCACCCCATGTGGAGATAGTACTCGTCGTGATGCTGCAAACAAAGCTCTGTGGCCTCTCTGATATGTTACCACTACTGGCGCACTGCTATGCTCCATCTCAGTACATCAACCTCAACGGTTGAGTCACTGTCCTACTCATATCCTTGCTCATAAACTGAATCCGTCTCTGACATGGCTTTGAACAAGATATTTGCAATATGTGTGTTGGTATAGGTGTAGTGAAGGAAAAGTTTTAATGTATGTCCAACACTCAATAGATATCACCCACTGCCAAAGTATCATAGGAAAACAAAATTACAGTGAAGATGGCTCTGCTTTAATGGCATAATAACTATCACTGTTTTGATCACAAGTAAGTTTAACAATGAGTACCAAATGCAAATGTGTGGTCAACTTGGTGATAATGGCCAAAATCTGTCAAAGGAGGAAGCGAACATAGGACAGTGTTTTATCAATTGGGGAATAAGAATATCATGACAACGACCATATGAAACAAATGGACATGATAGTAGAAATTGAATGATGATGACATCAGTGGTATGGTGAAAGAGGCTTTGTACTAGTCAACATAAAACTGTGCAACAATATGAGAGAGCATAATAGCAGTGATAAGATGATCACTGAGGGTGTGAGGATCGTGTATACAACGTGCTAGGGCATGAGCATCTCTATCATTCACAAAAGTTTTCAAACCTTCACAAACTGTCCATATATTTTCAAAACCCTTGAGGAATTAATGTGCATGTAAATGTAGGATTCTCTCCAAGCATGGCTTATTGCCCAACATCAATAATATCATAATCATGCTAAAAATCCATTGAACAATGATTAAAACCTGTTTGGAAGCTTTTGGAGTCGATTAGAATCGAATCTGGGCGCAAAAAATGAATTTTCTGGGTTCTGATTTAAGTGGGTCGCAACCACTTCAAGTGGGTCGCATCCACTTCAAGTGGGTCGCATGCCTCTTGCCAAATAGTGCATTTTGCAAGAAGCTTTTGGAGGCCTTCCCGGTGTCCAAATTGGGCGTGTGATAGGTCGTTGGAAAGCTCTTGGAGTCTACTTTCCAACACAAGTAGAATTATGCAATTTCGATTTGATTTACCCAGTCAAAAATCAAATCTCCCAACACTAGTCAAAATGAGCAGAATGAGGCTGCCTCAAGGCAGAGCGCTGTTGCAGTCAACTTTTGAAGGTCTTCCTCAACTCCAAATTGAGCTCATGATAGCTCATTGGAAAGGTATTTCTGTCTAGTTATCCTTTGAATCATCAAGTAAGTCATTTAGCCAAACATGCTACGATAAAACTTGATTTTCCCAAGGTCACTTCAGAGGTGCATTCAATTCTCCTGAGGCAACGGTATTTTTGATATTTATCTAAAACCATGACACCTGTGTAAAAATTGAAGGAGGTTTTTCTTCCTTGGCATGTTTTGGACAAACACCTCTCTCATTTTTCCAAAATTCATCTTTTATTGCTCTGAAACATCTTTTGAGTGAAACCGATCCCGATGTGTGGAACAAGGGATTTTGTCGAAATGAAGCGACATGAAGGGGATAGGGGGCTTCTAAATTCTTGGGGAAATTTTTGGAAGTAGGGAGGGATGTTAGGAAGCAGGGGAAAGTGGAATCTCAGAGATTGAGTGAGGGAAGGGGTCCAAAAGGGAAAAACACAGGCCTAGCCTAGAAAATTGCCAAGTTGTGGCAAGAAACTAGGGTTTGTGCAAAAATGAGGAATTTGGGGAATCTCAGTGATGGGAAGTGTTTAATAAGGTGCATTAAGGATAGGGGAAGGTGTGTGAACATCAGGATACAAGTTTTTCCGATGATTTGACCATCCAAGAGAAATTACCTCCAAAACCCTAGGAGAGGGAAATGGACCTTACCAAGGCACAACTGAAGCATGAACAATGTGTAAAATGACCCAATGGAACTTGAAATGATGATGAAAACCCTATGAATGATGATACACTCAACTGAATGGTGACATGGACCGACGTTTGGACAACTTTGAAAAGAGTGAAAACAAACCCTAGACTTAATGCCTAGTGACCAAATTTTGCTTGAAGACTCATTGAAATGACAAAATTTGACCTTGACACTTTAAAATCACTTTGTAAGAGCATGTTTGATCACTGGAGGAAAGCTGCAAAGGCTGACTCTAACATTGGCTCCAATGGGGATGGTAGCTCCTTGGAGGTGCCAAGAACGACAGATCTTTGGGAGAGCAGACCAGTGCCTTATCCATTGGGCCATGGAATCAAAAACTCAAACTGAAATGCATGACTAAAAACTGATGACTTGACGACACAAATTGACTCTCACTCAACTAAAAACTAACTCGATACTTAAACACAACCGACAAACTGGAAATATGCTCAAAGTAGAGCTTATTCAATACAACCTACTCTAATTGTGCTTTACACCACCCGATCAAGTGTAATGGAACAGCCAATGCAACCATGTAAGCATGCTGGCTGATGTTTGATTTCTTCCCACATGCTTGCTTATGAACAACGAGAAATAACTACTGAAAGGCAACTCCCATGGAAACTTTGAACCAAGTGGACTGCTGATAAACTTACAAAGCATAAATTGACTGGATGACTGCAAGAATACTGCGAAAGGATCTTCATAAACATAGCTCTGGTCCAGATAATCTCCATACCTTGATCTTAAACTTTTCCTCACGTCTGCGGTGCTTTTCTTTGGTGATTGCAGCAAGCTGTCAAAAGGATCCTGAAATTCATGAAAAATCAAACTCTGTTGCTGATTCCAGACAGAACAAAAGTCTCCTTCATCAATCTCCTCATATGAATGGAAATCTGGACATGTGCTATGCAATGAACAATCTGTTAAACAAGACAATGAAGGTGACCTTTGAATAAGATTATCATCAACATTCTTTTCGGGCACATGGTTAGCTAATGGAGCAGAATTTTTATAACAAAAATCATCCAACACACGAGCAATAGGATCATCAAAAACTTGAGAAGACTGCTGCACTGTATCCCTTGAAACTGTATGACATCCTACTGGCTGTTCCTCTTTTCCTTGAGACATATTACGAATATTCTGCCTTATAAACTGAAATGATTCAAAACAAAAGGGTATAGAATTTTCTTGCATCATCAAATCATGTATTTCATCTTCCACACCTTCATCTGTAATCTGACCTTCAATTGCATTGGATGGCTGCAAATCTGATGCTACAAGCTGCTCATCTAAAGATTTACTATGCAATTTATCTTTCAAAAGCTGAAATGATTCAAAACAGAAAGGTACGGAGTCACCTTGAATCATTAAATCATGTGTGCCCACTTCCAAGTCTTCAGCTGCAACTTGACAATCAATGACTTTTGGGGGCTGCAAGTCTGAATATGAGAAGTTTTCGTTGCCCTCAAGACGATCCAGATCAAGACTTGTTGACATTTGATTTCTGATTGCATGGAAGTTATCTCTAATGAACTGAAACGAATCAAAACAAAAAGGCAAAGATCCTTCACTTACATCAAAATTTTCTGCACTTTCCTCATCATTGCCATAGCTGATATGCATTGGTTGATCACTGTACTCGAGCTGCTGAAAGTGAACTTCCTCCTCTCACAAACTAGCTACTGATTTGTCTGCAAGATTAGCTTCTGTTTGGAGAACATAATCATCATCATATTGATCAAACTGAGGCAATTCATCGGTATAAAACACATCATCAAACATACACATCATATCAACAGCTCTCTCTTCTTCACAATGATCTATAAAACAATCACTATGACAACTGGGATCAGAAACAAAATGTTTTGGATCAGCAACTTGTTCTTGAATGTCATTTTCATTTTTTGCAGTCATTTTCCGCACCATCTCTTCTACTGCATTTACAAAAAGATCAATTTTTTCCTCTGAAGGTGTCAGCTGCTCTGAAACATTCTTCTTTTCTTCTTCCTTCAACCTTGCCCTCAAGATCAGCAAATGAGCCTCTACATTTACTGCCTTGTTCTGCATTTCGTGAAGCATTGCAATATTCTTTTCTCTCAACTGAAACTCCATTTCTGGATCAAAGGCACTCGGGTAGTGCAAGAGAGCAGATCTAGGAGAAGGTCTTATATCAACTGGCATCGAATAATAAACTTGGTTAAATCTAGCAGAAAATTGTTGTACTGTCTCCCCTGGCATTCTTTTCAGCTGATTATACTCTTCTATAATCAACAAAAAGTTCTGTCCGATCATCCACCTGTCAAGGAAAACTTTGACAAACTGCTGGAAATCTGTGATGCTCGCATCAGGCAGGGCTTTAAACCAACTCTTCACTTGGCCTTGCAAAGAAAGAGCAAAAATCCTAATACTAACATCTTCATCATCAACTTCAAAAAGATCTAGAAAAGTCTCAACATTCTGCACATGTTGCTCAGCATTGACATTGTTACATTCACCGTCAAATCTTGGTAGATATAGATCATAATTTGCAGGAAAAGCATGAAGAACAGAAGGTAAAACAAGAGGTTTGTACCGATCTGGAATTTTACAAGGTGTAGGGGCATGTACAAGTGCTGTGGGATCAGCTTTCTTTTCTTTAGGCTCATCACTCTGTAGAGAGTCAACATAAGATGTGGGAAAAGTGAGAAGGCCAGGATCAAAGGGAAACTCAACATTTACACTCTTTGAATAGGTCGAGTGAAGATTTTGATGACCTTTCTCATACAACAAACTTTGAAAAACTTTCAGGATAGCTTCAAGACCAGCAAAGAAGTAATTTACAAGAAAGCAGATTAGATCCTGAATACCATTCCACTTTAGATACCTGAACTTTGTGTAAGATCCTTCCATTTCTCAGAGAAAGAGTCAGTCCTCCAGACTTTGAATTGGAGTCACCAGGTGAATGATTTCAGCCTTCTTATGTCTGATCGTTGTCCACCATCAACCATCAGATCTGAACTTGATACACGTACTGGGGGAATTCGCAAATCAAGGGACACATTCACAAGCTAAACCGGAGATCGACTGAAGCAGCGTTTATCTACTTCGCTGATGCATAGCAACAGCGTTTCGAAGGCTACCTGGCGTGACTTCAGACTCCGTCTATAGCAAGCAAACGTTTTGAGTTTCTCCCCAGTATGGTCGCCACTATGTTAGCGCTCAAATCTACCTCAGGCTGAAATGAGGTAAAACTCAAGGCTACATCAAACCACGCTTAGCCTCGTAGCTAGCCCTACGAGGGCAGGAGAGGGCTCTCTCCGTCAATCTCGATAGAATGAGCAATAGGGTGCGAGATGACTTAAGATAGGAGCTGATTTTAGGCTAGTAAAGAGATAGGTAAGTTTGATTTTGATTTTTTGGGTTTTCGTTGGAGAAATGGGAAAACAAATTTTGGGTCCGGGGATAAGGTCAGACCTTTGCAGATTTTGAGTTGGGGCGAGGTAGGTGATTGTCTTGATGCTTTTAATTGGATATACGGACAGATCAGACTGACGAGGAGCTGAAGAGGGCAAAGAAGAACTTGGATCCTCTTCAAACAGTCGAAAACATATAGAACTAAATGAATTCAAAGGCAGAGCACGGTAAACGATGGATTCAACCTCATCTACTCATTCAATTTAGCTCAGAAGCATATGAAAGGAATGGCATACATTAAACATGAAGAACTTACAGTAAACAGAGAGAAAACACCATCAAGAACAAAACACCACAAGGATCCCAACAAGTTCCGCAAAACCTCTGATCTTTCCTTAGCCAAAATATGAAAAAATATGTACAATGGTGCCAAAAGTCTCCCAAGAGTCCAACCTCTCCAACCTCTGAAAATGATTGAGAAATTACATCATATAGAGCATCCTAACCCCTTCCCATGCCTCTAGGGGTCGAATTCCTTCTTCAGGGATCAGTTTCAACAAATTCTAAACAAGGAACTAGAATCTAGGCATCTAAACAACTTGCCTCTAAAAGAGTGGAAACTGATTCATTTACATGATTTTCACTTTTTTGAGAGTGAATCTTCTAGAATAGGTAGAAATGAACCAAATTTACATGCCAAACATAAATTTACATCATAATAACTCAAAAATTTCATCCACAAGCAAAACTGGTCCAAACTGGCCGAAAATCTGAGCTGGAAGTTGAAAATTCAGCCAAAAATTTAAGTGGGTCGCATGCCTGAAACAAGTGGGTCACATGACTTTCAGCCCGATTTTGAAGGACTTCCTGGCATCCAAATTGAGCTCATGATAGCTCGTTGGAAAGCCCTGGATGTTGGCTATCCAACCCAAGTGGAATTTTCCAATTTTAAGTTGATTTGACCCTCCAAAACCTCATTCTCCCAGAAGTACTTCCTGCTGGTGAAAAAGGTGGCAGCAAGGTGGTTTTTATGGTGTTTTTGAGCTTTTTGACCATCCAGAATCTGATGAAATTCTTCGGTAATGCCTGAGGATGCATAAATTACCATGAAAAATCCAAAAATGTAAAAATTTCCTTCAGCAAGTGTCCCAAAAAAAAGTGAGCATATGAGTGCGAGACCCACTTAACTGAAAAACCTGTTTTTGAGACCAAAAATTTCAAAATGTCAAAAATTTCTCCGAATTTTCTCAAATTCGGAGTGAAGACCCTCCATCATGTATCTTGCCCAGACAACGAAGCCTCGGCCAAAATCCGGAGTGGATTAGGCCTTTTCCGCCATTTTAGTGCTTCGCTCAACCTCCTCTTCAGAATCTTCATTCTCGCTTTGCAAACATGCATGCGAGCCCAATAATGGCCTTTCATGTGACGAAGCATGTCTTTGTCTCTATCATTATCCTATGAATGTACCTACGCTGATGAAGAAGGCGAGACCCCTTCCACGCCATGTGGAGATAGTACTCGCGCTGCTGATGAAGTTAACGAGACCCCTTCCACCCCACGTGGAGATAGTACTCGTCGTGATGCTGCAAACAAAGCTCTGTGGCCTCTCTGATATGTTACCACTACTGGCGCACTGCTATGCTCCATCTCAGTACATCAACCTCAACGGTTGAGTCACTGTCCTGCTCATATCCTTGCTCATAAACTGAATCCGTCTCTGACATGGCTTTGAACAAGATATTTGCAATATGGATGCTCATATAGGTGCAATGAAGGCAGAGTCTTAATGTTTGTTCAAAACCCAATAAATGTCACCCATGCACCTCAGTATCAAAGGAAAACAAAATCATCATGAGGATGGCTCTGCTTTAATAGCATAATAACTATCACTGTTTTGATCACAAGTAAGTTTAACAATGAGTACCAAATGCAAATGTGTGGTCAACTTGGTGATAATGGCCAAAATATGTCAAAGGAGGAAGCGAAAATAGGACAGTGTTTTATCAATTGGGGAATAAGAATATCATGACAACGACCATATGAAACAAATGGACATGACAGTAGCAATTGAATGATGATGACATCAGTGGTATGGTGAAAGAGGCTTTGTACTAGTCAACATAAAACTGTGCAACAATATGAGAGAGCATAATAGCAGTGATAAGATGATAACTGAGGGCGTGAGGATCGTGTATACAACATGCTAGGGCATGAGCATCTCTATCATTCACAAAAGTTTTCAAACCTTCACAAACTGTCCATATATTTTCAAAACCCTTGAGGAATTAATGTGCATGTAAATGTAGGGTTCTCTCCAAGCATGGCTTATTGCCCGACATCAATAATATCATAATCATGCTAAAAATCCATTGAAAAATGATTAAAACCTGTTTGGAAGCTTTTGGAGTCGATTAGAATCGAATCTGGGCGCAAAAAATGAATTTTCTGGGTTCTGATTTAAGTGGGTCGCAACCACTTCAAGTGGGTCGCATCCACTTCAAGTGGGTCGCATCCACTTCAAGTGGGTCGCATGCCTCTTGCCACATAGTGCATTTTGCAGGAAGCTTTTGGAGGCCTTCCCAGTGTCCAAATCGGGCGTGTGATAGATCTTTGGAAAGCTCTTGGAGTATACTTTCCAACACAAGTGGAATTATGCAATTTGGATTTCATTTACCCTGTCAAAAATCAAATCTCCCAACACTAGTCAAAATGAGCAGAATGAGGCTGCCTCAAGGCAGAGCGCTGTTGCAGTCAACTTTTGAAGGTCTTCCTCAACTCCAAATTGAGCTCATGATAGCTCATTGGAAAGATATTTGTGTCTAGTTATCATTTGACTCATCAAGAAAGTCAGTTGGCCAAACATGCTAGGAGAAAACTTGATTTTCCCAAGGTCACTTCAGAGGTGCATTCAATTCTCCTGAGGCAACGGTATTTTTGACATTTCTCTAAAAAAATGATACCTGTGTAAAAAGTGAAAGAGGTTTTTCTTCCTTGGAATGTTTTGGACAAAAACCTCTCTCATTTTTCCGAAATTCATCTTTTATTTCTCTGAAACATCTTTTGAGTGCAACTTATCCCGATGTGTGAAACAAGGGATTTTGTCGAAATGGAGCGAAATGAAGGGGATAAAGGGCTTCTAAATTCTTGGGGAAATTTTTGGAAGTATGGAGGGATGTTAGGAAGCAGGGGAAAGTGGAATCACAAAGATTGAGTGAGGGGAAGGGGTCCAAAAGGGAAAAACACAGGCCTAGCCTAGAAAATTGCCAAGTTGTGGCTAGAAACTAGGGTTTGTGCAAAAATGAGGAATTTGGGGGATCTCAGTGATGGGAAGTGTTTAATAAGGTGAATTAAGTATAGGGGAAGGTGTGTGAACATCAGGATACAAGTTTTTCCGATGATTTGACCATCCAAGAGAAATTACCTCCAAAACCCTAGGAGAGGGAAATGGACCTTACCAAGGCACAACTGAAGCATGAACAATGTGTAAAATGACCCAATGGAACTTGACATGATGATGACAACCCTCTGAATGATGGTACACTCAGCTGAATGGTGACATGGACCGACATTTGGACAACTTTGAAAAGAGTGAAAACAAACCCTAGACTTAATGCCTAGTGACCAAATTTTGCTTGAAGACTCATTATGACAAAATTTGACCTTGACACCTTAAAATCACTTTGTAAGAGCATGTTTGATCACTGAAGGAAGGTACACCAAGGCTGACTCTAACGAGTCCTTTCTTGACTTCTATTGGACGTTCATGC
>JAXQQM020065722.1:0-64454 GCA_034641835.2 Pinus albicaulis
ATAATGGGTATTTAAATAGTTAATGCAGAAATATATAAAGAAATTTATAAGGTTACACATTCGTAAATGTTGAAAAAAAGTCCTAACTCCATGCATTTTTCCTGCGAGGTTATCGGGGTATGTTACAGAAATGTTCTTCACCATCGCCAGCGAATAACAGGACATATTTTATAAGGACCCGATCTAAGTTTCTATATCTTGTGAATTATATGGAAATTTCAATGTATTGCACATGAACACAATGATAAAGATTCTTAGTTACATGAAAATTTCAGTGTAGATAAAAAGGTCCTTAATTACTTGAAATCTCCACAGTACATGAATTGGATGAAATCTTTTTCACATTGGCATAAAGACAGAGGATTAATAATATGAAACTAAACTTTTTGCACGGAAACCTAAATATAATTAAAGAATTTCCGGCTCCCATCGTGGATGATATTCAAAGGCAGTCGTTTCTAATAAAACATGTAGTCTGATTATTAAGATTGTAAAAGAATGCTTCGGCTGCATATCATAGATTTTTCTTTAAGAACGTTGATGAAGCCAGGAGAAATAGAAATAGCTGAGTACTGTCCTCGCCATTATGCGACAAAAAAGGAATATGAGAGAGGCAGTTAAAGCGAACATCAACTTATTGAAATGTCCAGATGTCCACAAATCAAGAACGTCTATTGTCAATAAAACAACATCCCTTAAACCGATCATCAGGGTCATAATTGAACCGATCACCAACACACGGTCTCTTTCACTGGGATGTAGGGGAATGTTCCATCGTGAAGGAACTCTGCTTCTCTCCATTGCTTCTTAGTCCTCTGTTTTAAAATGTACCTTGAACTCAAGTGCTACTGCTTGCACAACCTCGTCGGAGTTTCAAAACTGCGTGACCCGCGCAACGATGAAATTCTATTTTAGATTGAAAAGTTTATGATATAATGGAAAAGGTTTAATGCATCTCTCCATCACTGACTTTAAAAGATATTTTATCTTTAATCAACCAACACTCCCCACCATCCACTTTAAAAGATGTTTTATCTTTAATCAACCAACGGTTATATTCTATTATAGCTTTTTAAACTAAATTTGAACCGGATTGGCTTCGTTGTTCGGACGTCCAGGTATTCCTTTGACATAAATTTTGTAAATTGCATTAGCAAATAAATATGTATTTCGAGTTGTTATTTTCAAATTTTAAAAGTTATTTTTTACATTGATGTCTATTTAAGTTTTGACGCGATACTGTCACTGTTTTCTATTTTATTTTATTTTTTTAATATTTTTTTGGTAAATTTTTTTTTTTTTTTTGCTAATTTTCTTCAAATTCACCAAAACAGTTTTTCAAGGTTAAATTTAAATTATAATTATATAGTTTGCAAAAATCTAATATATAAAAAAATGTATTGCAAAATTCAAATGGAAAGAAAAAAAACACTAATAATTAAACTACGGTTTGAAATCCTAAATAAATCCGAAATAGCCACTAAATATTATATTTAAATTGAATTACCATATAAAAAAAATTAGGCTCAATTAAAAAAATAAAACCAAAAACAACCCATATACATTTATGAAAACACAATTTATTGATCTTAAAACACAAACTACCCATTTCACTTTAAACCATATATAGTACATAATGTCTTTTGGATGTATACTTCTTTTATGTTTGTAATATCTTTTTGCGCTGTAATTTTGAAAATTTATTTATATAGTAAAAATGCAAACTACCCATTTCACTTTAAACCATATATAGTATATAATGTCTTTTGGATTTATAATTCTTTTATGTTTGTAATATCTTTTTGGGCTGTAATTTTAAAAATGTATTTATATGGTATAATTTAAAATTTAGTACATTTTAAAGTTTAAATATAAAATAATAATTTTACAATAATAATTTGTAAAATTAATATATTTTAAAATCATAATAATTTATATTATTATAATAATTTTTTTAACTAAATTTAATATATTGAACATACATTTTAAAAATTAATTATATAATTAAATATTTTAAAAAATAACATTATATCAATTTTTAAAAGTTATAATTTTTAAACAAATGGATGATACTATATTAATGGATACAAGTGCAGTATAGTGCATAGCGAAGAACTCGTAAATTAGTGAGTATTGGTAGTTCAGTTAGAACGTGTCAGCAAGGTAGTAATTATTGCCAATTCCGCTAAAGCATGATAGTAAGTGTCCAGATGAGAGCGGACGATCATATATGTTGGTAAGCAAGTTGTTCTTATGAAATATAAAAAAATAATATATATAATTAATTAAAATTAATAATTTATAATATAAGAATTATATATAAGGTAGATTAATTAATAAATGAAATAGTTTTTTTCTCTAATTATTATATTTGTTTAGGGAGATTATGATTTCTTGTTGTTAAAAACACATTTATGAATGTATAATGGATTAGGAGATTTGAGAGGCACTCAAACACCCTACCTAATTCTAATAATCCTTACTAATGATAACATTGTTTTTTATTTAATATTGAAGTATGTATGAAAACATTTATGTAATAAATATTGTATTAATAAAAATATGAATTCAAAGTATTGAGAAATGGGACACTCGAAGATGAGAGTCTTGCTTAAAATAATTCTTCCATGATAGAGGTTTTAGATGAAATTCTAGATAAACTTAATGTATGAGAGAGAAAGATCCATTAAGTTGCTTAGATAGAAAAATATGTTAAGTTTGGATAAGCCTAAGAGCATCATGAGATATAAAGATGATTTTTAGCAAATGGCAAACGGGCCGCCTGAATGTGCACGAGGGACTCGGGCTGTCACAACTTAGCAAAACTGATACACGCGCCCTCGAACGAAACGGCCTGACCGGAACATGCCCGGTTGGGCGCCGATCTCACATGGCACGACACGACGTGCCCGAACGAACGTCGATGCCATAAGGGACAAAACAACAAATGAGCCACCCGAACATGCACAAGGCACCCAGACGATCACAACTTAGCAAAACTGATACGGGTGCCATCGAACGAAATGGCCCGACCCAACCCGAATGCGCATGTTCGGGCGACCTCACACAGCGCGACACGGCTTGCCCGACCGAACGATGCCATATGGGAGAAAACGACAAACGGGCCACCCAAACATGCACAAGGCACCTGGACGGTCACAACATTAGCAAAACTGATACGGGCGCCCTCAAATGAAATGGCCTGACACGAACGCACCTGGTCGGGCATCCTCACAGTACGATGCGACACGGCGCACCCAGCCAAACGATTCCACAAGGGAGAAAACAAAAAATGAGCCACCTGAACACGCACAAGGCACTCAGATAGTCACAACTTAGCAAAACTGATACGGGCACCCACGAATGAAACAACCCGACCTGAACGTGCACGGTCGAGCGACCTCACACGGTGCGCTTGACCAAACAATTCCACAAGCGAGAAAATGAAAAATGGGCTGCTCAAGTTTGCAGAAGGCACCCGGGCAGTCACAACTTATCAAAACTAATACAGGTGCCATTGAAATAAATGGCCTGACTCGACCCGAACGCGCCCGGTCGGGCAACCTCATGCGGCGTGATATAATGCACCCGATCGAATAATGCCACAACAGAGCAAATAGCAAACGGGCCGCCCGAACATGCACAAGGGACCCGGGTGGTCACAACTTAGCAAAACTGATACGGGCACCCTTAAACGAAACGACCCGACCAGAACATGCCCGGTCCGGCCACCTCACACGGCGCGACATGAAGTGCCCGACCGAATGATGCCACAACGGAGCAAACGGCAAACAGGCCACCTGAACGTGCACAAGGCACCTAGGTGGTCACAACTTAGCAACACCGATACAGGTGCCCTCAAACGAAATGGCCCAACCCGAACTTGGGTAGTCGGGCGACCTTACACGGCGCGACACGGTGCGCCCGACCGAACGATGCCACAAGGGAGAAAATGGAAAATGGGTCTCCCTAACGTGCACAAGGCACCTGGGTAGTCACAACTTAGAAAAACTGATACGGGCGCCCTCGAATGAAATGACCCAGCTCGAACGCACTCGGTCAGGCGACCTCACACAGCGTGACATGACAAACGATGCTGCAGGGGAGCAAACTAAAAACGGGCCACCCAAACGTGCAGTACAAGGGACCCAGGCGGTCACAACTTTGCAAAACTGAAATGGTCACCCTCGAACGAAACGACTTGATCCAGACATGCCCGGTCGATTGACCTCACACAACGCGACATGGCGCGCCTGACTGGATGATGCCACAAGGAAAAAAATGGCAAACGGGCCGCCTGAACGTGCACAAGGAACCTGAGTGGTCATAACTTAGCAAAATTGATACGGGCGCCCTCAAACGAAATGCCTCAACTCGAACGCACCTAGTCGGGCGACTTCACACGGCACGAAATGGCGCGCCTAAACAAACGATGTCACAAGGGAGAAATAGGAAAACGGGGCGCTCGAACATCCCCAAAGCACACGGGCGGTCAAAACTTGGCAAAAATGATATGGGCGCCCTCGAATGAAAGAGCCCGACTTGAACATGCCCGGTCAAGCGACCTCACATGGCGCATCACGGTGCGCCCGATTGAATGATGCCACAAGAGAGAAAACGACAAATGGGCCACCTGAACGTGCACAAATCACCCGGGCGGTCACAACTTAGAAAAACTAATACGGGCACCCTCAAATGAATTGGCCCGACCTGAACGGGCCTGGTCGAGCAACCTTAGATGGCACAACACGGTGCGCCCGACCAAACGATGCCACAAGGGAGAAAATGGAAAACGAGCCTCCCGAATGTGCGCGAGGCACTCGAGCGATCACAAATTAGCAAGACTGATACGAGCACCTTCGAACGAAATGACCCGGCCCGAACACGCTCGGTTGGGTGACCTCACACGGCGCGACATGACATGCCCGACCGAACGATGCCAGAAGGGAGAAAATTTCAAATGGGTCACTTCAACGTGCATAAGGCACCCAGTCGATCACAACCTAGAAAAACTTATACGGGCACCCTATAACGAAATGACCCGACCCGAATGCGCCTGGTCGGGCGACATCACACGGCGTGACATGGCGCGCCCGACCAAGCAATGCCACAAAGGAGAAAATGGCAAATAGGCCGCCCGAATATGCACAAGGCACCCGAGTGGTCACAACTTAGCAAAACTGATACAAGCGACCTCGAACGAAATGGCCCGACCCGACCCGAATGCAAAGAAATATTATGCTTAACATGGTGGCCGATAAATGATTAATGGTTTGTGCAAATGTGTGAGGTGCAGGAAGGTCCATTGTACGATGATACATTGTAGGTACATCCATGCCACCAACATATGAAGATATGAAGATTAGTGAGTAAATGCTATCTTAATTATTGTAATTTCTTTAAGCTAGATATTTGTTTATTTCTTTGTAAGATTTATAACAATGGTTAAGGGATGGTCTCCATTATAAGCCATTGAGTGAGGGGTGAACACCCTCAGGAGCGTTTAATAATAAAATTAAACATTTGCTGGTTTTCACCCTACAGGGTTTCCAGGGTATATTGCTGTTCAATGGTGTGATTGATTGTTGTTTCAGATTGATGATGTTGAATTATTTTCTTGTTGTTGTGTTCATAATGTCAAGTATGTGATGGCTACAGTTATAATGAAATGATTGCAAGGTTACATCATACAGTTTTATGCTAATGTACTACAATAGTGGTTGTTAATGGTTAAGCAACTTACTATTCTTCTACTAAGGTTACACTATGAATTGGTGAACATTTTATCTAATTATTAGTGAGAAATATTTAATAGTGATTTAGATAGTTATCAGTGTTTGTTACAACTAACTACTTATAAATTTGTATAGATACACAAAGAATACTTATTCTCACAAAATTAGTGCCTAGGAAAATTGATGAATCCCATAAATAATAAAATAATAAGATGACACTATAAATATAATGGAATGATAAAATGAACAAATACAATTTTATAAAGATGTATATATGTTCTAAACATAGGAAACTCTCTAGTACCATATCGATTGTCAACCAAAACAATTATAACCTTTGTTTAAGAATACATTATCTATCTTATAAATTAAAATAAGGATAAGAAATATTGATAATCAATATATGATAAATGTTAAAATATTTAACTTATTATAAAGAATTATAAAAATTAATTAAACTATAATGCTTTTAAAATCATTATTATCAATTATTAAAAAATTAATATATATGTTAAATATATATAAATTTTAAAATATATATATATATATATATATATATATATATATATATATATATATATACATTTATTCTCACTTTGTTTGACGGTTACCTTGCAAATCAATTGATATGTTTGACCCATAGTTAGCAAGTTCGGCTGTAACTTGAAAAGAAATTGTTATGCTTGACCCATACTTAGCAAGTTCGGCTGTATTGGTCCAAAAATATATCGAAAATACGTTAAAATGAGGTAATTCGAATTCGGTATTGAATTTTATGTTAAAATAAAATTTAATAAAAACAAATTCTATATTTAAAATGCTGTATGAAATAGAAATCAAAATTGCAATTCATTTGAAAAGGATTTAATTTTTAATATAAAATTTAATATTTAAAATATAAAATAGAAAAATTAGAAATCAAAATTGCAATGGATTTGAAAAGATTTATTTTTAATATAAAATTTAATATTTAAAAATAAAAAATAAAAATATAAAAAGTTATATAAAAAAATTATAGTAAATAATTAATTATATATTTAAAAAATATATCTCTATGAAAAACAATAAATTTGGTATTAAAATATAATAGAAATAAATAAATTTATAATTCTTAAAAACAATAAATTTATAAATTTAATTTGTAGATATTTATAAATTTATTTAAGAAATTTGAATTTGATAATTATGGTTTGACCATTTCCCTGCAAAACTGTATCCTCAATGAAATCAGATCATCAAAGCATCATTGATATGTCACACATGTGTGCTTGATATTTGCTGGAGATGATGAGAAATAAAACAAATATACGTGACATTCATATCTCTGCGAGCAGCTTATAGCTGCCACGAACTCCAACCAGAAGGCTGGTATGCTTTGCTTGGTGGGAGAGGATAGTCCTTTAAAAATACCAAATAACCCTTACATTCTTTGAATTTAAATAACCCTGACATTCTCAAAATTCAAGTTTCAGATATTCATCGTTTTTTGATATAAGTCTTTTGAATTAATCACAAAGTATCTTTAATCTTTGGGATTAATCCGGAAGACTTGTTTCAAAAACCCTGACATTATAGGAACACAACAACAATTAGTGATATTTCATAGAGTGTTTACAGGCACGATATTTCATACGATTTTAAACCACATTTTTACCTCATTATGGTACTAAGAGGGTTAGAATGAATATTATCCATCAGCTTTGGAACACGATTGCAAAGTATAATATACAAGCTTTTTTTAAGAGGATGTTGATGGCCAACAACGTCTCTGATAAAATACGTAATCCGATTATTAAGATTGAGATTGTAAAAGATAGCTTGGGCTGAATAACATAGATTGTTCTTCAAGAACGTTGAGGAAGTCAAGAGAAATAGAAATTGCTGAGTACTGTCCTCGCCATTATGCAACATCAACTTATGTCCACAAATCAAGAACGGCTATTGCCAATAAAACAACGCCCATTAAACCGAGTATCAGGGTCATAATTGAACCGATCACAAACAGACGGTCTCTTTCACTGGAATGCATGTTAATGTTCCATCGTGAAGGCATTCTGTCGACTCCTGCTTAGTCCTCTGTTTAAAATGTACCTTAAACTGAAGCACTACTGCTTGCACAGCCTCCTCGGATTTTCAAAACTGCGTGACCCCCGCTCCAAATCGGCTATAAATCGCGGTATCAGTGTTCAAGCAATGAGCGCGGATTGTGGATGAATAGCTTTTACCAAGATTTTCTTTCTTAGCTTTTACCAAGACTTTATTTCTTAAACATAATCTCTAAACCATCCAGTTTAAAAGATGTTTTATCTTAAATCGTCCAACGGTTATATTTTATTATGGATTTTTTAAACTAAATTTGACCCTTTTACCAAGATTTTCTTTCTTAAACATAATCTACACACCATGCAGTTTAAAAGATGTTTTATCTTTAATCGTCCAACGGTTATATTTTATTATACATTTTAAAAACTAAATCCGGACAGGGTTTGTTGTTGTGACGTCAAGTACTTCTTTAACATATAAATTTTGTAAATAAATACGTATTGCATCTTAAAATGAGTTATTTTTAAATTTTAAAAGTCATCTTTTTACATTGATGTCTATCTAAGTTTTGACGCTGTAGTGTTACTGTTTCCTATTTTTTTTTTTTTTCTTGGTATTCTTTTCCAGTGAATTTTGCTAATTTGCTTAAAATTCACCAATTTTTTTTTTGCAACTTTAAGTTTTAATTATATAATTTGAAAACTCTAATATATAAAAAAAAATGTATTGCAAAGTTCAAATGAAAAAGACAAAAATATTAATAACTAAACTACTCTAGTTTTAAATCCTAAATAGTCACTAAGTATTTTATTTGAATTGAATTCTTATATAAAATAATTTAGGATTAATTAAAAGAAAAAACAAAAAGAAATTATATACATTTATACATATTTATACATTTATAAAAAAACACAATTTATCTTTTTAATATTGGTCTTAAAACACAAACTATTCATTTCACTTGAAACCATTATAAGTTGCGTTGGTCAATGCTAACTAATAGTAGCCAATAGGAAAATTTGTTGCTAAAGTCATGTCTTCTAAGGGACCTCTCAACTCAATTCCTACCACTCAAGTTAAAAATTGTGTTATGTGAAAATTTGCATAAAAATTTGTAACCTACATTGGCTAATGTTAGCTAAATCAATAGTGGTTAATAGGAAAATGAAATCTTATAATATTTCTTTGGGAGGAACTAATAAATTGAGATGTGGTTACTAAACACTAGTAAGCCTCGACATCACAAATATCTAAATATAATGCATGAATATTGCAACAAAATCCATTGCTAGAATCTTTCTTTGGCAAGAATCCCTTGCAATAAAAGTTTAACAAATTATAAAGAAATGAAAAAAGTTAGAAAAAAAAATCCTTGAAGATATCATTGTGTTGGATCACCTTGAAAGAAAAATTTCCATTACTTCCACACATCCCATAACTAGTGCCATTGTTACAACAATCACCAAACACTTAATCCTAGGTTTAAACTCCATATTATCATTTTCTCTTTTAATTTCAAAGTCCACAAGGAATCAAAAGTTGCATTTAACCACAATTCATTATTAACTAGCATAGTCATATAAATCAAATGGCCTATGAATCTTGACACACATCAAAGCATCAATTTCATAATATATTTTTAAAAATTCGTAAAAATCAAGTAAATCAATACTTTATTTTAAATTATTGTTTATAGAAAAATTAATATATGCCCTAAACATACCTGAATTTTGGACACTAAATGAATGTTATATATATATATATATATATAATCTTGGTAGTACCTTTCATTTTTCTTTGTTATTTTTTTCAACTCCATCTTTCATCAACATGTCGAGATGCATCACTCCTATTGGGGAGGGGAATTGAACCTGTGATGAGTGCTATAAGAGCTGCCCTGATCACCATTTAACCAAGCCCCCAAGGACATATATATTCCCTTATCATCGTTTAACCAAGCCTCCAAATACTTATATATATGTTCTTTAAAAAAAATTGTTATACTCTTTTGTTTTATTGAGTTTTGTTCACATTTAATTTCCTTTTACATGTATAATATTATTGTATATACCTATTTTTTTTTGTTAAAAAAATTAATTGAGGTGACACATTCAGTGTTATTTTTTTATTTTTCAATTAAGAACATGTAGAAGAAGATTATTGATTATGGAGGTTCACTCTAACTTTATTGTGCATATTCTTAACCTATAAATAGTCTTTGTTACAATACCGTAGGCCAATAAAATATACCATATGTCCAAAAAATCATAATTCATGTTTTTTTTTGTGACTCAATTATAAGTAGTTATATTGTGAAGAAATCTTTAGATACAATATACATGTCAACAGGCTTAGAAAAGGACTCAAGCCTAAATTTAAGAAGCATGTAATGTGGAGGAAGACCATGACAACAGATGTCATTGGTTATTATTGGGTGGCCTATATGCCATGACTTGCATAACACAAAATATTAAAAACTACAATTCATAAAAATCCTCATTATGTGGGTGGATTTGGGTGAAATACTGGAGGAGTAGCGAAGAGAGAATCGCATTCATGCATGTGAAAATCAATTTGTTCCACCCTCGCTTCCAGGGAAATGAAGGTGGTGATTTGTTTGTGTGTGCTGCTAGCGTAGACCTTCGACTGAGTCTAGGATCTCACTTTGCATTTGCTGAAGATCATCAATGTAAGCTACCAATTCATTTTGATCAACATACCTCTACTCCCTTAGAGTTTCGATATTGAGCTGAATATTGGTCAATTGAGCAAAAATAGATTCCAAGGAGGTAAGGGCCTCCACGTGACCCGGGGAGCAGGCTGGTAACAAAGTCGCAACCTTTCCCAAGAGACGATTGTCAGTATATTCCCTGTGGGAGCTTAGCTCCCCGTCGTGTGGTCGCCCTACGATTCGACGAGAAAATCATCTACTACGTGTGTGTCCTCTCTACCGGGGTATTATTTAACCATTGTGACTACAATCCACCCCCGAGGGGATGGCTTTCCACCTTAAGAGAGAGAAGAAGCAGAATAACCTATAATAAAATTGCAGAAGGTTTACACAAAGAACTTTACCAGGACTGCTACCAGCCTTTTCGTAAGGTGACTCAGGCATCGTGCTGAATACGAGGAAAAATATTTTGAGGGAAACACCAAAAATATGAGCGTAGAGCGTCGTACCGAGAGTGCAGGAATCCGGTGGAGCAAGTATTGAAATCAGCACGCAAGATTTCCAACCACCCCATGTGGTATGTTTGAAAGAGTCTTTCTTACCGCTATATCCCCATGGCCGAATCAAAATGGGGTATAAGTGCCACACTCTATCGAAATTCACCCATATGAATGTCAGATAGCCTGAAGGTTCACACTATTGACAGGTCGAGTGAAAGTTAATCTTCTTCTAGCAGTCAAATCAATATCAATCTAATTAGTTGTTGGTTGGGAAAGATCTCACCTGCTATGGTGCTTATAAGGTAAGGGTTTATAGCTATCCCTCTTAAGCGCTTCATGAAGGGAGGGCTGCCATGTCTAGTTCTATAGCAGGTAGCGGGTAGAGTTTCTAGGGTAAGGAACACTTAACCACTAGAAAAGAGCATGGAAGAAAGTATGACTCATCACAGGTACACAAATGAACTTTCTGTTACATCAAATTGGCATTTCATGAAGGTCCTTCCCACGGACCCCATGGAAAATCCTATAGCGGATGGTCTCCTTCCTCCGAGATGGAGGAAACGTGAATACCATACCCGTATGCGCCTATCTATAGCTGCAACCAGGTATCATTACAACCAAACAAACTGTACAACAGACACTCCATTATCATCTCCAAAAATTGTTGAATGGCCTTCCGGGGTCGCTCTACCTGCATATTAAATCGCGCATAGTGGGATGGTTGGTACGATGTACTATATATCATCATCAATTCTTGTGTGGTGCGCGTGGATTCCTATTGAGCTCCGCGTACCACTGCACTACCATTTTTAGCCGACATGCATCACCCCATTCGGGACATAATTCATGTTCATATGATAGATGTTCACATATGTATCTTTTTAACTATCCAATTTAATTAAAATGATAGAAAACCCATAACCACTCTTTGAATAAATATCAACCTTTAATTTGTGGCTACTAAAAATATTCTAAACTATTCTATGGAAGTTAAATCCATAACATTAAAAAAGTTTAATTATTTCAAGATAGGTAAAAAAAAAAAAAATACAAAGTGCATAAAAACATCACCCAACAAATTATAAACCAAAGGAATTGGTGAACCCAAGGGAATTTATTTAAACATTGAGACAATAGTTGTCAGAATGCGACGTTCGACCAACTATGACCATGGTTGGCCATGGGTGATTTTCATATTGAGACAATGTTTGTCTGAATGTGACATTTGATCATGGATGACAATGATCTATTATTTATATTATAAACCAAAAGAACTAATAAACCCAAGGGTTTAATATTATAAACCAAAGGAATTGGTGAACCCAAGGGAAAACCATTACCCAACAAATTATAAACCAAAGGAATTGGTGAACCCAGGGGAATTGATTTAAACATAGATGACATTGATCGATTATTTATATTATAAACCAAAAAAACTAATAAACACAAGGATTTAATATTAATAATATTAAAAATAATATTCTTATTCTTATTCAAATTAATTAATATTAATAATAAAACTTATTTATTTATTAATATTAGTATATTCCTACATATTAATTATTTAATATCAAATACTAATGCAAATTATTATTACAGTAATAAATATATAACAAAGTATAATAATAGTTAATATATTATTATTATTAACTTTAATATTAATATTGATAATATTAATTAATACTAATATCAATAACATTTAATTAATATTAAGAGGCTCACGAAGCTGACACTGTGGCAGTTTTGTACCAGTAATTTTATAAAAAAAAATATTAATATTTGTTAATAGTGGGTAGCATTAATTTTAATTCTAATATCAAAATATATTATTTGCCTTCGTAACTTTTTAATAATATTATGATTAATAATTTTAATTATTAAATAAGGTTGATTATAGCTAAAAAAATAAAATAAAATAAAAAATGCACTCCTAAGTTTGTGAAAAGTATAGATAAACTTACAAAACCTCTATAAATCAAATTGCCATTATTCTATTTATTCCAAAGATAGTTGCTACTAATCAAATATCCATGAAATTTGTAAAAGTCAATATCTAATATCTAGATATTATATTGATTCCTTATCTATATTTTTTATTTTTGAAATCAATATTTAATGGTGTTTGGAAATGATTAAATTTATTTGATATTACCATTGAACTTTCTAGCATATTATACATATCGTTTATAAATAAAATATAATTTTATAATAAAATAAAAAATTATATATGAAAAATAAAAGTCATTAATTTATTTTTTTCTATAAAAACTAAATAATTTTAAAATTTTTATGTAATAAATAAAAATAAAAAAATATTTAAATAAACCTAAGTGTATTTAAAAAAAAAAAACAATATTCTCTTATTTCTTATATTATATTTTTATTTATATAAAAATCTTTATTAATATTTTCATTTTTTTTATGTAGATATTAAATTTATTAGAATCTCAAATTTACTAGAATCATTGAGAGTAAAATAGAAAATAAAACATAATATATTAATAAATTAAATTATCCTATAATTAATTTGATTATTTCATTTTTTATATTTAATTAAACTACAATATCAAAATAAATAGGAAATTTGAAAATGAATTTGAATAAATTACAATTATGTGAATATTAAAATTAATAAATTGAAACACCATAATAGTAAATCAAAATGATTTTAGTAATATATTTTTATTATTTATTTTAATATTTTTATTATTTAAAGTTTAAAATAATATAAAACATAAAACACATTTTAAATGCTTTTTTACTAATATAATTTATAAACATCTTTTTAATTTCTGATACATAAATTTACAATTGAAAAAGAATAGATATTAAAATAAATGAATTAGACCATCAAAACATAAGACTTAACGTTGAGCTTAGTTTTAAGTGATAATTAGTTTGAGTGTAAAATTTGAACTTACATATTTTAGTTTATACGTAGAATTTTATATTTATAAATTGAAGTAGGCTCGCTGGACAAAGGCAAAAGCGAAACAATTAACTCGCGTAAATTAGAAAAATGATAAACATAAATATACAAAGACAGATAGGTTATTGTGTTCAATAAATGATCTAATTTTAATAATTTAACACATTGTATAATAGATCAAATTAAACTAAATTATTACAGTACATAAATTACAAGAAACTATACCACAACACGTTAATGGAGGAGCAAATATTGACACATTATAAAATGTATATATAGATTTAAATACACTAAAGATAGAAGTACAATACCTGTAAGAAGATGGGAGGACCAAAGAAGATGAGAATGTAATAAAAAAAAATATTATCATAAAACTGCACAATATACTTAAAAAATACTATCTTATTATATTTTTTTAAGTTAAATAATTTTAAAACTAAGATATCTTTTAAAATATAAAATTTATTTTATAGAATTAAATCTCATTCTTTTAAATAAAAAATAATTTTTTAAATTAATAGTTGATTAGTAATTTTTAAATTAAATTAATAATTCAATCTAAGTTGATTGGGATGTTTACACATATTTTTTAAATTAAGAAAAAAAAAAGATTTTTGATTTCATTACATAAGCCAAAACTATTTTGTAATCATTATTCTAAATAAAAAAATGTAAACACACTGTTGAATCTTTCTTCAACAATGTCTCGTATCCCGAGAAATTTCATGACATAAACGGAAATTATTTTGTAATCATTATTCTAAATCAAAAAGGTATTCCTATTTGCTACACGAGAATTTCCCCTTTATTAATGTATTCCTAAAATATGTTGACTTCCTATTTACTAAGATATGATTATTAAAATATGTTAAAAGGTATACATTCTATCTTTTCACATTTAAAATTATTCTATTTTAAAAAGAAATATATATTATACCAAGCTATTGGAAATAATCATCTTTAAATTGTTGAAGATATAATAATAATAATAATAAAGGTTATGGTTAGATTAGACACTAAATTGGTGTATTAAACTTTTTGTTTATAAGACAAGAGATCCACTTTTGCTGAGTGATTTGACTGCTAAAATCTACTAAAAAAAAACGTATCCTACTTTTCTGGTTTCAAACCTACATCCTTTTAAAAAAAAACACATAATTTTAACTATTAAATGAACTCAAACTATATATTCTTAACCAATAAACATTAAACCTATTCAAAATTTAAACATTGAACCTATTCAAAAATTAAACATTGAACCTATTTAAATTATACTGGAAATTTTTCGTGCTTGGCAATTATATTTCCTGCAAAAAGGCAATACTGACACAGAGAGGCCAATTTCTTGCCAGTGAAAAAGCAAGCACCCAACTTTAATTACCAGAAAGAAACAACTTAAAGAGACAGATTTAACCTCAAATATTTCATTTGGTTGATTGTCATCTTAATAAAGTGTCTGTCAATCAACAACTGGTGCAATATTTTGGTTTCTTTTCGCTGGTCTCCTTTTCAAAAGAAATTTGTCCAGCTACTAGGCCTTTGGCATTAGAGTGAGAGAAAATTCCTCATCGGTATAGCGTTCATAATTTCAATCACACTTTCATGGATCTATTAATTCTCTTTGGGCACCACTGTTTGCTATCATATACTTAATTGAGTAAATATGTGACCACAGAGACCACAAATTAGAGGACTTACCAAGAGTTGCAGAATGAAAGGTTGTGAAATTGTCCTTCACATTTCGGTTCCCTGTCACCACTGTGACATCCATTCCATCTCCAACAAACATGATATTAGTTTTCTTCTTGTGAAACTCCACATTCTCTGCATAAACTCCTACTTTTATATGAATTACGTATCTCGTCTCGCTCTTCTCGAGAGCCTTATTCACTACCTCTGTAATGTTCATGGAATTCCCTATTCACTACGAACGTCGATGCCATAAGGGACAAAACAACAAATGAGCCACCCGAACATGCACAAGGCACCCGGACGATCACAACTTAGCAAAACTGATACGAGCGCCGTCGAATGAAATGGCCCGACCCGACCCAAATGCGTATGTTAGGGCGACCTCACACGGTGCGACACGGCTTGCCCGACCGAACGATGCCATATGGGAGAAAACGACAAACGGGCCACCCAAACATGCACAAGGCACCCAAACGGTCACAACATTAACAAAACTGATACGGGCACCCTCAAATGAAAAGGCCCGACACGATCGCACCTGGTCGGGCATCCTCACAGTACGATGCGACACGGCGCACCCAGCCAAACGATTCCTTAAGGGAGCAAACAAAAATGAGCCACCTGAACACGCACAAGGCACTCAGATAGTCACAACTTAGCAAAACTGATACGGGCGCCCACGAATGAAACGACCCGACCTGAACGTGCACGGTCGAGCGACCTCACACGGTGCGCTTGACCAAACAATTCCATAAGGGAGAAAATGAAAAATGGGCTGCTTGAGTTTGCAGAAGGCACCTGGGCAGTCACAACTTATCAAAACTAATACGGGTGCAATTGAAATAAATGGCCTGACCTGACCCGAACGCGCCCGGTCGGGAAACCTCAGACGGCGTGATATAATGCACCCGATCGAATAATACCACAATAGAGCAAATAGAAAACGGGCCGCCCGAACATGCACAAGGGACCCGCGTGGTCACAACTTAGCAAAACTGATACGGGCACCCTTAAACGAAACGACCTGACTAGAACGTGCCCGGTCTGGCCACCTCACATGGCACGACATGACGTGCCCGGCCGAATGATGCCACAAGGGAGAAAACGGAAAACAGGCCACCCGAACGTGCATAAGGCACCTAGGTGGTCACAACTTACCAACACTGATACAGGTGCCCTCGAACGAAATGGCCCGACACGAACGTGGGTAGTCGGGCGACCTTACACGGCATGACACGGTGCGCCCGACCAAACGATGCCACAAGGGAGAAAATGGAAAATGGGTCGCCCTGACGTGCACAAGGCACCTGGGCAGTCACAACTTAGCAAAACTGATACGGGCGCCCGCGAACGAAACGACCGAGCTCGAACGCACTCGGTCAGGCGACCTCACACAGCGTGACATGACGAATGATGCTGCAGGGGAGAAAACTGAAAACGGTCCACCCAAACGTGCAGTACAAGGGACCCAGGCGGTCACAACTTTGCAAAAATGAAATGGTCACCCTCGAACGAAACGGCTTGACCCGGACATGCCCGGTCGATTGACCTCACACAACGCGACATGGCGCGCCTGACTGGACGATGCCACAAGGAAAAAAATGGCAAACGGGCCGCCCGAACGTGCACAAGGAACCTGAGTGGTCATAACTTAGCAAAATTGATACGGGCGCCCTCAAACGAAATGCCTCAACTCGAACGCACCTAGTCGGGCGACTTCACACGGCACGAAATGGCGCGCCTGAACAAACGATGACACAAGGGAGAAATAGGAAAACGGGCCGCAAGAACATGCCCAAAGCACACGGGCGGTCAAAACTTGGAAAAAATGATATGGGCGCCCTCGAATGAAAGAGCCCGACTTGAACACGCCCGGTCGAGCGACCTCACATGGCACATCATGGCGCGCCTGATTGAATGATGCCACAAGAGAGAAAACAGCAAATGGGCCACCTGAACGTGCACAAATCACCCGAGCGGTCACAACTTAGAAAAACTGATACGGGCGCCCTCAGACGAATTGGCCTGACCTGAACGGGCCTGGTCGAGTTACCTCAGATGGAACAACACGGTGCGCCCAACCAAATGATGCCACAAGGGAGAAAAAGGCAAACGAGCCTCCCGAATGTGCGCAAGGCACTCGAGCGATCACAAATTATCAAAACTGATACGGGCACCCTCGAACGAAATGACCGGGCCCGAACACGCCCTGTTGGGTGACCTCACACAGCGCGACATGACATGCCCGACCAAACGATGCCAAAAGGGAGAAAATGTCAAACTGGTCGCTCGAACATGCATAAGGTACCCAGGCGATCACAACCTAGAAAAACTTATACGGGCACCCTATAACGAAATGACCCAACCCGAACGCGCCTGGTCGGGCGACATCGCATGGCGCGACATGGCGCACCCGACCAAGTAATGCCACAAAGGAGCAAATGGAAAATAGGCCGCCTGAATGTGCACGAGGCACCCGAGTGGTCACAACTTAGCAAAACTGATACGGGCGACCTCGAACGAAATGGCCCGACCCGACCCGAATGCAAAGAAATATTATGCTTAACATGGTGGCTGATAAATGATTAATGGTTTGTGCAAATGAGTGTGAGGTGCAGGAAGGTCCATTGTACGATGATACATTGTAGGTACATCCATGCCACCAACATATGAAGATATGAAGATTAGTGAGTAAATGCTATCATAATTATTGTAATTTCTTTAAGCTAGATATTTGTTTATTTCTTTGTAAGATTTATAAAAATGGTTAAGGGATGGTCTCCATTAAAAGCCATTGAGTGAGGGGTGAACACCCTCACGAGCGTTTAATAATAAAATTAAACATTTGCTGGTTTTCACCCTACAGGGTTTCCAGGGTATATTGGTGTTCAATGGTGTGATTGATTGTTGTTTCAGAATCGTGATGTTGAATTATTTTCTTGTTGTTGTGTTCATAATGTCAAGTATGTGATGGCTACAGTTATAATGAAATGATTGCAAGGTTACATCATACAGTTTTATGCTAATGTACTACAATAGTGGTTGTTAATGGTTAAGCAAGTTACTATTCTTCTACTAAGGTTACACTATGAATTGGTGAACATTTTATCTAATTATTAGTGAGAATATTTAATAGTGATTTAGATAGTTATCAGTGTTTGTTACAACTAAACACTTATAAATTTCTATAGATACACAAAGAATACTTATTCTCACAAAATTAGTGCCTAGGAAAATTGATGAATCCCATAAATAATCAAATAATAAGATGACACTATAAATATAATGGAATGATAAAATGAACAAATACAATTTTATAAAGATGTATATATGTTCTAAACATAGGAAACTCTCTAGTACCATATCGATTGTCAACCAAAACAATGATAACCTTTGTTTAAGAATACATTATCTATCTTATAAATTAAAATAAGGATAATAAATATTGATAATCAATATATGATAAATGTTAAAATATTTAACTTATTATAAAGAATTATAAAAATTAATTAAATTATAATGCTTTTAAAATCATTATTATCAATTATTAAAAAATTAATATATATGTTAAATATATATAAATTTTAAAATATATATATATATATTAATACATTTATTCTCACTTTGTTTGACCGTTACCTTGCAAATCAATTGATATGTTTGACCCATAGTTAGCAATTTCGGCTGTAACTTGCAAAGAAATTGTTATGCTTGACCCATACTTAGCAAGTTCGGCTGTATTGGTCCAAAAAAATATCGAAAATACGTTAAAAATGAGGTAATTCTAATTCGATACTGAATTTTATGTCAAAATAAAATTTAATAAAAACAAATTCTATATTTAAAATGTTGTATGAAATAGAAATCAAAATTGCAATGTATTTGAAAAGGATTTATTTTTTAATATAAAATTTAATATTTAAAAAATAAAATAGAAAAATTAGAAATCAAAATTGCAATGGATTTGAAAAGATTTATTTTTAATACAAAATTTAATATTGAAAATATATATATATATATATATATATATATATATATATATAAAGTTATATAAAAAAAATATAGTAAATAATTAATTATATATTTAAAAAATATATCTGTATGAAAAACAATAAATTTGGTATTAAAATATAATAGAAATAAATAAATTTATAATTCTTAAAAATAATAAATTTATAAATTTTATTTGTAGATATTTATAAATTTATTTAAGAAATTTGAATTTGATAATTATGGTTTGACCATTTCCCTGCAAAACTATATCCACAATGAAATCAGATCATCAAATCATCATTGATATGTCACACATGTGTGCTTGATATTTGCTGGAGATGATGAGAAATAAAACAAATATACGTGACATTCATATCTCTGCGAGCAGCTTATAGCTGCCACGAACTCCAACCAGAAGGCTGGTATGCTTTGCTTGGTGGGAGAGGATAGTCCTTTAAAAATGCCAAATAACCCTTACATTATTTGAATTTAAATAACCCTGACATTCTCAGAATTCAAGTTTCAGATATTCATCATTTTTTGATATAAGTCTTTTGAATTAATCACAAAGTATCTTTAATCTTTGGGATTAATCCAGAAGACTTGTTTCAAAAACCTTGACATTATAGGAACACAACAACAATTAGTGATATTTCATAGAGTGTTTACAGGCAGGATATTTCATACGATTTTAAACCACATTTTTACCTCATTATGGTACTAAGAGGGTTAGAATGAATATTATCCATCAGCTTTGGAACACGATTGCAAAGTATAATATACAAGCTTTTTTTATGAGGATGTTGATGGCCAACAACGTCTCTAAAAAAATACGTAATCCGATTATTAAGATTGATATTGTAAAAGATAGCTTGGGCTGAATAACATAGATTTTTCTTCAAGAACGTTGAGGAGGTCAGGAGAAATATTTTGGTTTCTTTTCGCTGGTCTCCTTTTCAAAAGAAATTTGTCCAGCAGCTGGGCCTTTGGCATTAGAGTGAGAGAAAATTCCTCATCGGTATAGCGTTCATAATTTCAATCACACTTTCATGGATCTATTAATTCTCTTTGGGCACCACTGTTTGCTATCATATACTTAATTGAGTAAATATGTGACCACAGAGACCACAAATTAGAGGACTTACCAACAGTTGCAGAACGAAAGGTTGTGAAATTTTCCTTCACATTTCGGTTCCCTGTCACCACTATGACATCCATTCCATCTCCAACAAACATGATATTAGTTTTCTTCTTATGCAACTCCACATTCTCTGCATAAACTCCTTCTTTTATATGAATTACGTATCTCATCTCGCTCTTCTCGGGAGCCTTATTCACTGCCTCTGTAATGTTCATGTAATTCCCACTGTCGTCCTTCGCAACCACGGCGTTCGGCTTCACCGTGCTTGTGGAGGTTTGCAGAAGCCTTCGATCTCCGGCCGACATCCACGTCCGAAAACCGTGGGAATCCATGGGCATGAAATTGGGGCTAGATTTTGCCTATAACAGACGGCGATTCTGAGTCGGAAAAGTTCGCCACAGCTTGGCCAGGCTTGAAGCTTCGGCTGAAATGCTCTTCACCATCGCCAACGAATAACAGGACATATTTTATAAGGACCCGATCTAAGTTTCTATATCTTGTGAATTATATGGAAATTTCAGTGTATTGCACATGAACACAATGATAAAGATTCTTAGTTACATGAAAATTTCAGTGTAGATAAAAAGGTCCTTAATTACTTGAAATCTCCACAGTACATGAATTAGATGAAATCTTTTTCACATTGGCATAAAGACAGAGGATTAATAATATGAAACTAAACTTTTTGCACGAAAACCTAAATATAATTAAAGAATTTCCGGCTCCCGTCATGGATGATATTCAAAGGTAGTCGTTTCTAATAAAACATGTAGTCTGATTATTAAGATTGTAAAAGAATGCTTCGGCTGCATATCATAGATTTTTCTTTAAGAACGTTGATGAAGCCAGGAGAAATAGAAATAGCTGAGTACTGTCCTCGCCATTATGCGACAAAAAAGGAATATGAGAGAGGCAGTTAAAGCGAACATCAACTTATTGACATGTCCAGATGTCCACAAATCAAGAACGTCTATTGTCAATAAAACAACGTCCCTTAAACCGATCATCAGGGTCATAATTGAACCGATCACCAACACACGGTCTCTTTCACTGGGATGTAGGGGAATGTTCCATCGTGAAGGCACTCTGCTTCTCTCCACTGCTACTTAGTCCTCTGTTTTAAAATGTACCTTGAACTCAAGCGCTACTGCTTGCACAACCTCGTCGGAGTTTGAAAACTGCGTGACCCGCGCAACGATGAAATTCTATTTTAGATTGAAAAGTTTAAGATATAATGGAAAAGGTTTAATGCATCTCTCCATCACGGAGTTTAAAAAATATTTTATCTTTAATCAACCAACGCTCCCCACCATCCACTTTAAAAGATGTTTTATCTTTAATCAACCAACGGTTATATTCTATTATAGCTTTTTAAACTAAATTTGAATTGGATTGGCTTCGTTGTTCGGACGTCCAGGTATTCCTTTGACTGACATAAATTTTGTAAATTGCATTAGGAAATAAATATGTATTTCGAGTTGTTATTTTCAAATTTTAAAAGTTATTTTTTACATTCATGTCTATTTAATTTTTGACGCGATACTGTCACTATTTTCTATTTTATTTTATTTTTTTAATATTTTTTTGGTAAATTTTTCTCTTTTTTTTTTTTGCTAATTTTCTTCAAATTCACCAAAACAGTTTTGCAAGGTTAAATTTAAATTATAATTATATAGTTTTCAAAAATCTAATATATAAAAAAATGTATTGCAAAATTCAAATGGAAAGAAAAAAAAACACTAATAATTAAACTACGGTTTGAAATCCTAAATAAATCCGAAATAGCCACTAAATATTATATTTAAATTGAATTACCATATAAAAAAATTAGGCTCAATTAAAAAAATAAAACCAAAAACAACCCATATACATTTATGAAAACACAATTTATTGATCTTAAAACACAAACTACCCATTTCACTTTAAACCATATATAGTATATAATGTCTTTTGGATGTATACTTCTTTTATGTTTGTAATATATTTTTGCGTTGTAATTTTGAAAATTTATTTATATAGTGAAAACGCAAACTACCCATTTCACTTTAAACCATATATAGTATATAATGTCTTTTGGATTTATAATTATTTTATGTTTGTAATTTCTTTTTGGGCTGTAATTTTGAAAATGTATTTATATGGTATAATTTAAAATTTAGTACATTTTAAAGTTTAAATATAAAATAATAATTTTACAATAATAATTTGTAAAATTAATATATTTTAAAATCATAATAATTTATATTATTATAATAATTTTTTTAATTAAATTTAATATATTGAACATACATTTTAAAAATTGATTATATAATTAAATATTTTAAAAAATAACATTATATCAATTTTAAAAAATTATAATTTTTAAACAAATGGATGATACTATATTAATGGATACAAGTGCAGTATAGTGCATAGCGAAGAACTCGTAAATTAGTGAGTATTGGTAGTTCAGTTAGAACATGTCAGCAAGGTAGTAATTATTGCCAATTCCGCTAAAGCGTGATAGTAAGTGTCCAGATGAGAGCGGACGATCATATATGTTGGTAAGCAAGTTGTTCTTATGAAATATAAAAAATTAATATATATAATTAATTAAAATTAATAATTTATAATATAAGCATTATATATAAGGTAGATTAATTAATAAATGAAATAGTTTTTTTCTCTAATTATTATATTTGTTTAGGGAGATTATGATTTCTTGTTGTTAAAAACACATTTATGAATGTTTAATGGATTAGGAGATTTGAGAGGCATTCAAACACCCTACCTAATTCTAATAATCCTTACTAATGATAACATTGCTTTTATTTAATATTGAAGTATGTATGAAAACATTTATGTAATAAATATTGTATTAATAAAAATATGAATTCAAAATATTGAGAAATGGGACACTCAAAGATGAGAGTCTTGCTTAAAATAATTCTTCCATGATAGAGTTTTTAGATGAAATTCTAGATAAAATTAATGTATGAGAGAGAAAGATCCATTAAGTTTCTTAGATAGAAAAATATGTTAAGTTTGGATAAGTCTAAGAGCATCATGAGATATAAAGATGATTTTTATCAAACGGCAAACGGGCCGCCTGAACGTGCACGAGGGACTCGGGCGGTCACAACTTAGCAAAACTTATACAGGCGCCCTCGAACGAAACGGCCTGACCAGAACATGCCCGGTTGGGCGCCGATCTCACATGGCATGACACGACGTGCCCGAACGAATGTCGATTCCATAAGGGACAAAAAAACAAATGAGCCACCCAAACATGCACAAGGCACCCGGACGATCACAACTTAGCAAAACTGATACTGGCGCCGTCAAACGAAATGGCCCGACCCGACCCGAATGTGCATGTTCGGGCGACCTCACACGGCGCGACACAGCTTGCCCGACCGAACGATGCCATATGGGAGAAAACGACAAACGGGCCACCCAAACATGCACAAGGCACCCGGACGGTCACAACATTATCAAAACTGATACGGGCGCCCTCAAATGAAATTGCCCGACACGAACGCACCTGGTTGGGCATCCTCACAGTACGATGCGACGCGGCGCACCCAGCCAAACGATTCCACAAGGGAGCAAACAAAAAATGAGCCACCTTAACACGCACAAGGCACTCAGACAGTCAGAAATTAGCAAAACTGATACGGGCGCCCACGAATGAAACGACCCGACCTGAACGTGCACAGTTGAGCGACCTCACATGGTGCGCTTGACCAAACAATTCCACAAGGGAGAAAATGAAAAATGGGCTGCTCGAGTTTGCAGAAGGCACCCGGGCAGTCACAACTTATCAAAACTAATACGGGTGCCATTGAAATAAATGGCCTGACCCGACCCGAACGCGCCCGGTCGGGCAACCTCCCACGGCGTGATATAATGCACCCGATCGAATAATGCCACAACAGAGCAAATAGCAAACGGGCCGCCCGAACATGCACAAGGGACCCGGGTGGTCACAACTTAGCAAAACTGATATGGGCACCCTTAAATGAAACGACCCGACCAGAACGTGCCCGGTCCGGCCACCTCACACGGCGCGACATGACGTGCCCGACCGAATGATGCCACAAGGGAGAAAACGGCAAACGGGCCACCCGAACGTGCACAAGTTACCTAGGTGGTCACAAATTAGCAACACTGATACAGGTGCCCTCGAACAAAATGGTCCGACCCGAATGTGGGTAGTCGGGCGACCTTACACGGCGCGACACGGTGCGCTCGACCGAACGATGCCACAAGGGAGAAAATGGAAAATGGGTCGCCCTAACGTGCACAAGGCACCTGGGCAGTCACAACTTAGAAAAACTGATACGGGCGCCCTCGAACGAAACGACCCAGCTCGAACGCGCTCGGTCAGGCGACCTCACACAGCGTGACATGACGAACGATGCCGCAGGGGAGAAAACTGAAAACGGGCCACCCAAACGTGCAGTACAAGGGACCCAGGCGGTCACAACTTTGCAAAACTGAAATGGTCACCCTCGAACGAAACGGCTTGACCCGGACATGCCCGGTCGATTGACCTCACACAACGCGACATGGCGCGCCTGACTGGACGATGCCACAAGGAAAAAAATGGCAAACGGGCCGCCCGAACATGCACAAGGAACCTGAGTGGTCATAACTTAGCAAAATTGATACGGGCACCCTCAAGCGAAATGCCTCAACTCGAATGCACCTAGTTGGGCGACTTCACACGGTGCGAAATGGCGCGCCTGACCAAACGATGACACAAGGGAGAAAACGGAAAACGGGCCGCCCGAACTGCCCAAGGCACACGGGCAGTCAAAACTTGGCAAAAATTATATGGGCGCCCTCGAATGAAAGAGCCCAACTTGAACACGCCCAGTCGAGCGACCTCACATGGCGCATCACGACGCGCCCGATTGAATGATGCCACAAGAGAGAAAAGGGCAAATGGGCCACCTGAACGTGCAGAAATCACTCGGGCGGTCACAACTTAGAAAAATTGATACGGGCGCCCTCAAACGAATTGGCTCAACCTAAACGGTCCTAGTCGAGCGACCTCAGATGGCACAACACGGTGCGCCTGACCAAACGATGCCACAAGGGAGAAAATGGCAAACGAGCCTCCCGAATGTGCGCAAGGCACTCGAGCGATCACAAATTAGCAAAACTGATACGGGCACCCTCGAACGAAATGACCCGGCCCAAACACGCTCGGTTGGGTGACCTCACACGGCGCGACATGAAACGCCCGACTGAACGATGCTAGAAGGGAGAAAATGTCAAACAGGTCACTCGAACGTGCATAAGGCACCCAGGCGATCACAACCTAAAAAAACTTATACGGGCACCCTATAACGAAATGACCCGACCCTAACGCGCCTGGTCGGGCGACATCGCACGGCGCGGCATGGCGCGCTCGACCAAGCAATGCCACAAATTAGCAAATGGAAAATAGGCCGCCCGAATGTGCACAAGGCACCCAAGTGGTCACAACTTAGCAAAACTTATACGGGCAACCTCGAACGAAATGGCCCAACCCGACCCGAATGCAAAGAAATATTATGCTTAACATGGTGGGTGATAAATGATTAATGGTTTGGGCAAATGATTGTGAGGTGCAGGAAGTTCCATTGTACGATGATACATTGTAGGTACATCCATGCCACCAACATATGAAGATATGAAGATTAGTGAGTAAATGCTATCATAATTATTGTAATTGCTTTAAGCTAGATATTTGTTTATTTATTTGTAAGATTTATAACAATGGTTAAGGGATGGTCTCCATTATAAGCCATTGAGTGAGGGGTGAACACCCTCACGAGCGTTTAATAATAAAATTAAACATTTGCTAGTTTTCACCCTACAGGGTTTCCAGGGTATATTGGTGTTCAATGGTGTGATTGATTGTTGTTTCCGATTGATGATGTTGAATTATTTTCTTGTTGTTGTGTTCATAATGTCAAGTATGTGATGGCTACGGTTATAATGAAATGATTGCAAGGTTACATCATACAGTTTTATGCTAATGTACTACAATAGTGGTTGTTAATGGTTAAGCAACTTACTATTCTTCTACTAAGGTTACACTATGAATTGGTGAACATTTTATCTAATTATTAGTGAGAATTATTTAATAGTGATTTATATAGTTATCAGTGTTTGTTACAACTAACCACTTATAAATTTGTATAGATACACAAAGAATACTTATTCTCACAAAATTAGTGCCTAGGAAAATTGATGAATCCCATAAATAATAAAATAATAAGATGACACTATAAATATAATGGAATGATAAAATGAACAAATACAATTTTATAAAGATGTATATATGTTCTAAACATAGGAAACTCTCTAGTACCATATCGATTATCAACCAAAACAATGATAACCTTTGTTTAAGAATACATTATCTATCTTATAAATTAAAATAAGGATAAGAAATATTGATAATCAATATATGATAAATGTTAAAATATTTAACTTATTATAAAGAATTATAAAAATTAATTAAATTATAATGCTTTTAAAATCATTATTATCAATTATTAAAAAAATAATATATATGTTAAATATATATATATATATATATATTAATACATTTATTCTCACTTTGTTTGACCGTTACCTTGCAAATCAATTGATATGTTTCACCCATAGTTAGCAAGTTTGGCTGTAACTTGCAAAGAAATTGTTATGCTTGACCCATACTTAGCAAGTTCGGCTGTATTGGTCCAAAAATATATCGAAAATAAGTTAAAATGAGGTAATTCGAATTGAGTACTGAATTTTATGTTAAAATAAAATTTAATAAAAACAAATTCTATATTTAAAATGCTGTATGAAATAGAAATCAAAATTGCAATGCATTTGAAAAGGATTTATTTTTTAATATAAAATTTAATATTTAAAAAATAAAATAGAAAAATTAGAAATCAAAATTGCAATGGATTTGAAAAGATATATTTTTAATACAAAATTTTATATTTAAAAATAAAAAATAAAAATATAAAAAGTTATATAAAAAAATTATAGTAAATAATTAATTATATATTTAAAAAATATATGTGTATGAAAAACAATAAATTTGGTATTAAAATATAATAGAAATAAATAAATTTATAATTCTTAAAAATAATAAATTTATAAATTTTATTTGTAGATATTTATAAATTTATTTAAGAAATTTGAATTTGATAATTATGGTTTGACCATTTTCCTGCAAAACTATATCCACAATGAAATCAGATCATCAAAGCATCATTGATATGTCACACATGTGTGCTTGATATTTGCTGGAGATGATGAGAAATAAAACAAATATACGTGACATTCATATCTCTGCGAGCAGCTTATAGCTGCCACGAACTCCAACGAGAAGGCTGGTATGCTTTGCTTGGTGGGAGAGGATAGTCCTTTAAAAATGCCAAATAACCCTTACATTCTTTGAATTTAAATAACCCTCACATTCTCAGAATTCAAGTTTCAGATATTCATCATTTTTTGATATAAGTCTTTTGAATTAATCACAAAGTATCTTTAATCTTTGGGATTAATCCGGAAGACTTGTTTCAAAAACCCTGACATTATAGGAACACAACAACAATTAGTGATATTTCATAGAGTGTTTACAGGCACGATATTTCATATGATTTTAAACCACATTTTTACCTCATTATGGTACTAAGAGGGTTAGAATGAATATTATCCATCAGCTTTGGAACATGATTGCAAAGTATAATATACAAGCTTTTTTTATGAGGATGTTGATGGCCAACAACGTCTCTAATAAAATACGTAATCCGATTATTAAGATTGAGATTGTAAAAGATAGCTTGGGCTGAATAACATGGGTATTCAAAGAACGTTGAGGAAGTCGGGAAGAAATAGAAATTCTTGATCTTGTCCTCCTCATTATGCAACATCAACTTATGTCCACAAATCAAGAACGGCTATTGCCAATAAAACAACGCCCGTCGCCCAGGAGTATCGGGGTCATAATTGAACCGTCTAAAAACAAACGGTCCTGCTCACTTGGAATGCATGTTAATGTTCCACTCGTGAAGGCATTACGTCGACTCTGTAGTCTGTTTAAAATGTACCTTAAAGCGAGGCCTCTTGCTTACCTGACCTCTTCTATTTTAAAATTGCACGTGACCCACTTGTCAGGCTATAAATCACGGTATCGGTGTTCAAGCAATGAGCGCGGATTGTGGATGAATAGCTTTTACCAAGATTTTCTTTCTTAGCTTTTACCAAGACTTTATTTCTTAAACATAATCTCTAAACCATCCAGTTTAAAAGATGTTTTATCTTAAATCGTCCAACGGTTATATTTTATTATGGATTTTTTAAACTAAATTTGACCCTTTTACCAAGATTTTCTTTCTTAAACATAATTTCCACACCATGCAGTTTAAAAGATGTTTTATCTTTAATCGTCCAACGGTTATATTTTATTATACATTTTAAAAACTAAATCCGGACAGGGTTGGTTGTTGTGACGTCAAGTACTTCTTTAACATATAAATTTTGTAAATAAATAGGTATTGCATCTTAAAATGAGTTATTTTTAAATTTTAAAAGTCATCTTTTTACATTGATGTCTATCTAAGTTTTGACGCTGTAGTGTTACTGTTTCCTATTTTCTTTTTTTTTCTTGGTATTCTTTTCCAGTGAATTTTGCTAATTTGCTTAAAATTCACCAAATTTTTTTTGCAACTTTAAGTTTTAATTATATAATTTGAAAACTCTAATATATAAAAAAAATGTATTGCAAAGTTCAAATGAAAAGGACAAAAATATTAATAACCAAACTATTCTAGTTTTAAATCCTAAATAGTCACTAAGTATTTTATTTGAATTGAATTGTTATATAAAATAATTTAGAATTAATTAAAAGAAAAAAACAAAAAGAAATTATATACATTTATACATATTTATACATTTATAAAAAAACACAATTTATCTTTTTAATATTGGTCTTAAAACACAAACTATTCATTTCACTTGAAACCATTATAAGTTGCATTGGTCAATGCTAACTAATAGTAGCCAATAGGAAAATTTGTTGCTAAAGTCATGTCTTCTAAGGGACCTCTCAACTCAATTCCTACCACTCAAGTTAAAAATTGTGTTATGTGAAAATTTGCATAAAAATTTGTAATCTACGTTGGCCAATGTTAGCTAAATCAATAGTGGTTAATAGGAAAATGAAATCCTATAGTATTTATTTGGGAGGAGCTAATAAATTGAAATGTAGTTACTAAACACTAGTAAGCCTCAACATCACAAATACCTAAATACAATGCATGAATATTGCAACAATATCCATAAATTATGGCATAAAGTATGTGACTTAGTTGTCCACATGACCTTGAAGTTATGGTCCAATAAAATGTTTGCAAATTATTTTTTTAATAATATTGAAAAATATATTTATATTTCAAAGTTACATTATAGGTTCGATAAGAAAATCCATTGCTAGAATCTTTCTTTGGCAAGAATCCCTTGCAATAAAAATTTAACAAATTATAAAGAAATGAAAAAAGTTAGAAAAACAAATCCTTGAAGATATCATTGTGTTGGATCACCTTGAAAGAACAATTTCCATTACTTCCACACATCCCATAACTAGTGACATTGTTACAACAATCACCAAACACTTAATCCTAGGTTTAAACTCCATATTATCATTTTCTCTTTTAATTTCAAAGTCCACAATGAATCAAAAGTTGCATTTAACCACAATTCATTATTAACTAGCATAGTCATATAAATCAAATCGCGTATGAATCTTGACACACATCAAAGCATCAATTTCATAATATATTTTTAAAAATTCGTAAAAATCAAGTAAATCAATACTTTATTTTAAATTATTGTTTATAGAAAAATTAATATATGCCCTAAACATACCTGAATTTTGGACAGTAAATGAATGTTATACTTATATATATATATATATATATATTCTCTTGGTAGTACCTTTCATTTTTCTTTGTTATTTTTTTCAACTCCATTTTTCATCAACATGTCGAGATGCATCACTCCTATTAGGGAGGGGAATTGAACCTGTGATGAGTGCTATAAGAGCTGCCCTGATCACCATTTAACCAAGCCCCCAAGGACATATATATTCCCTTATCATCGTTTAACCAAGCCTCCAAAGACTTATATATATGTTCTTTAAAAAAATTTCTTATACTCTTTTGTTTTATTGAGTTTTGTTCACATTTAATTTCCTTTTACATGTATAATATTATTGTATATACCTATCTTTTTTTGTTAAAAAAATTAATTGGGGTGACACATTCAGTGTTATTTTTTTATTTTTCAATTAAGAAAATGTAGAAGAAGATTATTGATTATGGAGGTTCACTCTAACTTTATCGTGCATATTCTTAACTTATAAATAGTCTTTGTTACAATACCGTAGGCCAATAAAATATACCATATGTCCAAAAAACTATAATTCATGTTTTTTTTTTGTGAGTCAATTATCAGTAGTTATATTATGAACAAATCTTTAGATACAAAATACATGTCAACAGGCTTAGAAAAGGACTCAAGCCTAAATTTAAGAAGCATGTAATGTGGAGGAAGACCATGACAACAGATTTCATTGGTTATTATTGGGTGGCCTATATGCCATGACTTGCATAACACAAAATAGTAAAAACTACAATTCATAAAAATCCTCATTATGTGGGTGGATTTGGGTCAAATACTCGAGGAGTAGCGAAGAGAGAAGCGCTATCATGCATGTGAAAATCAATTTGTTCCACCCTCGCTTCTAGGGAAATGAAGGTGGTCATTTGTTTGTGTGTGCTGCTAGCGTAGACCTTCGACTGAGTCTAGGATCTCACTTTGCATTTGCTGAAGATCATTAATGTAAGCTACCAATTTATTTTGATCAACATACCTCTACTCCCTTAGAGCTTCGATATTGAGCTGAATATTGGTCAATTGAGCAAAAATAGATTCCAAGGAGGTAGGGGCCTCCACGTGACCCGGGGAGCAGGTTGGTAACAAAGTCGCAACCTCGCCCAAGAGACGATTGTCAGTATATTCCCTGTGGGAGCTTAGCTCCCCGTCGTGTGGTCGCCCTACGATTCGACGAGAAAATCATCTACTGCGTGTGTGTCCTCTCTACCGGGGTATTATTTAACCATTGTGACTACAATCCACCCCCGAGGGGATGGTTTCCCACCTTGCGAGAGAGAAGAAGTAGAATAACCTATAATAAAATTGCAGAAGGTTTACACAAAGAAATTTACTAGGACTGCTACCAGCCTTTTCGTAAGGTGACTCAGGCATCGTGATGAATACGAGGAAAAATATCGTGAGGGAAACACCAAAAATATGAGCGTAGAGCATCATACCGGGAGTGCAGGAATCCGGTGGAGCAAGTATTGAAATGAGCACACAAGATTTCCAACCACCCCATGTGGTATGTTTGAAAGAGTCTATCTTACCGCTATATCCCCATGGCCGAATCAAAATGGGGTATAAGTGCCACACTCTATCGAAATTCACCCAGATGAATGTCACATAGCTTGAAGGTTCACACTATTGACGGGTCGAGTGAAAGTCAATCTTCTTCTAGCAGTCAAATCAACATCAATCTAATTAGCTGTTGGTTGGGAAAGATCTCACCTGATATGGTGCTTATAAGGTAATGGTTTATAGCTATCCCTATTAAGCGCTTCATGAAGGGAGGGCTACCATGTCTAGTTCTATAGCAGGTAGCGGGTAGAGTTTCTAGGGTAAGGAACACTTAACCACTAGAAAATAGCATGGAAGAAAGTATGACTCATCACATGTACTCAAATGAACTTTCTGTTACTTCAAATTGGCATTTCATGAAGGTCCTTCCCACGGACCCCATGGAAAATCCTATAGCGGATGGTCTCCTTCCGCCGAAATGGAGGAAACGTGAATACCATACCCGTATGCGCCTATCTAGAGCTGCAACCAGGTATCATTACAACCAAACAAACTGTACAACAGACACTCCATTCTCATTTCCAAAAATTCTCGAATGGCCTTCTGGGGTCGCTCTACCTGCATATTAACTCGCACATAGTGGGATGGTTGGTACGATGTACTATATATCATCATCAATTCTTGTGTGGTGCGCGTGGATTCCTATCGAGCTCCGTGTACCACTGCACTACCATTTTTAGCCGACATGCATCACCCCATTCGGGACATAATTCATGTTCATATGATAGATGTTCACATATATATTTTTTGAACTATCCAATTTAATTAAAATGATAGAAAACCCATAACCACTCTTTGAATAAATATCAACCTTTAATTTGTGGCTACTAAAAATATTCTAAACTATTCTATGGAAGTTAAATCCATAACATTAAAAAAGTTTAATTATATTTCAAGATAGATAAAAAAAAAAAATACAAAGTGCATAAAAACATCACCCAACAAATTATAAACCAAAGGAATTGGTGAACCCAAGGGAATTGATTTAAACATTGAGACAATTGTTGTCAGAATGCGACGTTCGACCAACTATGACCATGGTTGGCCATGGGTGATTTTCATATTGAGACAATGTTTGTCATAATGTGACATTTGATCATGGATGACATTGATCGATTATTTATATTATAAACCAAAAGAACTAATAAACCCAAGGGTTTAATATTATAAACCAAAGGAATTGGTGAACCCAAGGGAAAACCATTACCCAAAAAATTATAAACCAAAGGAATTGGTGAACCCAAGGGAATTCATTTAAACATGGATGACATTGATCGATTATTTATATTATAAACCAAAAGAACTAATAAACACAAGGATTTAATATTAATAATATTAAAAATAATATTCTTATTCTTATTCAAATTAATTAATATGAATAATAAAACTTATTTATTTATTAATATTAGTATATTCCTACATATTAATTATTTAATATCAAATACTAATGCAAATTATTATTACAGTAATAAATATATAACAAATTATAATAATAGTTAATGTATTATTATTATTAACTTTAATATTAATATTGATAATATTAATTAATACTAATATCAATAACATTTAATTAATATTAAGAGGACATTAATATTAATATTTGTTAATAGTGGGTAGCCTTAATTTTAATCCTAATATCAAAATATATGCCTTTGTAAATTTTTAATAATGAATATGATTAATAATTTTAATTATTAAATAAGGTTGATTATAGCTTAAAAAAATAAAATAAAATAAAAAATGCACTCCTAAGTTTGTGAAAAGTATAGATAAACTTACAAAACCTCTATAAATCAAATTGTCATTATTCTATTTATTCCAAAGATACTTGCTACTAATCAAATATCCATGAAATTTGTACAAGTCAATATCTAATATCTAGATATTATATTGATTCCTTATCTATATTTTTTATTTTTGAAATCAATATTTAATGGTGTTTGGAAATGATTAAATTTATTTGATATTACTCATTGAACTTTATACATATTATACATATAGTTTATAAATAAAATATAATTTTATAATTAAAATAAAAAATTATATATGAAAAATAAAAAGTCATTAATTTATTTTTTTCTCATAAAAAATTAAAAAATTTAAAATTTTATGTATTTAAAATAAAAATAGAAAAAATATTTAAATAAACCTAAGTGTATTTAAAAAAAAAAAAAACAAATATACCTTCTTATTTTTTATATTATAATTTTATTTATATAAACATCTTTATTAATATTTTCATTTTTTTTTTAAGTGTAGATATTAAATTTATTAGAATCTCAAATTTACTAGAATCATTGAGAGTAAAAATAGAAAATAAAAAAACACATTATATTAACAAATTAAAATTATCCTATAATTAATTTGATTATTTCATTTTTTATATTTAATTAAACTACAATATCAAAAATAAATATAAAATTTGAAAATAAATTTGAATAAATTACAATTATGTGAATATTAAAATTAATAAACTGAAACACCATAATAGTAAATCAAAATTATTTTAGTAATATATTTTTATTATTTATTTTAATATTTAATTAATTAAAGTTTCAAAATAAATATAAAACATAAACATATTAAAAATATTTTAATAATATATTTTATAAACATCTTTTTAATTTGATACACAATTTCATAATTGAAAAAAGTAAAGAGATATTAAAATAAATGAATTAGACCATCGAAACATAAGACTTAACATTGAGCTTAGTTTAAAGTGATAATTAGTTTGAGTGTAAAATTTGAACTTACATATTTTAGTTTATAAGTAGAATTTTATATTTATAAATTGAAGTAGGCTCGCTGGACAAAGGCAAAAGCGAAACAATTAACTCACGTAAATTAAAAAATGATAAACATAAATATACAAAGACAGATAGGTTATTGTGTTCAATAAATGATCTAATTTTAATAATTTAACACATGGTATAGTAGATCAAATTAAACTAAATTAGTACAGTACATAAATTACAAGAAACTATACCACAACACGTTAATGGAGGTGCAAATATTGACACATTATAAATTATACCACTGTACGTTGATAGAGAAACAAATCTTAACACATTATAAATGTATATATAGATTAAACTACACTAAAACTAAAGTACAATACTCGGTAAGGATTGATGGGATAATCTAAAAAAGACACAGTAGAAATGTACAAAAAAATACTATCATAAAACTGCACAATATACTTAAAAAATACTATCTTATTATATTTTTTAAGTTAAATAATTTTAAACTAAGATATCTTTTAAAATATAAAATTTATTTTATAGAATTAAATTTCATTTTTTTAAATAAAAAATAATTTTTTAAATTAATAGTTGATTGGGAATTTTTAAATTAAATTAATAATTCAATCTAAGTTGATTGGGATGTTTACACATATTTTTTAAATTAAGAAAAAAAGGGATTTCTGATTTCATTACATAAGCCAAAACTATTTTGTAATCATTATTCTAAATCAAAAAGGTATTCCTATTTGCTACACGAGAATTTCCCCTTTATTAATATATTCCTAAAATATGTTGACTTCGTCTTTACTAAGATATGATTATTAACTTCAACACTGTCTGAGATCCCCTATTTGCTACAGGAGAATTTCCCCTTTATTAATGTATTCCTAAAATATGTTGACTTCCTATTTACTAAGATATGATTATTAAAATATGTTAAAAGGTATACATTCTATCTTTTCACATTTAAAATTATTCTATTTTAAAAAGAAATATATATTATACCAAGCTATTGGAAACAATCATCTTTAAATTGTTGAAGATATAATAATAATAATAATAAAGGTTATGGTTAGATTTAACACTAAATTGGTGTATTAAAATTTTTGTTTATAAGACAAGAGGTCCACTTTTGCTGAGTGATTTGACTGCTAAATCTACTAAAAACAAACCTATCCTACTTTTCTGGTTTCAAACCTACATCCTTTTAAAAAAAAACACATACTTTTAACTATTAAATGAACTCAAACTATATATTCTTAACCAATAAACATTAAACCTATTCAAAATTTAAACATTGAACCTATTCAAAATTTAAACATTGAACCTATTTAAATTATACTGGAAATTTTCGTGATTGGCAATTGTATTTCCTGCAAAAAGGCAATACTGACGCAGAGAGGCCAATTTCTTGCCAGCGAAAAAGCAAGCACCCAACTGTACTTACCATTTGGTTGATTGTCATCTTAACAAAGTGTCTGTCAATCAACAAGTGGTGCAATATTTTGGTTTCTTTTCGCTGGTCTCCTTTTCAAAAGAAATTTGTCCAACTACTGGGCCTTTGGCGTTAGAGTGAGAGCAAATTCCTCATCGGTATAGCGTTCATAATTTCAATCACACTTTCATGGATCTATTAATTCTCTTTGGGCACCACTGTTTGCTATCATATACCTAATTGAGTAAATATGTGACCACAAAGACCACAAATTAGAGGACTTACCAACAGTTACAGAACGAAAGGTTGTGAAATTGTCCTTCACATTTCGGTTCCCTGTCACCACTGTGACATCCATTCCATCTCCAACAAACATGATATTAGTTTTCTTCTTGTGCAACTCCACATTCTCTGCATAAACTCTTGCTTTTATATGAATTACGTATCTCGTCTCACTCTTCTCGGGAGCCTTATTCACTGCCTCTGTAATGTTCGTGTAATTCCCACTGCCGTCCTTCGCAACCACGACGTTCGGCTTCACCGTGCTTATGGAGGTTTGCAGAAGCCTTCGATCTCCGGCCGACATCCACGTCGGAAAACAATGGGAATCCATGGGCATGAAATTGGGGCCAGATTTTGCCTATAACATATGGCAATTCTGAGTCGGAAAAGTTCGCCACAGCTTGGCCAGGCTTGAAGCTTCGGCTGAAATGTTCTTCACCATCGCCAGCGAATAACAGGACATATTTTATAAGGACCCGATCTAAGTTTCTATATCTTGTGAATTATATGGAAATTTCAGTGTATTTCACATGAACACAATGATAAAGATTCTTAGTTACATGGAAATTTCAGTGTAGATAAAAAGGTCCTTAATTACTTGAAATCTTCACAGTACATGAATTAGATGAAATCTTTTTCACATTGGCATAAAGACAGAGGATTAATAATATGAAACTAAACTTTTTTCACGAAAACCTAAATATAATTAAAGAATTTCCGGCTCCCGTCGTGGATGATATTCAAAGGCAGTCGTTTCTAATAAAACATGTAGTTTGATTATTAAGATTGTAAAAGAATGCTTCGTCTGCATATCATAGATTTTTCTTTAAGAACGTTGATGAAGCCAGGAGAAATAGAAATAGCTGAGTACTGTCCTCACCATTATGCGACAAAAAAGGAATATGAGAGAGGAAGTTAAAGTGAACATCAACTTATTGACACGTCCAGATGTCCACAAATCAAGAACGTCTATTGTCAATAAAACAATGTCCCTTAAACTGATCATCAGGGTCATAATTGAACCGATCACCAACACACGGTCTCTTTCACTGGGATGTAGGGGAATGTTCCATCGTGAAGGCACTCTGCTTCTCTCCACTGCTGCTTAGTCCTCTGTTTTAAAATGTACCTTGAACTCAAGCGCTACTGCTTGCACAACCTCGTCAGAGTTTCAAAACTGCGTGACCCACGCAACGATGAAATTCTATTTTAGATTGAAAAGTTTATGATATAATGGAAAAGGTTTAATGCATCTCTCCATCACCGAGTTTAAAATATATTTTATCTTTAATCAACCAACGATCCCCACCATCCACTTTAAAAGATGTTTTATCTTTAATCAACCAACGGTTATATTCTATTATAGCTTTTTAAACTAAATTTGAACCGGATTGGCTTCGTTGTTCGGACGTATATGTATTCCTTTGACATAAATTTTGTAAATTGCATTAGGAAATAAATATGTATTTCGAGTTGCGATACTGTCACTGTTTTCTATTTTATTTTATTTTTTTAATATTTTTTTGGTAAATTTTTCTTTTCTTTTTTTTGCTAATTTTCTTCAAATTCACCAAAACAGTTTTGCAAGGTTAAATTTAAATTATAATTATATAGTTTGGAAAAATATAATATATAAAAAAATGTATTGCAAAATTCAAATGGAAAGAAAAAAAACACTAATAATTAAACTACAGTTTGAAATCCTAAATAAATCCGAAATAGCCACTAAATATTATATTTAAATTAAAAAAATGATTAAAAAAATAAAACCAAAAACAACCCATATACATTTATGAAAACACAATTTATTGATCTTAAAACACAAACTACCTATTTCACTTTAAACCATATATAGTATATAATGTATTTTGGAAGTATACTTCTTTTATGTTTGTAATATCTTTTTGCGCTGTAATTTTGAAAATTTATTTATATAGTAAAAACGCAAACTACCCATTTCACTTTAAACCATATATAGTATATAATGTCTTTTGGATTTATAATTCTTTTATGTTTGTAATATCTTTTTGGGCTGTAATTTTGAAAATGTATTTATATGGTATAATTTAAAATTTAGTACATTTTAAAGTTTAAATATAAAATAATAATTTTACAATAATAATTTGTAAAATTAATATATTTTAAAATCATAATAATTTATATTATTATAATAAATTTTTTAATTAAATTTAATATATTGAACATACATTTTAAAAATTGATTATATAATTAAATATTTTAAAAAATAACATTATATCAATTTTAAAAAATTATAATTTTTAAACAAATGGATGATACTATATTAATGGATACAAGTGCAGTATAGTGCATAGCGAAGAACTCGTAAATTAGTGAGTATTGGTAGTTCAGTTAGAACGTGTCAGCAAGGTAGTAAGTATTGCCAATTCCGCTAAAGCATGATAGTAAGTGTCCAGATGAGAGCGGACGATCATATATGTTGGTAAGAAAGTTGTTCTTATGAAATATAAAAAAAATAATATATATAATTAATTAAAATTAATAATTTATAATATAAGCATTATATATAAGGTAGATTAATTAATAAATGAAATAGTTTTTGTCTCTAATTATTATATTTTTTTAGGGAGATTATGATTTCTTGTTGTTAAAAACACATTTATGAATGTATAATGGATTAGGAGATTTGAGAGGCACTCAAACACCCTACCTAATTCTAATAATCCTTACTAATGACAACATTGTTTCTATTTAATATTGAAGTATGTATGAAAACATTTATGTAATAAATATTGTATTAATAAAAATATGAATTCAAAGTATTGAGAAATGGGACACTCGAAGATGAGAGTCTTGCTTAAAATAATTCTTCCATGATAGAGCTTTTAGATGAAATTCTAGATAAACTTAATGTATGAGAGAGAAATATCCATTAAGTTGCTTAGATAGAAAAATATGTTAAGTTTGGATAAGCCTAAGAGCATCATGAGATATAAAGATGATTTTTAGCAAACGGCAAACGGGCCGCCTGAACGTGCACGAGGGACTCGGGCGGTCACAACTTAGCAAAACTGATACAGGTGCCCTCGAACGAAGCGGCCCGATCGGAACATGCCCGGTTGGGCGCCGATTTCACATGGCATGACACGACGTGCTCGAATGAACGTCGATGCCATAAGGGACAAAACAACAAATGAGCCACCCGAACATGCACAAGGCACCCGGACGATCACAACATTAGCAAAATTGATATGGGCGCCCTCAAACGAAATGGCTCTACAGTATGATGCGACACGGTGCACCCAGCCAAACGATTCCACAAAGGAGCAAAAAAAAAATGAGCGACCTGAACACGCACAAGGCACTCAGACAGTCAAAACTTAGCAAAACTGATATGGGCGCCCACGAATGAAACGACCCGACCTGAACGTGCACGGCCAAGTGACCTCACACGGTGCGCTTGACCAAATAATTCCACAAGGGAGAAAATGAAAAATGGGTTGCTCGAGTTTGCAGAAGGCACCCGGGCAGTCACAACTTATCAAAACTAATACGGGTGCCATTGAAATAAATGGCCTGACCTGACCCGAACGCGCCCGGTCGGGCAACCTCACACGGCGTGATATAATGCACCCGATCGAATAATGCCACAACAGAGAAAATAGCAAACGGACCGCCCGAACATGCACAAGGGACCCAGGTGGTCACAACTTAGCAAAACTGATACGGGCACTCTTAAATGAAACGACCCGCCCAGAACGTGCCCGGTCTGGCCACCTCACACGGCGTGACATGATGTGCCCGACCGAATGATGCCACAAGGGAGCAAACGACAAACGGGCCACCCGAACGTGCACAAGGCACCTAGGTGGTCACAACTTAGCAACACTGATACAGGTGCCCTCGAATGAAATGGCCCGACCCAAACGTGGGTAGTCGGGCGACCTTACGCGGCGCGACACGGTGCGCCCGACCGAGCGATCACAAATTAGCAAAACTGATACGGGCACCCTCGAACGAAATGACCCAGCCCGAACATGCCCGGTTGGGTGACCTCACATGGCGCGACATGACACGCCCGACCGAACGATGCCAGAAGGGAGAAAATGTCAAACGGGTCACTTGAACGTGCATAAGGCACCCAGGCGATCACAGCCTAAAAAAACTTATACGGGCACCCTATAACGAAACGACCCGACCCGAACGCGCCTGGTCGGGTGACATCGCACGGCGCGACATGGCGCTCCCGAACAAGCAATGCCACAAAGGAGAAAATGGAAAATAGGCCGCCCGAATGTGCACAAGGCACCCGAGTGGTCACAACTTAGCAAAACTGATACGGGCGACCTCAAACGAAATGGCCCAACCCGACCCGAATGCAAAGAAATATTATGCTTAACATGGTGGCTGATAAATGATTAATGGTTTGTGCAAATGAGTGTGAGGTGCAGGAAGGTCCATTGTACGATGATACATTGTAGGTACATCCATGCCACCAACATATGAAGATATGAAGATTAGTGAGTAAATGCTATCATAATTATTGTAATTGTTTTAAGCTAGATATTTGTTTATTTCTTTGTAAGATTTATAACAATGGTTAAGGGATGGTCTCCATTATAAGCCATTGAGTGAGGGGTGAACACCCTCACGAGCGTTTAATAATAAAATTAAACATTTGCTAGTTTTCACCCTACAGGGTTTCCCGGGTATATTGGTGTTCAATGGTGTGATTGATTGTTGTTTCAGATTGATGATGTTGAATTATTTTCTTGTTGTTGTGTTCATAATGTCAAGTATGTGATGGCTACAGTTATAATGAAATGATTGTAAGGTTACATCATACAGTTTTATGCTAATGTACTACAATAGTGGTTGTTAATGGTTAAGCAACTTACTATTCTTCTACTAAGGTTACACTATGAATTGGTGAACATTTTATCTAATTATTAGTGAGAAATATTTAATAGTGATTTAGATAGTTATCAGTGTCTGTTACAACTAACCACTTATAAATTTGTATAGATACACAAAGAATACTTATTCTCACAAAATTAGTGCCTAGGAAAATTGATGAATCCCATAAATAATAAAATAATAAGATGACACTATAAATATAATGGAATGATAAAATGAACAAATACAATTTTATAAAGATGTATATATGTTCTAAACATAGGAAACTCTCTAGTACCATATCGATTATCAACCAAAACAATGATAACCTTTGTTTAAGAATACATTATCTATCTTATAAATTAAAATAAGGATAAGAAATATTGATAATCAATATATGATAAATGTTAAAATATTTAACTTATTATAAAGAATTATAAAAATTAATTAAATTATAATGCTTTTAAAATCATTATTATCAATTATTAAAAAATTAATATATATGTTAAATATATATAAATTTTAAAATATATATAAATTTTAAAATATATATATATATATATATATTAATACATTTATTCTCACTTTGTTTGACCGTTACCTTGAAAATCAATTGATATGTTCGACCCATAGTTAGCAAGTTCTGTTGTAACTTGCAAATTGTTATGCTTGACCCATACTTAGCAAGTTCGGCTGTATTGGTCCAAAAATATATCGAAAATACGTTAAAATGAGGTAATTCGAATTCGGTACTGAATTTTATGTTAAAATAAAATTTAATAAAAACAAATTCTATATTTAAAATGCTGTATGAAATAGAAATCAAAATTGCAATGCATTTGAAAAGGATTTATTTTTTAATATAAAATTTAATATTTAAAAAATAAAATAAAAAAATTAGAAATCAAAATTGCAATGGATTTGAAAAGATTTATTTTTAATACAAAATTTAATATTTAAAAATAAAAAATAAAAATATAAAAAGTTATATAAAAAAATTATAGTAAATAATTAATTATATATTTAAAAAATATATCTGTATGAAAAACAATAAATTTGATATTAAAATATAATAGAAAAAAATAAATTTATAATTCTTGAAAATAATAAATTTCTATAATAAAGAAAATAAATTTTATTTGTAGATATTTATAAATTTATTTAAGAAATTTGAATTTGATAATTATGGTTTGACCATTTCCTTGCAAAACTATATCCACAATGAAATCAGATCATCAAAGCGTCATTGATATGTCACACATGTGTGCTTGATATTTGCTGGAGATGATGAGAAATAAAACAAATATACGTGACATTCATATATCTGCGAGCAGCTTATAGCTGCCATGAACTCCAACCAGAAGGCTGGTATGCTTTGCTTGGTGGGAGAGGATAGTCCTTTAAAAATGCCAAATAACCCTTACATTCTTTGAATTTAAATAACCCTGACATTCTCAGAATTCAAGTTTCAGATATTCATCATTTTTTGATATAAGTCTTTTGAATTAAACACAAAGTATCTTTAATCTTTGGGATTAATCCGGAAGACTAGTTTCAAAAACCCTGACATTATAGGAACACAACAACAATTAGTGATATTTCATAGAGTGTTTACAGGCACGATATTTCATACGATTTTAAACCACATTTTTACCTCATTATGGTACTAAGAGGGTTAGAATGAATATTATCCATCAGCTTTGGAACACGATGGCCAACAACGTCTCTAATAAAATACGTAATATGATTATTAAGATTGAGATTGTAAAAGACAGCTTGGGCTGAATAACATAGATTGTTCTTCAAGAACGTTGAGGAAGTCAGGAGAAATAGAAATTGCTGAGTACTGTCCTCACCATTATGCAACATCAACTTATGTCCACAAATCAAGAACGGCTATTGCCAATAAAACAACGCCCATTAAACCGAGTATCAGGGTCATAATTGAGCCGATCAGAAACAGACGATCTCTTTCACTGGAATGCATGTTAATGTTCCATCGTGAAGGCTACTGCTTGGACAACCTCCTCGGATTTTCAAAGCTGCGTGACCCCCGCTACAAATCGGCTATAAATCGCGGTATTGGAGTTCAAGCAATGAGCGGGGATTGTGGATGAATAGCTTTTACCAAGATTTTCTTTCTTAGCTTTTACCAAGACTTTATTTCTTAAACATAATCTCTAAACCATCCCGTTTAAAAGATGTTTTATCTTAAATCGTCCAACGGTTATATTTTATTATAGATTTTTTAAACTAAATTTGACCCTTTTACCAGGATTTTCTTTCTTAAACATAATCTCCACACCATTCAGTTTAAAAGATGTTTTATCTTTAATCGTCCAACGATTATATTTTATTATACATTTTAAAAACTAAATCCGGACAGGTTGGTTGTTGTGACGTCAAGTACTTCTTTAACATATAAATTTTGTAAATAAATACGTATTGCATCTTAAAATGAGTTATTTTTAAATTTTAAAAGTCATCTTTTTACATTGATGTCTATCTAAGTTTTGACGCTGTAGTGTTACTGTTTCCTATTTTTTTTCTTTTTTCTTGGTATTCTTTTCCAGTGAATTTTGCGAATTTGCTTAAAATTCACCAATTTTTTTTTTGCAACTTTAAGTTTTAATTATATAATTTGAAAACTCTAATATATAAAAAAAAATGTATTGCAAAGTTCAAATGAAAAAGACAAAAATATTAATAACTAAACTACTCTAGTTTTAAATCCTAAATAGTCACTAAGTATTTTATTTGAATTGAATTCTTATATAAAATAATTTAGGATTAATTAAAAGAAAAAACAAAAAGAAATTATATACATTTATACATATTTATACATTTATAAAAAAACACAATTTATCTTTTTAATATTGGTCTTAAAACACAAACTATTCATTTCACTTGAAACCATTATAAGTTGCATTGGTCAATGCTAACTAATAGTAGCCAATAGGAAAATTTGCTGCTAAAGTCATGTCTTCTAAGGGACCTCTCAACTCAATTCCTACCACTCAAGTTAAAAATTGTGTTATGTGAAAATTTGCATAAAAATTTGTAATCTACATTGGCTAATGTTAGCTAAATCAATAGTGGTTAATCGGAAAATGAAATCTTATAATATTTCTTTGGGAGGAACTAATAAATTGAGATGTGGTTACTAAACACTAGTAAGCCTCGACATCACAAATATCTAAATATAATGCATGAATATTGCAACAAAATCCATTGCTAGAATCTTTCTTTGGCAAGAATCCCTTGCAATAAAAGTTTAACAAATTATAAAGAAATGAAAAAAGTTAGAAAAAAAAATCCTTGAAGATATCATTGTGTTGGATCACCTTGAAAGAAAAATTTCCATTACTTCCACACATCCCATAACTAGTGCCATTGTTACAACAATCACCAAACACTTAATCCTAGGTTTAAACTCCATATTATCATTTTCTCTTTTAATTTCAAAGTCCACAAGGAATCAAAAGTTGCATTTAACCACAATTCATTATTAACTAGCATAGTCATATAAATCAAATGGCCTATGAATCTTGACACACATCAAAGCATCAATTTCATAATATATTTTTAAAAATTCATAAAAATCAAGTAAATCAATACTTTATTTTAAATTATTGTTTATAGAAAAATTAATATATGCCCTAAACATACCTGAATTTTGGACACTAAACTTTGAATTTTTCAACTCCATCTTTCATCAACATGTCGAGATGCATCACTCCTATTGGGGAGGGGAATTGAACCTGTGATGAGCGCTATAAGAGCTGCCCTGATCACCATTTAACCAAGCCCCCAAGGACATATATATTCACTTATCATCGTTTAACCAAGCCTCCAAAGACTTATATATATGTTCTTTAAAAATTTTTGTTATACTATTTTGTTTTATTGAGTTTTGTTCACATTTAATTTCCATTTACATGTATAATATTATTGTATATACCTATTTTTTTTTGTTAAAAAAATTAATTGAGGTGACACATTCAGTGTTATTTTTTTATTTTTCAATTATGAAAATGTAGAAGAAGATTATTGATTATGGAGGTTCACTCTAACTTTATCGTGCATATTATTAACCTATAAATAGTCTTTGTTACAATACCGTAGGCCAATAAAATATACCATATGTCCAAAAAACCATAATTCATGTTTTTTTTTGTGAGTCAATTATCAGTAGTTATATTATGAAGAAATCTTTAGATACAAAATACATGTCAACAGGCTTAGAAAAGGACTCAAGCCTAAATTTAAGAAGCATGTAATGTGGAGGAAGACCATGACAACATATGTCATTGGTTATTATTGGGTGGCCTATATGCCATGACTTGCATAACACAAAATAGTAAAAACTACAATTCATAAAAATCCTCATTATGTGGTTGGATTTGGGTCAAATACTGGAGGAGTAGCAAAGAGAGAAGCACATTCATGCATGTGAAAATCAATTTGTTCCACCCTCGCTTCCAGGGAAATGAAGGTGGTCATTTGTTTGTGTGTGCTGCTAGCGTAGACCTTCGACTGAGTCTAGGATCTCACTTTGCATTTGCTGAAGATCATTAATGTAAGCTACCAATTCATTTTGATCAGCATACCTCTACTCCCTTAGAGTTTCGATATTGAGCTAAATATTGGTCAATTGAGCAACAATAGATTCCAAGGAGGTAGGGGCCTCCACGTGACCCGGGGAGCAGGCTGGTAACAAAGTCGCAACCTCGCCCAAGAGATGATTGTCAGTATATTCCCTGTGGGAGCTTAGCTCCCCGTCGTGTGGTCGCCCTACGATTCGACGAGAAAATCATCTACTGCGTGTGTGTCCTCTCTACCGGGGTATTATTTAACCATTGTGACTACAATCCACCCCCGAGGGGATGGCTTTCCACCTTGCGAGAGAGAAGAAGCAGAATAACCTATAATAAAATTACAGAAGGTTTACACAAAGAACTTTACCAGGACCGCTACCAGCCTTTTCGTAAGGTGACTCAGGCATCGTGCTGAATACGAGGAAAAATACCGTGAGGGAAACACCAAAAATATGAGCATAGAGCGTCGTACCGAGAGTGCAGGAATCCGGTGGAGCAAGTATTGAAATGAGCATGCAAGATTTCCAACCACCCCATGCGGTATGGTTTACAGCTATATCCCCATCACCGAATCAAAATGGGGTATAAGTGCCACACTCTATCGAAATTCACCCAGATGAATGTCAGATAGCTTGAAGGTTCACACTATTGACGGGTCAAGTGAAAGTCAATCTTCTTCTAGCAGTCAAATCAATATCAATCTAATTAGCTGTTGGTTGGGAAAGATCTCACCTGCTATGGTGCTTATAAGGTAAGGGTTTATAGCTATCCCTCTTAAGCGCTTCATGAAGGGAGGGTTACCATGTCTAGTTCTATAGCAGGTAACGGGTAGAGTTTCTAGGGTAAGGAACACTTAACCACTAGCAAAGAGCATGGAAGAAAGTATGACTCATCACAGGTACTCAAATGACCTTTTTGTTACTTCAAATTGGCATTTCATGAAGGTCCTTCGCACGGACCCCATGGAAAATCCTATAGCGGATGGTCTCCTTCCTCCGAGATGGACGAAACATGAATACCATACCCGTATGCGCCTATCTACAGCTGCAACCAGGTATCATTACAACCAAACAAACTGTACAACAGACACTCCATTCTCATCTCCAAAAATTGTCGAATGGCCTTCCGGGGTCGCTCTACCTGCATATTAACTCGCGCATAGTGGGATGGTTAGTACGATGTACTATATATCATCATCAATTCTTGTGTGGTGCGCGTGGATTCCTATCGAGCTCCGCGTACCACTGCACTACCATTTTTAGCCGACATGCATCACCCCATTCGGGACATAATTCATGTTCATATGATAGATGTTCACATATATATTTTTATAACTATCCAATTTAATTAAAATGATATAAAACCCATAACCACTCTTTGAATAAATATCAACCTTTAATTTGTGGCTACTAAAAATATTCTAAACTATTCTATGGAAGTTAAATCCATAACATTAAAAAAGTTTAATTATATTTCAAGATAGGTAAAAAAAAAAAATACAAAGTGCATAAAAACATCACCCAACAAATTATAAACCAAAGGAATTGGTGAACCCAAGGGAATTCATTTAAACATGGATGACATTGATTGATTATTTATATTATAAACCAAAAGAACTAATAAGCACAAGGATTTAATATTAATAATATTAAAAATAATATTCTTATTCTTATTCAAATTAATTAATATTAATAATAAAACTTATTTATTTATTAATATTAGTGTATTCCTACCTATTAATTATTTAATATCAAATACTAATGCAAATTATTATTACAGTAATAAATATATAACAAAGTATAATAATAGTTAATGTATTATTATTATTAACTTTAATATTAATATTGATAATATTAATTAATACTAATATCAATAATATTTAATTAATATTAAGAGTGACATTAATATTAATATTTGTTAATAGTGGGTAGCATTAATTTTAATCCTAATATCAAAATATATTATATGCCTTTGTAAATTTTTAATAATATTATGATTAATAATTTTAATTATTAAATAAGGTTGATTATAGCTTAACAAAATAAAATAAAATAAAAAATGCACTTCCAAGTTTGTGAAAAGTATAGATAAACTTACCAAACCTCTATAAATCAAATTTCCATTATTCTAGTTATTGCAAATATAGTTGCTACTAATCAAATATCCATGAAATTTGTACAAGTCAATATCTAATATCTAGATATTATATTGATTCCTTATCTATATTTTTTATTTTTGAAATCAATATTTAATGGTGTTTAGAAATGATTAAATTTATTTGATATTACTCATTGAACTTTCTACATATTATACATATCGTTTATAAATAAAATATAATTTTATAATAAAAATAAAAAAATTATATATGAAAAATAAAAAGTCATTAATTTATTTTTTTTCTCATAAAACATTAAATAATTTAAAATTTTATGTATTTAAAATAAAAATAGAAAAAATATTTAAATAAACCTATGTGTATTTAAAAAAAAAAAACAAATATACTTTCTTATTTTTTGTATTATATTTTTATTTATATAAAAATCTTTATTAATATTTTCATTTTAATTAAGTGTAGATATTAAATTTATTAGAATCTCCAATTTACTAGAATCATTGAGAGTAAAAATAGAAAATAAAAAAACACATTATATTAACAAATTAAAATTATCCTATAATTAATTTGATTATTTCATTTTTTTATATTTAATTAAACTAAATATCAAAAATAAATATAAAATTTGAAAATAAATTTGAATAAATTACAATTATGTGAATATTAAAATTAATAAATTGAAACACCATAATAGTAAATCAAAATTATTTTAGTAATATATTTTTATTATTTATTTTAATATTTAATTAATTAAAGTTTCAAAATAAATATAAAACATAAAGATATTAAAACTATTTTAATAATATATTTTATAAACATCTTTTTAATTTGATACACAATTTCATAATCGAAAAAAGTAAATAGATATTAAAATAAATGAATTAGACCATCAAAACATAAGACTTAACATTGAGCTTAGTTTTAAGTGATAATTAGTTTGAGTGTAAAATTTGAACATACATATTTTAGTTTATATGTAGAATTTTATATTTATAAATTGAAGTAGGCTCGCTGGACAAAGGCAAAAGCGAAACAATTAACTCACGTAAATTAAAAAATGATAAACATAAATATACAAAGACAGATAGGTTATTGTGTTCAATAAATGATCTAATTTTAATAATTTAACACATTGTATAATAGATCAAATTAAACTAAATTAGTAAAGTACATATATTACAAGAAACTATACCACAACACGTTAATGGAGGAGCAAATATTGACACATTATAAATTATACCACTGTACGTTGATAGAGAAACAAATCTTAACACATTTTAAATGTATATATAGATTATACTACACTAAAACTAAAGTACAATACTCGGTAAGGATGGATGGGATAATATAAAGAAGACAGAGTAGAAATGTACAAAAAAATACTATCATAAAACTGCACAATATACTTAAAAAATACTATCTTATTATATTTTTTTAAGTTAAATAATTTTAAACTAAGATATCTTTTAAAATATAAAATTTATTTTATAGAATTAAATCTCATTTTTTTAAATAAAAAATAATTTTTTAAATTAATAGTTGATTGGGAATTTTTAAATTAAATTAATAATTCAATATAAGTTGATTGGAATGTTTACACATATTTTTTAAATTAAGAAAAAAAAGATTTCTGATTTCATTACATAAGCCAAAACTATTTTGTAATCATTATTGTAAATAAAAAAAATGTAAACGCACTATTGAATTTTTCTTCAAGGATGTCTCGGATCCCGAGAAATTTCATGACATAAACGGAAATTATTTTGTAATCATTATTCTAAATCAAAATGGTATTCCTATTTTCTACAGCAGAATTTCCCCTTTATTAATGTATTCCTAAAATATGTTGACTTCCTCTTTACTAAGATATGATTATTAACTTCAACACTGTCTGAGATCCCCTATTTGCTACAGGAGAATTTCCCCTTTATTAATGTATTCCTAAGATATGTTGACTTCCTATTTACTAAGATATGATTATTAAAATATGTTAAAAGGTATACATTCTATCTTTTCACATTTAAAATTATTCTATTTTAAAAAGAAATATATATTATACCAAGCTATTGGAAACAATCATCTTTAAATTGTTGAAGATATAATAATAATAATAATAATAAAGATTATGGTTAGATTAGACACTAAATTGGTGTATTAAAATTTTTTTTTATAACACAAGAGATCCACTTTTTCTAAGTGATTTGACTGCTAAATCTACTAAAAACAAATGTATCCTACTTTTCTGGTTTCAAACCTACATCCTTTTAAAAAAAAACACATACTTTTAACTATTAAATGAACTCAAACTATATATTCTTAACCAATAAACATTAAACCTATTCAAAATTTAAACATTGAACCTATTAAAAATTTAAACATTGAACGCCAAATGGCCCGACACGAACGCACCCGGTCGGGCATCCTCACAGTACGATGCGACACGGCGCACCCAGCCAAACGATTCCACAAGGGAGAAAACAAAAAATGAGCCACCTGAACACGCACAAGGCAATCAGACAGTCACAACTTAGAAAAACTGATACGGGCACCCACGAATGAAACGACCCGACCTGAACGTGCACGGTCGAGCGACCTCACACGGTGCGCTTGACCAAACAATTCCACAAGGGAGAAAATGAAAAATGGGCTGCTCGAGTTTGCAGAAGGCACCCGAGCAGTCACAACTTATCAAAACTAATACGGGTGCCATTGAAATAAATGGCCTGACCTGACCTGAACGCGCCCGGTCGGGAAACCTCACACGGCGTGATATAATGCACCCGATCGAATAATGCCACAACAGAGAAAATAGCAAACGGGCCACCCGAACATGCACAAGGGACACGGGTAGTCACAACTTAGCAAAATTGATACGGGCACCCTTAAACGAAACGACCCGACCAGAACGTGCCCGGTCCGGCCACCTCACACGGTGCGACATGACGTGCCCGATCGAATGATGCCACAAGGGAGAAAACGGCAAACGGGCCACCCGAACGTGCACAAGGCACCTACGTGGTCACAACTTAACAACACTGATACAGGTGCCCTCGAATGAAATGGCCCGACCCGAACGTGGGTAGTCGGGCAACCTTACACGGCGCGACACGGTGCGCCCGACCGAACGATGCCACAAGAGAGAAAATGGAAAATGGGTCGCCCTAACATGCACAAGGCACTTGGGCAGTCACAACTTAGCAAAACTGATACGGGCGCCCTCGAACGAAACGACCCAGCTCGAACGCGCTCGGTCAGGCGACCTCACACATCGTGACGTGACGAACGATGCCGCAGGGGAGCAAACTGAAAATGGGCCACCCAAATGTGCAGTACAAGGGACCCAGGCGGTCACAACTTTGCAAACCTGAAATGGCCACCCTCGAACGAAATGGCTCGACCCGGACATGCCCGATCGATTGACCTCAGACAACGCGACATGGCGCGCTTGACTGGACGATGCCATATGGAAAAAAATGGCAAACGGGCCACCCAAACGTGCATAAGGAACCTGAGTGGTCATAACTTAGCAAAATTGATACGGGCGCCCTCAAACGAAATGCCTCAACTCGAACGCACCTAGTCGGGCGACTTCACATGGTGCGAAATGGCACGCCTGACCAAACGATGACACAAGGGAGAAAACGGAAAACGGGCCGCCCGAACATGCCCAAGGCACACGGGCGGTCAAAACTTAGGAAAAATGATATGGGCGCCCTCGAATGAAAGAGCCCGAATTGAACACGCCCGGTCGAGCGACCTCACATGGCGCATCACGACGCGCTAGATTGAATGATGCCACAAGAGAGAAAATGGCAAATGGGCCACCTGAACGTGCACAAATCACCCGGGCGCTCACAACTTAGAAAAACTGATACGGGCTCCCTCAAACGAATTGGCCTGACCTGAACGAGCCTGGTCAAGCGACCTCAGATAGCACAACACGGTGCGCCCGACCAAACGATGCCACAAGGGAGAAAATGGAAAACGAGCCTCCCGAATGTGCGCAAGGCACTCGAGCGATCACAAATTAGCAAAACTGATACGGGCACCCTCGAACGAAATGACCCAGTCCGAACACGCCCGGTTGGGTGACCTCACACGGCGCGACATGACACGCCCGACCGAACGATGCCAGAAGGGAGAAAATGTCAAACGGGTCACTCGAATGTGCATAAGGCACCCAGGCAATCACAACCTAGAAAAACTTATACAAGCACCCTCTAATAAAACGACCCGACCCGAACGCGCCTGGTCGGGCGACATCGCACGGCGCGACATGGCGCGCCGGACCAAGCAATGCCACAAAGGAGAAAATGGCAAATAGGCCGCCCGAATGTGCACAAGGCACCCGAGTGGTCACAACTTAGCAAACTGATACGGGCGACCTCGAACGAAATGGCCCGACCCGACTCGAATGCAAAGAAATATTATGCTTAGCATGGTGGCTGATAAATGATTAATGGTTTGTGCAAATGAGTGTGAGGTGCAGGAAGGTCCATTGTACAATGATACATTGTAGGTACATCCATGCCACCAACATATGAAGATATGAAGATTAGTGAGTAAATGTTATCATAATTATTGTAATTGCTTTAAGCTAGATATTTGTTTATTTCTTTGTAAGATTTATAACAATGGTTAAGGGATGGTCTCCATTATAAGCCATTGAGTGAGGGGTGAACACCCTCATGAGCGTTTAATAATAAAATTAAACATTTGCTGGTGTTCACCCTACAGGGTTTCCAGGGTATACTGGTGTTCAATGGTGTGATTGATTGTTGTTTCAGATTGATAATGTTGAATTATTTTCTTGTTGTTGTGTTCATAATGTCAAGTATGTGATGGCTACAGTTATAATGAAATGATTGCAAGGTTACATCATACAGTTTTATGCTAATGTACTACAATAGTGGTTGTTAATGGTTAAGAAACTTACTATTCTTCTACTAAGGTTACACTATGAATTGGTGAACATTTTATCTAATTATTAGTGAGAAAAATTTAATAGTGATTTAGATATTTATCAGTGTTTGTTACAACTAACCACTTTTAAATTTGTATAGATACAAAAAGAATACTTATTCTCACAAAATTAGTGCCTAGGAAAATTGATGAATCCCATAAATAATAAAATAATAAGATGACACTATAAATATAATGGAATGATAAAATGAACAAATACAATTTTATAAAGATGTATATATGTTCTAAATATAGGAAACACTCTAGTACCATATCGATTTTCAACCAAAACAATGATAACCTTTGTTTAAGAATACATTATCTATCTTATAAATTAAAATAAGCATAAGAAATATTGATAATCAATATATGATAAATGTTAAAATAATTAACTTATTATAAAGAATTATAAAAATTAATTAAATTATAATGCTTTTAAAATTATTATTATCAATTATTAAAAAATTAATATATATGTTAAATATATATAAATTTTAAAATATATATATATATATATATATTAATACATTTATTCTCACTTTGTTTGACCGTTACCTTGCAAATCAATTGATATGTTTGACCCATAGTTAGCAAGTTCAGCTGTAACTTGCAAAGAAATTGTTATGCTTGACCCATACTTAGCAAGTTCGGCTGTATTGGTCCAAAAATATATCGAAAATACGTTAAAATGAGGTAATTCGAATTCGGTACTGAATTTTATGTTAAAATAAAATTTAATAAAAACAAATTCTATATTTAAAATGCTGTATGAAATAGAAATCAAAATTGCAATGCATTTGAAAAGGATTTATTTTTTAATATAAAATTTAATATTTAAAAAATAAAATAGAAAAATTAGAAATCAAAATTGCAATGGATTTGAAAAGATTTATTTTTAATACAAAATTTAATATTTAAAAATAAAAAATAAAAATATAAAAAGTTATATAAAAAAATTATAGTAAATAATTAATTTTATATTTAAAAAATATATCTGTATGAAAAACAATAAATTTGGTATTAAAATATAATAGAAATAAATAAATTTATAATTCTTAAAAATAATAAATTTATAAATTTTATTTGTAGATATTTATAAATTTATTTAAGAAATTTGAATTTGATAATTATGGTTTGACCATTTCCCTGCAAAACTATATCCACAATGAAATCAGATCATCAAAGCATCATTGATATGCAGATCATCAAAGCATCATTGATATGTCACACATGTGTGCTTGATATTTGCTGGAGATGATGAGAAATAAAACAAATATACGTGACATTCATATCTCTGCGAGCAGCTTATAGCTGCCACGAACTCCAACCAGAAGGCTGGTATGCTTTGGTTGGTGGGAGAGGATAGTCTTTTAAAAATGCAAAATAACCCTTACATTCTTTGAATATAAATAACCCTCACATTCTCAGAATTCAAGTTTCAGATATTCATCATTTTTTGATACAAGTCTTTTGAATTAATCAAAGTATCTTTAATCTTTGGGATTAATCCGGAAGACTTGTTTCAAAAACCCTGACATTATAGGAACACAACAACAATTAGTGATATTTCATAGAGTGTTTACACGCACGATATTTCATACGATTTTAAACCACATTTTTACCTCATTATGGTACTAAGAGGGTTAGAATGAATATTATCCATCAGCTTTGGAACACGATTGCAACGTATAATATACAAGCTTTTTTTATGAGGATGTTGATGGCCAACAACGTCTCTAATAAAATACGTAATCCGATTATTAAGATTGAGATTGTAAAAGATAGCTTGGGCTGAATAACATAGATTGTTCTTCAAGAACGTTGAGGAAGTCGGGAGAAATAGGAATTGCTGAGTACTGTCCTCGCCATTATGCAACATCAACTTATGTCCACAAATCAAGAACGGCTATTGCCAATAAAACAACGCCCATTAAACCGAGTATCAGGGTCATAATTGAACCGATCACAAACAGACGGTCTCTTTCACTGGAACGCATGTTAATGTTCCGTCCTGAAGGCATTCTGTCGACTCCTGCTTAGTCCTCTGTTTAAAATGTACCTTAAACTGAAGCGCTGAGTTGTCTAATGTTGTGCAGGGACCAGTAATTGTTATAGTACTGGTCCCATCAACCCACCAAAAATAGATATATATGCATCCAATAATTAAACATAAAGAAATAATTTGAAGTGCAAATATATATTAAATTAAGTCCAAAATTTCCCAAGTCATTGACTGGGCCCACAACTGTCCATAAATAGCCCACAATTGTCCATAAATAGTTTAATAAGTATCAAGATTACAAATCCTATCATATCAACTCAAAAACTCATAAAACCATTTTTCCTTCCAAAATGGTCAAGTCAATAAGTACAAACAGACAGTCACTTCAGCCCATCTGATCAACCCTGATGCTGTGTTAGAGAAGTAAATATCAATACCTGCACATAATAAAAAGAAATTTTTGTCAGCCATAACTGCTGTGTTATTCAACATTTAAACACATTGTGTTCAATAAATGGCACCCACCCAAAACAACATTTAAAACCACTGTGTACAATAAATGACACCCACCCAATAAATTCAATAAATGCTTTTCCATTAAAACAGATCAAAATAGATCAAAGCACATGGATCAACAAAAACAAATTCCTAGCCATTGGATCACATCAAATTCAATCTTGATCACACATGCAAAATGAAGCCATTGCAATCCATGGCTATCATTGTCACCAATTAAATTCAACTGCAAAAAACTATAAAAGGAGTTCAACCACTGCTGAACATTCAAACTATTCACCAGTTCTGGAGACAAACCAACACAGAACATTTCACCAATTCTGGAGACAAACCAACACAGAACATTTCAAAGTATAATCAGGTTAGTTTTCTCAACAATTTTCTTACAATTTTATTTTAATATCTGATTCTTACACTATTATTTTCATTTTTGACCCTTTATTTCAGTTGTCTTACAAGTCTTTATATCAATTTTATTTCAGTTGTCTTACAAGTCTTTATATCAGTTTAATTTTCTGAACCCAATGACAAGTCTTTATATCAGTTTAATTTTCTGAACCAAGTCTTTATATCAGTTTAATTTTCTGAACCCAATGACAAGTCTTTATATCAGTTTAATTTTCTGAACCCAATGACAAGTCTTTATATCAGTTTAATTTTCTGAACCAAATGACAGATTGAATCAGGCTTACATCTCACAAAGTACATACATACATACATGAATTGTTCAAGCATAGTCGTAAACAACTACAAGATGCGTGTTTGAATATAGCTGCAAAAATGGAATTCAAATATTCTTAAGAAAGCAGTGAATGTATAAGTACTAGCTTTCTAACTCATGTCTGCATATTTATCAAAAAAATTCAAAAAACTTCTATCCCCGTCTTACTAAGAGTTTTGCAATATTTATAGATTAAGTTAGTAATTTCCTCTTATGGCTACTAAATTTCTTTGAGGTTAATCACAACTATTCATCTTACCATCATGTAATCATCATTAAATTGCTGCATAGTAGGTTCTATGTGATGCCATGATATTTAGATGTGGGATGGGGGATGACTAGGAAATTTCTCTTTAACAAGAGCTATACTGGATTTAAATGATTTTTTCAGATTAGACAGATCTTCAAGACGCTGCTTCAAATTATCCTCAATGAGCTTATCAATGAAAACATTAAAATATGAATCTTTCATATGCAACAACACTAGTTCCATCCTTATGCTTTCTTGGCCTATATTTCCTTATATTTTTTAACTTATTCAAGGTTTTCTATTAGAAAAAATGTAAGAGGCTCACCCAACTAAAGTTTCCTCTGACTTATAATTTTTATCAGCCTTGTATATATCCGAGTTTCCTCTGACTTGTAATTTTTATCAGCCTTGTATATATCCGAGTATGGTTCATATGCGGGAGGATCCTTTCTTTGAACCAACTAATATGTTTTTTAATAAGCAGACAGAGGAAAGGGGTTAGGACAGTAGATTTTTTAACTGTAAAAGTAATGCAGACTCACCCACCACTCAACCTCAGAGACCTGACAGCTTCTGTTATAAGTTTATTATTATGTTTACAAATTGATCATGCATGTTTCTATTAAATGATCAAAATAACAAAACATAACAAAAAACAAAACATGACTAGCTGAGCATATAAGCCTGTGGAAAATATTTGAGCATGAGTAGATGAGCATTAGCTGATCATAGGAATTAAAGATGACAAGACAGAAAATAAGAAAACTGTAACAGAAGGAAAGGAATTCAGAAAACTAGGGCATGAACACACACACTAATTGTAAACTGTTATAAATTGTTATAAATGGGAAGAGATGATGTTACCAGATGATGTTTGGCTTGTATGAAAGAATTCTGTTCAATTATTCTTAACTAAATGCATGCAAAAATTCTGCAGGTAGTTGCATCCATGGCAAGAGTGACTTATGTTGCTCGCACAAGGAGAAGTGGCAGAAGAGTGACCAGGGGTGCCCAACTGCGATGCACCTCATCAGATGAAGAAAGAACAAATGATGTCAATGTCACCAATGCTCCAAGAAATGTTGTTGACGATGACCATGTGGCTGAAGCTGATGTTGTGGCACCATCAGCGACAGAGCCACCGTCAACCACAGTCCAAGGTGCAATTTCAACTAAAAAGATCAGCGCCATAAGAGGTTGGACAAAAGAAGAAATGTTAGCTGCAATTGACGACATAGAGTTCAATGGATATTCTGTTCGGGCATCTGCAAAGAAGCATACTATTCCCCCTTCATCAATACATTATTGGATAAATGGGCTGACTCACACCAAACGTAGAAGGCCTGTTACAGTTATGACTGAAGAGGAGGAGGCCGAGGTGGTTGAGTGGTGTAAAGAAATGGCCCAATTGGGACATGGGCTAGAGTTGATACAACTCAAATCTACAGTTGCTCAAATCTGTCAAGGGAGGCCAAACCCATTCAAAGATGGGTTTCCTGGTAAATCATGGTGGTTTGGGTTTAAAAAAGGCATCCAGACATTGTATTGCGTACAACTGAGGGCCTTGATAGAGACAGAGCATTAAATTTGCGCCCTACAGTTGTATGTAAGTTCTATGACACTCTTTCTAGTGCATATGATAAACATTCTTATGCTGCAGACCATATATGGAACTGTGATGAAACAGGTTTACAGGCGGGAAGGAATTGTGGCATGAGGGTAATTGCGAAAAGAGGTAGCCGAAACGTGCCAAAGATTTTGCCTAAGAGCGGGGAATGGATAACCATTTTATGTTGTGTCAATGCAATTGGTGCTTCAATCCCAGGATTTTATCTTTTCAAAGGTAAAAATAAGTTGAAAAATTATATACAAAACTGTGAACCTGGAGCATGCATGGCTGCACATCCCCATGCATGGATGACTAAAGAGCTGTTTTTAAATTGGCTTTGCCACTTTGCTGCATCTGTGCCAGGTGGTGTCTCACCTAATAACAGACACCTGTTGATATTAGATGGCCACGGAAGCCACATGGCTCTACAAACAATTGAAGAAGCATACAATTTGGGCATTGACCTTTTAACATTGCCCGCTCATACCACTCACAGATTGCAGCCACTTGATGTTAGTGTGTTTGGCCCTTTCAAAAACTATTTCAGGTCAGAACGTGTTGCATGGATGGCAAAGAATCCAGGGGTTGAGGTCAAAAGGTTCGAGTTAGCAGAGCTTGCAAGTAAGGCTTTTAAAAGGGCTCTGACACCATCAAATATCAAGGCTGGCTTTAGAAGGACAGGAATATGGCCACTAAATTATGATGCTCTTATGCATGATACTGCTTGTAGCCAAGCTTTCCATGTGGATGGTCAAGAAGAAAGACATGAAGTGGAAGAAGAAGTAAATGAACATGATGATGTGGTTGCAGCTGATAATATAATTTCCCTCTCTCAAGGACAGTTATATGCTGATGATGATGAGCAGGTATGTGAAACACAGTATACTTGTCAGCAAATTCATGGCAACATTGTTGAACATGCAGTTGAGAATGCAGATTTTGTTGAAACAGAAATTGCTGATATTGTTAATGCAGATTTAGTTCAAAATGAAAATGCTGATATTGTTAATGCAGAAAATGAAATTGCTGATATTGGGCATGAAGAAAATGCTGATATTGTTAATGCAGAAAATGAAATTGCTGATATTGGGCATGAAATTGAAAATGACCAATTGTCATTGCCTAGCCAAGTAAACCCACCATCATGGCTGGAAGAAAACATGATTAATTTGAACGCCCATAGTGTCTCAAGAACCAATGAACAAAGCATGAACATGCCTTCACAAGTGGCTGAATTGAATAGTGAAATTGTTCATTTTTTTGTGGACAATAGATCAATGGAAGAAGATGGCGGACATAATGAGGCAGCAGATGAAGAAAACAATATAGTTCAATCAAGTGCCACGGATACTGAAGTGCCAAGCAATGACATGCAGGTGGGAGGGAGGGAGAAGTTACTTGGGCGGTTCTTAAAGCTACCGGTAGAAAGAGTGTCAATGAAAAAGAAGCAAGGAACAGCCAATAGTCTTCGTTTGGGCGAAGTTCACAGTTACTCACCTCTGAAGACTATATAAAGCTCCTTGTTGAGTCTGAAAATAAGAAAATGGAAATTCAGGAATTAAAAAAAAAAAAAAAAAAGATCAAGCCAAGGAGAAGAAGGCAGCAAGGGCTATTGCAGCACAACGTCGAGCAGATGAAAGGCTTGAAAGAGAGAGAGCAAGGCAAGAGAAGGAGCAACAAAAACAAATCTCAAGACAGGAAAAGGAAGCAAGGAAGGCTCAACAAATGCTTGAAAGGGACCAAGGGTTGACTCATATGGTTGACATAAATGCAAGCACAGTTGATGAGAATGAATCCAGGAACATGTCCAACACATTGGACAACATTGCAAATAATACAACATTATTCCAAGACCTCATAAACATTCAAGTGCCTCAATATCAAAATCGGGGTTTACCCACTTGCCTTATTCCTACCACAGGAGGTCTGAATTCAATGTATGCTCAGCACACACCTCCACTTAATGCAAGTGTGAGGTACGGGTACTCAATTCCTCCATGGATGGAAGGGACAAATTGGTCTCAATTATATGGCAGCAATCAACCACCACCTAATCAAGCCTTCTTGGGAAGGCCAACCTACTTGGCTCAATCAGGCAACTCAGTGCTTGGCACTGAAGATTCTCAAGCCCATAAAGAATAGGAGTGTTAAATGTTTTTGGATGTAACCACATTATGATGTGGATTTTTGGATGGACTGTACGTTTGGTTTCAAATCGGTGATATGTTAGAATGATTGTGATAGGGCTGTCATATTCACATTTTTGAAGACTGTTTATGAAGCCAGATATCTTCCCAGCCATACTTTTATCACTTCCTATGCTTAAGGATATATCTGAAATGTAGAAAAACATATAGTGAATGTAATTTTGTTTTTCATAATTAAATCATTTTTTTTAGGAAAATAAGGTAGCCTAACAGCATAATCAAAACCAATCTGGTTATATCTACAATCTGGTTATATCTACAATCTGGTCAATGTTTACTGCATGTTTTGGGCACTCTCGGTGTTTTAGGCACTCTTTTTGTTTCAGTTATCAGTCGTTTTTAAGACTCATTCTCTAAAAATATCCTATGTAAATTTTGACACAATAATTTTTTTTTAAAATTGATGTTGAAACAAAAATTATTTATCATACCACTCAACCCACCTAAAAAAGCAATTTTTGTAAATTTTATAATATCAACCAAAATCTCTAATATCTCTCTAACTTATATAAAAATTATACACTCTAAACATTCCACTTCAATTATAATTACCACATTTTAATATAATACAAATTCTCTTACCAAAAAAATCACTCACTAAAAACCATATCACTTTACTTACGAACGAGGATCATCAATGATATGCAATGATGATAATAATATTATAAATACACTCTGGTCAAATACCATTATTTTTTAAAATAAATAAATAAATTTTTGTATTCACATATACAGCAAAGAACATAATATTCATATAAAAAGTCCACTAAAACTTTACTCTTCGAAATCAATAAAGAAATTTATATATTTACATATACATTTTTATTTTTTTTAAATCTTATAAAAGAATGTAATGACATTAGAGCTATCTATAAATAATTTGCCTAGATACTAACGCAGAAAATACATACTCTTTTACAATTAATAATAAATAAGGATACAAAGTCACGTGAATGTTGTATGGAATCACAGCCAGTTAATTCATACATTAAAATACATATATAAAACAGTGTTCATGTGCAATTTGTTGGCAATAAGTGGTTACAACTAAGGAAAATGAATAACAATGGCAGCCATTTTTGGAAACAATGTCATCACCAGATGATACAACTAAGGAAAATGAATAACAGTTAGTAGCAACAGAAAATGCAACAGAGCAAAAGAACTTATAGTAGCATGAATAAAAACTCTCACCTTTTCTATAAATATTCAGTTATATATACTTGGGTGCTTTTAAAGTCTCGAGACTGTTCTCAACTGATTCTGAAACTGATGAGCAAGGCTGCTCAATGAGTGATTCTTAAACTAATGAACAAGGGTGTTGAATGAGTGCATGAGAAATACAGATTCAATGATTCCATGGCAGCCATTGGAGCAGAGTTCAGACAATAAAAGATTCAACACGTTGTTTTCCCCATCAGTTCTGCATGTCAATAGACCTTTTCTTTTCATTTTAGAAGACTTTCTGTTCACTCAACCTGCCCTTCCTAGCCACTACATCCAAACTTGGGTTCTGAGATCTCATCACCACTAATGTCAAAGCATAATCAAAATCCAAACAAGAGTATAAAGGATTTCCCACACTAGTCGGTGGAAGTTTGCATTCCAAAATTTGATTCTTAGAACATTGTTCAATGAATTTTGCTCGAAAATCCCTAAAGGAAAACGTTTCAGACTTTTCAATTTGGTTCCAGCACAAACATTGAATGATTTCGGTTAAATTGAAAAGCAGCTTTCACGCAGTGGAAGTAGACAGACAGAATCTTCAACCTACATTAACCTAGAATCTGTGCATTGTTTGCGTAGGAAGGAGAGCATTTTCTTTCCCACACAAGCATCTGGGAGTCTGTTACCAGGTTGACAATCCCTATATTATTCCTCAGAACAATCCAGGATAAGGAGATTGAGAATACAAGCTGGTAGAGCAAGCTAACAGCATCAACAGCACGATGGCATGAGACATCAGTTTGTCTAGAAACAACCTATGAGTACTAGGGTCAATACATGTAGGATCCAGCATTATTCCTCCCCAAGTAGGTATGCTGCCACAATCACTTGAAGTAACCCTTTATACGCACAGAGCACACAGATCCATAGGAAAAGCATGAGAATGCGAGTGTAGCTACAATTGACAATTGCAGTAAGTCAATGGCAAATCTGCAACACTGGACAGAAATAATCAGGTGGGAAGCCTTCTTGGCCTATGCTCAGTCAGCCTGCAAAGGCTGCAGCCTTGATTAAACGTAGGCCACTGGAAGGATTTGTCCAGGACAATGAAGTTCAGCAGCAGATTCCTCAGGCAAGCAGCAGGAAACAAGACTGCAGCAGCTAAAATCTTAATGACGAAAGCAGCATATGATCTGTAACAGAAAAGGTAGTACTGTAGAGGTGAGACTATGATTTCTGAGCTTCCACCCAGGATATATGAAGGCATGGGACTACTTTCAAAAGTGTCTACAACAAATATGTGCAGCCTACATTAATAAAAAGCCTGCAGTTTATGCTCCTTTAGTCCAACTTGCAGGACAAAAGCCATTGGCTGAGACACTGTAAGAATTGATTAGAACCAAATGGTAGTCACGGAAGTATTTGCAACAGCCTTATCATTATTTATTAACACAATAAAACCACGGTGGTCATAGTGTAGTTTAATGGCTGCCCATATGCAACTAAAAAAGCACCTATACTACATATAACACAAGTGGGGAGAAGTATCCTTTCCAAATCATGAAAAGAGCAACAACACCAACAACCAGAACGTGATTATCCGAATTTTCTCAATCTAAAAACAATGCTCTGGTGCACTGTTGCAGCTGTATTTGGTCTCTCAGGCAGAAGAGAACCATGACAGACAGACTAATATAGCTTTGCTACGTTCTTGGCACCCAGAAGAGATTGACCATGAAAATGACAGATGGATTTGGAAAATGTGAAAATTTGTGTGGTTACAAAGAGCTCTATTTACAAATGACTGAGAGATAAAAGGATAATCTTCCTCCTGACAGTGATGACGAATCTAAGTACCATTGAAAATCAGTTGCAAAACTACCCTAGACCCTAAACTACATAGGAAGAAGAAATCAAAATGACAAAACAGTGCCATGAACAAACAGGCCGAAGAAGAGCTAAATTGAACCGAAGTAGATTGATAGTGTTCATAAACACATTGTTTTCAAGTGTTGAAAAACACAACAGTGAGCTGGTAGGAATTATTTTCCTACCAGGAGGTGAAGACGCCACGCCAAATGCAGAGGAAAATGTCGATGTAGGAGCGAACTGACAGCCAGAGCCCGCCACAGTTTGGAAATCCCTGCAAAACCCTCGAAAATAGCATAAGTTAGCCAAAATCTCTGTAAAAACCCTTGAAAATGCAAGAAACACAACTTCTGCAAAAAATGCACTCGAAAAAACCTTCGAAAACGATAAATTACCTTAAAATCATGGTACTTCTGCAAACCAGTAGACGGGACGAAGCCGTCAACATCTCCCCACAGCATTGAGCAGTCGAGGAGGGAAATTTCACAGTGGAGGAGCAAGCTATGGCGGTCGCAGGAGCCAAAGGCGTCCACCGCAGGGCGCAGGAGCAACATCAACGAAAGACCCCTAAACCAACAAAGCATCCGAAGACCAACAGAATCCGACCACATCTGTTCAACAATGGACGCAGGCATGCACCAGCGCTGGCGACACAGCGCGCAGCCACCGGCGGAGCTCTCTGAGCAACTACCCGCCCCGAACAGAAATGCGAAGGGTGAAAAACCCATGTTGCAAAACAGGCAAACTGAAACCCTAGACGTACAGCGGTGTTGCGAATTTAAGTCTCTCACCCACCAAGACACGTCAACGAGCAGTCGTGGCAAGTGTCGTACAAGGTCTGTGGTGCTGGCCACGTGGTTTGGGGACGTGGAATGGAGGGCGCCCAACAACTGGCGTCCCTCCC
>JAXQQM020091037.1:0-36577 GCA_034641835.2 Pinus albicaulis
GGAATAACAAAAAAAAAAATTGTGTCGTAATTTTGGCATTTTTAAAAATATAAATAACATTTTTTAATTTTTAAAATTCAACCATTAAAAAAAAACCTAAAATTTAAGAAAAATAAATAAATTAAAAAAATAAAAACATTTAAAAGCTTAAAATTTAAAAATATATAGACATAAAAATTAAAAAATTAAAAAATTAAAAAAAAAAAAAAATAATAATTGAAACATTAAAAGAAACCTAAAATTTAAGGAAAAAATAAATTTTTTTTTTAAAGATTAAAATTTAAAAATATATAAAAATTGAAAAATAAAAAAAAAACAAAATAAAAATATTAAATTTAAAAAAAAAAAAGTAAAAAAAAGGAAGGAAATTATAAAAAATAAAATACAGAAATTAAATTTAAAAAAGAAAAAGAAAATGTTTATTAAACTAAAAACAAAAAAATTAAATTTTAAAACAAAAAATTAAATTTAAAGATATATATTAAATTTTAATAAATTTAAAACTTTAAAATAAATTTAATTTTTAAACTTTAAAATTTAATTATTGTTTTACAAGGGAGATGTATCCAAACAGAAGAAGTTAGGACGACAAAAAAATTATTGTCGAATTTGTATGAAGGCATGTGTTGTTGGTCTTTGGAATCCGATATTTGTATGGACCTAGATTCATGTCTACTTTGCTCAAGTTGATTAATGGTCATCATTATTGTTGACTTTCATAATCAAAGTTGATGGGATCAGGTAAGAAAACCTCTATGAGAGAGAGATCAGTTGTTCCTTACATAGTGACCAAATTCAAATTCGAATTCGGATTCGAATTTGATACGATACGATAAAAATTAGTATTAAAAATTTTCAATTCGAAAAAAATTCGATAGTATAACTCATTTTATATAATATATTTGTAACAACAATGCTTTCTAGCCATATTTTTCTCATTCATCTTAATATTTAAATAATTTTGATAACAATTTTAAAACTGAAATTTAGTTAACAAAAACACAACCACACTTGTCAATTATTCTTAAAATCTATTTCATATTTTATTTAATTTTTTTTTTTTTAATTAAATATTTGAAATGAAAAGTAAATCTTCCACATTTCAAATTTCAAATATTACCCGAAGTCTTTTTAAATAAATACATATTTAAAAACAAAATATTCAAAACTTATTTATATAAAAATACATTTTAATATAAATATATTTAAAAATTCAATTATTTTTATAAAATTTATAAAACTTAATTATTTTTATAAACTTTTAAATTTTCGACTAATTTTTTTTTAGTTATTTCAGCTTTTTAAAAACTAAAAATATATATTAAAATTTCTATTTCTTAAACTTAATTACTTTTTGTAAACTTTCAAATTTAAATTTAAATATTTCTTTTGATTATTTCAGCTTTTTAAAACTTAAAAAAACAGAATAAAATGTAAAATTTAGAAATTTCTCATTCCAGTTTCTATTTCCTTAACTTTCACGCTTCACGCTTCAGCATCTACACTTCACTTGCCATTAGAAACACAAACTACCCAACTATCACTCCTCGGCATCTGCGTTTACTTGCCATTACGAACAGAAATTACCCGTTCCACATTTCCATTCTACTTACCATCATGAACCAGCAAACCAAATTTTTATTTTTTGTTTCGGCCAGAAATTCACATCAAAAACAAGTTGCGCAAATAATCAAACAAAAATATATTATTCTTCAATCGGGTTGACCCCAACTTTTGAAAGTCGTCCTTGAATACAAGGGAACAAATAAATTATTCAAAACCTACATCCACGGTTTCTCGAAAATGTAGGCATAAGAATATAATTGTGCCTTACAAAACCCATGGCAAGGCATTGCTCATTCCTTCTTTCCTATCCCATGGGACATATTGTAAATACCTCGACCAATCATGGAAAGTGCTGTGAATGTCAATGTAATTGGAATAGCCACAGAGGTGATCTTATCATATGGTCCCTTCAAGTATGTATGTTTCCGAATATTTTGGTAAAATTGTTGCTTCTTCAACACATACTCCCGTGGAACAAAGGGTGGCTCCGTCATTTTCTTTTGAGCTGAAAACCTCGTTCAATCGGTTCTTCCACATTCGTTCCGCCTCTCCCACAGCGTTGAAAGAACTGCTCTATTAAACAAACTCGCAATTCTTTGTTCCTATGCGTATTACTCCTGTCCTGCCAGCGCTCCAAGAGCTCCTGCCCGATTCCGGGAATCGGCCTATTAAGGTTATGAATGTCAAAAGTGGCCCTTTCAATCCAGTTTGGAATAAATATAGATTACTCCTGTCCTACCAGCCCTCCAAGAGCTCCTGCCCGATTCCGGGAATCGGCTAATTAAGGTTATGAACGCCAAAAGTGACCCTTTCAATCTTGTTTTTTTATTTTTAATATTATTTTTTTAATTTGATTTTTTTTTAATTTTTTTTTAATTTCAAAAGATTTAATTTTTTTTTTGGTTAATTCAATTTTTCTTATTTTAAATTTAATTTGCTTTAATTTTTTTTTGTTTTTTTCTTATCTTTTAATATTTTTTTTAATTTGATTTTTTTTTTTTTTTCTTCTTAATTTTTTTTTTTTTTTCAAAAAATTTAAAATAATTTTTTTTATTCAATTATTTTTATTTTAAATTTAATTTGTTGTAATTTCTTTTATTTTAAATTTAATTTGTTTTTGTTTTTTTTTTTTTTTAATTTTGCTTTTATATTTAATATTTTAGATTAATTATTTTTTAAAATTTAAAATTTAAAATTTATTTATTAAAAAATTTAAATTTAAATTTAATTTAATTTAATTATTTTTAACCCTTTAGGTTATTTAGTTTTTCATTTTTAAAATTTATAAATAGTTTCATTTTAAAAAAAACACTAAATTTATGTATATTTGTTTTTTAATTATTTCCTCGTGGCTTTTTTCATTTTTTTTGTTTTTTAATCATAGTTTTTTTTTATTTTAATTTTCTTTTTCAATTTTAAATTTTGTTTCTTTTTAATTTGATTTTTTTTTGTTAATTTTAAAATTTGCATTTTTTCTTTTCTTATTATTATTATTATTTTTTAATTTAAATTTTTAAATTTAATTTTTTTTATTTTATTTTAGTTTTTTATCTAAATTTTAATTTTGTAATTTTAATTATTTTTAAATTTTCTATTTTAACTTTTTTTTTTTTAATTATATGGTTTTTTTAATAACTTAGAAAACAGTGTTTTTAATGTTTTTTTTTCTATTTTTTTTTGTTCAATTTTAGTTTTTTTCTTTAAATTATTGTTTTTTTTTCAAATTTTAATATTTGATATAATTTTCTAATATTTGTTTTTTTAATTTATTTTTGTTTAAATTTTTATTTACAAGTTAATTTTGCTTTTTACATTTTTTTGTTTTTATATATATATTTTTTTTATCTAAGTTTATATCCGCTCTAAAAAAAAAAATTGATGCTGCATCAATACGTTTGAAAATTGGCATGAAAATCACTAACATTTTAAAACAAATATGCATACTTCATAAATAAAAATATTAGAGTTTAAAAAATGTGCTAAAAAAAAAAAAGGGTGATTCTACATCACCACTTTTCAAAATCGGGTGCTTTTTATGCTACCAAAAAGTAGAACAATGCTGTTACCTATTTCATTATTTCACTGCAATGTTGTTCAAGCTGCCCAAGCTGCAAAACCAGAATTGTCTTCTCTCGGGCCTCTCCCCAAGGCCTCCTCGTGGTGTAGTAGAAGCCCGCGGACCTTCCTCTCTGTAAACCCGTTCTGTTGGGACATCGAACAAAACAATACTGCATTGAGCCTTTGTCACCTCCCCCTTCATCTGTCCAACATTAATGTCATCCCCATCAGGGAATGTTGGAGGAAGTTGTTGTATGGATTTGTTTTTTCTTTTCTTTCTCAATTTAAATATATATATGTACCTTCTTTCATAATGAGTTGGAAGACTCACTTGGATAAATAGTTTTAATTAGTTAAGTATTATAATGCTTTGTATTTTATGGAAATTTAGTGAAGAAATCATAAGAAAATGTGTCTTTTTCTATCTTCTTATTATGAGAAATATTTATTAAAAGTTTATTAAAAAGATGTTATATAGGGTGATATTAAAATTCAAGAATTTCATACTTATTATTCATCCATGAAGATTGGGCATTAGTACTTCTTCTACAAAGATTGGGTGTTAAACCCAGTTTGGCTCGCCCATTGGCCAAGACTATTAAGAACTTTATTCAGATTGCTCTCAAACGTACTGCCTGCTGTGTAGTTCCCATTACTGCACTTAGTTGTGGGAGACTCTGTTACTGCGTTGGAAATCTTCCCATGAAGAGTAATATTGGTCAAGGTCGGAATAACAATAATAAAGTAGACGAACTTAATAGTTTGGCCGAGCAAGACAGAGCTTGCAGAACCCCTTCCATGAAAGTTCATTTGCGTCACTAATTTGAGTGCCATTGGACAGTGGAGAACCTGTACTGCATGGCCAACATACCAAAGCTCAACGCTAATCATGGGAGGCACAGTTGACTTTATTGCTGTATCCTTCAATGACACGTATTTACAACGATGCTCCAGTAATAATTAAAAGAATTGGTTTACTCTACGCATTTGATTAACTATTATTATTATTCATGCCGTAGTGTTTCTGTCTTTTACTAATAAGTTAAATTGGACTAAAATTGGGTCGAAATAGGAGTTGTACATTTTTAAATAAAATTAAAACTAGCAATTGCATCATCACTAGATATTGCAAAAGAAAGAAACGCCCTAAGATTTTTATAGTAGTTAAACATTATAATAGTTACCCACTTAATTATAGTTACTTAGTTATCAACTTAATTATAGTTACTTTGTTTGGCCTCTAAATAGTGTTATACACTATCAAATGAAAGATTCCCTTGCTATGAAAATGAAAGATGAGCAAGTTAAGATGTTAGTTACAATTGAATCAAGACTCGGAAGTTGAGATGTCAAGTATAAATTGCACAATATATCTAGTATCCAATGAAGAAAATTCCATGTTTCAATATATGTAAAACCAAAAGAAAAAATTAACTAGCATTCATATTCCACCATATAAATGAGCAGGAATAATTAGGCACCGATTTCGAAATTTTAGACTAAACAAAACCAGATTTATCAGGCAAATTATATTCAGCTTAACTAAGTAAAAACTGAGCAGTATCAATACTTAATTTTTGGGAGGACGTTCAAGGTTTTTAGATTATAATAATAAATTGTATTTAACAATTAAATTACATTTTGGTTATCAAACAACCTCAGAAAAAATTAAATAATTAAATTGAGAAAACAAAACTCTCTTTCCAAACTCCAACAGTACTGCTTTCTCGAAATTCATCACTTGGTTTTCATCACTTGGTTTTCAATGAACAGCGAATGGAATGGTAGTTGTACTAATATAATAATTTTTTTACATGGACAGTAAATAATATATAATTTAATTTAGAAATAGTTGTTTTTTAATAGATATATGTATATTTTGGTAAATTGCTTAGATTTAGTTAAGAGTTTGTTATTTCCAGATTTGAGGAAATAGATTAACATCTAACACAAAAGTTGGGTAATTTCAGGTAAGCTTGCTCCTTACAGACTAATAGCTAGGTAATTTTAGTTGAAATGGTTTTTTTAAATAATGTAATGAGTCATAAGTCAGTAATAGCTGGGCAATTTTAGGTAAAATAATTTTTCCCACATAAAAGTAATGACTCATAAACAAATAAGAACCAACAATAACAATCTCACTGTTACTTTGACAACTAAATTATAATAAATTTTCTAATATATCTATATATATATATATATATATATATATATATAACACCAAAATTTCATAATTATTAACGGTTTTGCTATTTAACTTCATCATGAACTAATTTCATCTCCATAAAATTCAAATGACACCGGAACTTTTGTCATATAACACCATATCATGAGAAAGCTATTAATCTCCCTTTTTCAGATTGGAACGTGTTAAGTTTATAAACTGCAGCAAATAATTTACATTAGGATGAAGTTCGCCCTATTTTTTCCAGTTAGAAACAATTATATTTATAACAGTATAATTCACAACATCCCTAATTATATTTATTGCTTATGAAATCATTTTACCAGCTTGCTGACCTGCAAGTTATGTGACAACATCCCAAATTTCTTATGTGACGACATCCCAAATTTCTTTCAATAATGTGTTTACAGCTTGCACACCGTTGCCATCCATTCTCTTTAGCAAGCTTGAATAGCATCAGATCACAATCCTCTTTCTTAGAATCCGATAATTTCTACAATTCAGAACAATCTAAACCTGCATGCCATGGCACACCGCATTGAGCACAGAATAACCCTCTGCATCGAGGGCATTCTGATTCTTTATTAACAACATCAGCTACCTCAATAGAGCATGCTACTTCATCAGGCGTAGCATCCTTCAACAAGAGTGCCAAACAATTCCGAAAAGGGGAATACTGGCTTCCACCAATGCTAAACTCCACTGCTCAAAAGTTTGTTTTGGAAGGATAACTACACAGTGTTCAGGCATCAGATGCTCCCTGCAATCGGGCTCAGGGCAATCAATCGACACCATATTTTCTTGCACTTTATTACAGATATGGAGGGTTATGCAAGTACAATAAAACCTGTGCGAGCAAACCCTGTTATCAAAAAATTCAGAAGGGTATTTTTCTTCTAAACAAACCCCGCACAGTTGCTTCATAAAAAAGAGACTTTTTCGTTTCCCTCCCACCCTTCTGCACTCATTATTCGGTGAGGAATCCTGCGGACAAAACAAGCAAAAACGATACCCACAAACTTGTCTCTGTTCCCCAAAAGAACCAAGAAAAGGAAAAAAATCGCATTCCTCCATGGCTATGAAGAATGAATAACCCACCTCGGAGGGAACAGTGGAAGGGCTTGCACTTGAATCTAAAGAAGAGTGGGCACCTGCAAATTCGTATGGTATCTATGCCTCTTGAGTCTGGAGTGGTTGCCGTGGACATGCACACATTGTTTCCTCCAATAGAAGTTGCAGAGAATTGTCACGGACAGATTCTTCCAATGCTTCATCGAGTAGAAGTTGTAGGGCATGGCCATGGAAAGATTCTTCCATTGTTTCCTGATGCTCCTGTTCATCCAACATATCATCAATAGATCACTACACACTATTCAGGTGTCAGATGCTCGCTGCTGCAATCGGACTCAAGACAATCAATGGACACCGAATTCTCTTGCGGTTTATTACAGATATGGAGGGTTTAACTCATTTCTGTAACAGTTTCAATCTGACGGCAGAGAATGGTTTAATCATCTAACATTTGATCAGACGTTGCAGACAAGTCCACCGTGGAAACTAGGTATATTGTTTTCAAATAGGTACAACTTACGTCGTAATTAATCAATTTTTTTTCAATTAAAGAAATTATGTATGGAGAAGCTCTGAGGTTTAAATAGTTTTGTTTAGTATTAGATTGCACTTGTGGTTTATCTAATTTTGTTTAGAATTAGATTACAGGATCTCAAATAAAATTAGAATCTAGTTCAAAAAAATTTAAGAAATCTTACAGTAACAGTGTTTAAATCATGATTTTGATGATGAAAATAGATTCAACGCCATCAAAAACCTTTAGGACACCCAAAATATTAAAGTTTGATAGTTATAAGGTGGATTTACAAAAACCCCTGCCAGATTTTCTTAAAACCTTACCGAAATTTCCATGAATTTCAAAGCGAAAAAACAGTGTAGTTAGACTAGTACCTTATTTACCTCTATTAATATTTTATAAAAAGAATCTGATCATTAATTTTATTACCATTGCCTTTTCCATATTTTAAATAAAAAGCATTAAGTAGATATAAATAAAAGCATTTAACAGCTGGAATATAATTATTTTGTTATTATATATTAATAATTTTTTTAATAAATAAAAATAAATTAAGATTTTAAATATTATAGAAGAGTCTTCGACATAGGACATTGACTTTAAAAATAATAATTTTGTTGTTACATATGTTATCAATTAATTTAGTAAAAAATTAAGAATCTAAATATGATATAAAAAAGTTTAATTAATACTTTATTAGTAGATATTTTATGTTTTTGTCTATACATAGAATAACATTCACGTTAACACATGAACTGTAAATGTACACGAATTTATATAGATATATAGATATATATATTTTAAAATATTTTTTTATTTCAAAAAAAATTATATAAATTTATCATAATCTTAAAATTAAGTTACTATTATAATATGAAAATAAAAAATACTAAATTATATTATAATAATTAATAACTTTGTATTATATATAAAATTATAATTATAAACATACTTAAACGATACATAATTTTAACTTTTAATATAATAATTTTTATTTTGTTTTTATCTAATTATTAATATATAATAATACATCAAAATTTTAGATATCATATAAAATCAAAATTTTAGATATCATATAAAATAGTGTAATTGATTAATTTTATTATTATTATTAAGTGGTGGTAAATGTACAGAATGTTGATATTTAATATAATAATATGTATATTTTCATATTTATATAAGGTGAAAATGGTAAATTAAATATTAATATTAATTTTAGATTTATTAAGTTTCTAGAGGGATTAAATCTCTTTTCATATCAAAAGATTTTATTCCTCGTAGTGGATCAAAAATAAGATGGATGTAGGTTATATTTACCCATAAAATTAAATATGGTATTGACCCATATGGTTATATTTTCATAGGTTGGTGCCTACAAATATTTCAACTAGGAGGATTAGTGTCTCTTATAGTTTTGTGACTACAAATCATACATGAATGGTGATTGGTGTCTCTTGTAGGTTGGTTCCTGTAAATCTTGCATCAGGTGGGTACTGGTGTCTATTGTAGGTTGGTTCATAGAAATGTTATAACAATAGGTTGGTTCTTACAAAAAGTTGTTATAAAGAAGTTCTTATTTTTATCTTGTGTTCCATATGTGAGATATTTTGATTATGATTCATGAATGTTTAAATAAATAAGAAATCGTCTTACACTTATTCGCCCAAAATCCCCCCACACTCAGTGTAAGCATGAATCTAATAATATTCAATTCAATATACAAATGAATGGTATATCTAAATTTTCTTGAGTATATTAAGTTATATTTTACTATAATCAACATTCCTACTTTCTTGAAAAGGTGGACAATGGTATAGCTTTTTTCTTGTGTGTAAGTAGTAAGTGTAGGAGTTGGATCATTGGATCTCTAAAGCTACATCATTCAAATTATATTAAGACAAAATTCAAGAGAATGGTTTGTCATGACCCATATTTGCATAGCATGGAATTAGATTGATTGCAATACATATAGAGAGATTTTGTGTAGTGATCTATCATCCTCTCTATCTCCAATCTCATTAGATTAGGGAATGGATCTTCTTATCTATAGGAAGAATCCAAGAATAAAACCATGGGGATTTTGGTCTTGATGATATAAATAATTATTTTATATACTATATTATGTGTTTACTTGCATTATCGTAAGGTGATATTCATTAATTTTATTATATAACTCTTATTTTACAAGTTCCTAGTCTATATGATTATAAAATCCATGATATTCTCATGACAAAGATGAGTACCCTTACAATTCTCTCGAAGGAAATTTAAAAGAAATTTTAAAACTCACGTAACAAACTCAAAAGATGGTTCATTTGTGTAAGAGTCTTTGTCTAAAGATGATAATTCTACTGCTTGAACCATGCTTTTGTCAGGTTCAAATTAGTCATAAAATTCTAGAGGATGAATTTTAAGATAATATTCTTTATATATGATTATAACATCAATAAATTTACTACATAAAATAGTAACATGCAAAAACCAATTTCTTAAAGTCATAAATCTTATAAATTCATTATATTTTCTTTATTTCTTTCTTTACATTCTAATTTTAGTATTATTCACAAAAAAAAAATTTCAAATAATTATTTTAATAACGTTCCTTCCATTTTATATTTAGAACCTTGTAATATTAAATATTAGATTATATATTTTGATAGGATAAGTAAATCAGTTTTTTGCTACCTATTACTCAATTAATGTGAAATAACTCACTCATAATTCTTCAAGTACTCAATTGATATCACTTATAATTTGTGATATTAAATCATATAAATAAATGAAACTTATATTTATAACCTAAATAAAAATGAAATCATAAAATAAAATAAAAACAAAACCTGAAAAATAATAATAATATTTAATTTATTTAATGATTTTCTAATCTTATAAAATATTTAACTTTAATAAAAAATAATAATTATACTGACCAAAATTATTTTATAATCAACAAATTTATGTAATATTCACTACATATAATTTTTCCAAATTTGATAACTTATTTATTTCCAGGGTCAATCAAATTTCAGCGCCTTCTCTTTATTTTACTCAGAAAATTCTAATAATCTTATTACTTCCAGTTCTACCCTATTTAAATATAAAAATACAATTTAGAAACATTTTATAATTCTATTTTCCTTAATTATCAGATATAATTTGATTTTCACTAACCTCACTAGTTTAGTAAATCTGATCACTATTAAGATATTGTAAATCATGAAAACATAAAAATTTCATCTTCTCGTTCTTGTAAGTCAATATAATTATAACAAAAATAAAGAAAACTTCATTTTCTATATGTTTTGCCAACAAACTTATCCGCCCAACTTAACATCTACATTTGCTATATGTTTTGCCAATAGACTTATTCGCCCAACTTAATATCTAGTATCAAAGTTAAATTTTTTGGACTGTTAAAAGTTATTGAAATTTAGTAAAAAAATTCAAAAAAATTAACAGGAGCAATGTTTGAATTATATTTTTTGATAATGGAAATGGATTCAGCACCATCAAAAAATTTTAAGGCATTCAAATTTACATTTAAAATTTGACCGTTATAATTTAGATTTACAAAAATCCCTACTAAATTTTATCAAAATTTCTAATTTTGAAGACAGTTTTACAAGCCCATTACACTAGGGGTCTAGTATCTGTCGCATTACTCGCTTCATTAAGACACTATATAATAAACTAACATTAAAGCCTTCACTGAAATGTCTCTCTTATTTGAACTGCAAATTTTGCATTACCTAGCTACCAACTCACTAATGGAAATCATTGTCGATAGAAGCAGGAATCGAAGAGTGTGAAGGTTATACATATTTTCCATGCTATAGTCTTATTAATGTTAGAAAGAAGAAGAGTAAAGGGTAAAAATGCCAAGGTAGATTACACGTTTGTGAGAAACGCAGTTGGAAATTTCATTTTCCCAACAGTTCAGCTGAACTTTATAACAGTTCGGTCGAACTTTTGAAATTAACTTGGCTGAACTAGTTATAACGTTTACATTGACGACATATTGACAGCGTGGGTAAACATATTTTTTGTTGGAGATGGGAAAAGCGACAAAAAAACTTTGGCCGAACTGATTTGGATTTCTGCAGGAACACAATAGAATAAACATATAACCATAAATACAAAGATACAGTAGAAATAACACTTCATTTCATTAATATTAAAGAAATGAAATTTTCTTACAGACAAAATGGAAATAAATTAGTTAGGGCACTGATAGCTTATCTCTTGGAAGAGATGTGGTGGCTACAGGCCTCTAAATTGTGTTACAATGAGGCTCGATGGCCTATTTATTATTTAGAAACAATGGAAAACCCTAAACATCCAAAACCTTAACCCTAGGAGATGAAGCGCCAAAACTATGGGCCTCGTTTGGATAAATTAGTATTTCAACTTCCCGGAGACGTAACTTTGGCATACGATCTCCGTTTGATGCGCTCAATACCTCGTTAGAAATATATATATATGAGGAATACAACTTTTGATGTGAGCAACATCGGTCCATGGACCCATGTTGCTCTCGGTTTTCCCAAAAAACGTCGTTTAGGGCCTCAAAACGGCTCCAGAAGTTCAGGACCCGAAAACTGCTAAAAATAGTAAGTCATTCTAAAACTGAAAAACTGAAAGAGACAATGATGGGGCCCCAAGTGGAATAGGCGGGTGGCCACCAATATCCACCTCGATCACGAACTTTGGAAAATACTTCAGTCAAGCTATTTCTTATAAAAATGCGGGCCCACGGACCAGAACAAGTTTTGGTTTTGTAACAGTTCGGTCTATCTAACTCTGTTGTCTATCTGTTGTCTGTTACCATTACTGTCTCACTCTATCTCACTCTATTTATGTTTGATGTTGCAGGGGCGCTCTATTTATGTTCGTTGTTGCAGGGGAGAGAAGGGGAACAAGCGAAGGTGATAATTGTTTTGTTTATGGTTTATTTTTATTTTTTATATTTTATGTTCGCAAGTTATTTGTGTTCATGTCCTCGGTGATTTGCAGCCTTGTCGTCTTGCTGTCTCGTCGTGGCCTTGTCATCTCGGTTTCTCGAATTTCTAGGTAGAAAAAAAACCCTTCATTCCTTGATGTGATTCCTTTGTTTATGGATGAATGGCGATGTAAAATAAGACACTACATTGAGTCATTCTAGAACGACATACCAGAAACATGACAGAAAAAAATGTTAATTCTTCACAAAATGAAACAGAGGTCGATGAATGTAGGAGGCAGATGTTGTCAGAGATTGGACGGGTGCGAATCTTGAAGTCTCCAAAATGTATATTTTTTTGGAGTATTCGGATGAATGGTGATGTAAAATAAGCCAAGTTACATTCCTTTGTTATATATTTGGAAAAAATCTATATTCATTATTTGATGCAAATCTACATCAGTCCAATGTAATACTATTGTCTTCACCCACTTTTTGCATAAAAAAAATATAATTTCTCTAAACAGTGAGTATTCCTGCATATTTAGACCTATTATCTCCTCAACAAACCAGAATAGTAAACTGGAAAACAAAACAATCTCCTTTGCTTCATGGACAAACTTCATTAATTGCTTACTTTCTTTAATATGCTTGTGAGACCTAAAACTTGGATTGGGGTTTGTTGGCTGGCTAGGAGCTACCTGGAGGCAAGTAAATAAGTCATATAAGTTGTAACCAATATGAGGCATAATAACCAATAAGCATTGATGTTGTTGATTCATTACACTTAATATCTATGTAATTGCCTAATCATTGCAGCTTAGATAACAATTTCATTTATTTATTGATAATATTGGTCTTGTCATATGAACTCAATATGCTTTGTTTGCCATAGATTATCTATATTAGATCTGTGTAATTTCCTAATCATTGCAACTTAGATACCAGTTTCATTTATTTATTGATAATACTGGTCCTGTCATATGAACTCAACATGCTTTGTTTGCCATAACTTAGATATATTATAGAGAGAAGTATTATTCTTGATGTCGTATTAGTTCTATAGGAGTAAAAAAGTAGTATTCCCGGCGTCATGAGTTTTACAGATGTGCCATCTTAATGAGGCCGAGACAGAGGTGTAAAAAATCTCTATTCAGTCTTGAGAGTGGCATCACTCGACAGGGTGTCTCTCTCAATTGTGCAGACAATGTGATGCAGATCTACATCATTCCACTTTAATATTGTTGCCTTCACCCAATTTTTGCATTAAAAAACAAATATAATCTCTCTAAACAGTGAGTCATCCTATGTATTTAGACCACCTATCTCCTCAACAAACCACAACAGTAAACTGGAAAACAATCTCTGGTCAATACTTTTCTTCCCTAGATAAAAACACAGCGATAAAACTATTTTTGGTGAAAATGTAGCATGTAAACTATGTTTGTGTAGCGTGGGCTTCTTGAGGATTTCCATAATTGCGCTTCATTGAGCTAGTATAATGTAATTATTTTATTTTTGGTTAATACAGTGAAATATTATTTTAGAAATAGATTTAATATTTTGAAAATTTAATTGAGTACTTAGATTATGTAAAAAATTTTGAGGCCTTTTTCTTTTTAGCAGACTTGGATATGCATTGAGATTAATATTGATCTAATAGTTATTGAGATATAGATTTATATTTATTACCCGATTTTTAATTTATTCTCCCAAGAACTTAATATCTGTTAGATATGTTCCCATTATTACACTTATCTGTTAGATCTCTTCCCGTTAAGAGTTGTAATCATATAGGTAACTAAGACTACGTATTAAGTAGCTTACTATTAATTAGGGTAGTACTAATGGTAAACAAGAAGAAGCTTCTATGGTTACAACTGCTTGGTACTAGTACAAGATCATTGAGTTAGTAGAGTAGCTGGTATAATGTAATTATTTTATTTATAGTTAATACAATGAAATATTGTTTTAGAAATAGATTTAACATTTTGAAATTTTAATTGAGTACTTAGATTATGTAAAAGTTTCTCAGGCCTTTTTCTTTTTAGAAGACTTGGATATGCATAGAGATTAATATTGATCTGATATTATTTAGATATAGATTTATATTGATTACCCAATTTTTAATTTCTTCTCCCAAGAACTTAATATTTATTGATATATAGATTTGTATTGATTGCATAATTTTTAATTTCTTCTCCCAAGAACTTAATACTGTCGCTTGTGGTAACGTACTTATGCACACAAGAACTCCATGCACATGGTTTAAAGCATTTTCTAGTGTTTTTGAAACCATGTACATGTCATTTCTATGTAATTTCTCCCATAAACTTTAAGGAAAAATTCACTTTAATGCATTTGCTAGTGTTTTTGGAACCATGTACATGTCACTTCTTCTATAAACTTTAAGGAAAATTGTACTTTGAGGAATTTGCTAGTGTTTTTGGAACCATGTACATGTCATTTCTATGTCATTTCTCCCATAAAATTTAAGGCAAACTTTACTTTACATGTACATGTCATTTAAACTTATGATAACCATGTACATGTCATTTCTCCCATAAACTTTAGTGCACTTTCTAGTGTTTTTAGAAGCATGTACATGAAATTTTCTATGTCATTTCTCCCAAAAACTCAAGGAAAAATTAAAGGATAACCATGTACATGTGATTTCTCCCATAAACTTTAAGGCATTTGCTAGTGTTTTTGGAACCATGTACATGTCATTTCTATGTCATTTCTCCCATAAAATTCAAGGCAAACTTTACTTTAAACTCGTGCACATACTTGGTTTCAGGCATTTTCCAGTGTTTTTGGATCCATGGACATGTCATTTCTATGTCATTTTTCCCATAAAATTTAAGGAAAACTTTAAGGATAAGCATGTACATGTCACTTCTCTCATTTCTCTCATAAACTCAAGGCAAACTTTAAGGATAACCATGTAAATGTCATTTCTCCCATAAGACATTTAATAGTGTTTTTGGACCATGTAAATTTCATTTCTGTGACACCTCTCTCATAAACTTTAAGGCAAACTTTAAGGATAACCATGTGTATGTCATTTCTTCCATAAAATCAAGGAAATTTTAAGGATAACCAGGTACATGTCATTTCTCCCATAAATATTAAGAAATTTCTTCCATAAACTCAAGGCAAACTTTAAGGATAACCATGTGTATTTTAATTTATGTGTGCAAGATAATTGTCTTCACACAACTTTCACATGAACAAAACAACTCCATCTTCACACAACTTTCACATGCACATGACAACTCCACCAGACATACATGCATACATGCATACAATAAACATTAGTCTACATCCATTTTGTAGAACCTATCATTATATTTTCATTTCTACCAGTGTATTTATTTCAATTAAGTTCATAAATAAACATACCAATTTAAACTTATGCACATTCTTAATATTTTTGGAGCCATGTACATGTCATTTCTATGTCATTTCTCCCGTACATGTCATTTCTATGTCATTTCTCCCATAAACTCAAGGAAATTTTTAAGGATAACCATGTACATATCATTTCTTCCATAAACTTTAAGGCATTTGCTAGTGTTTTTGGAACCATGTACATGTCATTTCTATGTCATTTTCAAATAAAATTTAAGGAAAACTTTGCTTTAAGGCATTTGCTAGTGTTTTTGGAACCATGTATATGTTATTTATATGTCATTTCTCCCATAAACTTTAAGGAAAACTTTACTTTACATGTACATGTCATTTAAACTTATGATAACCATGTTCATGTCATTTATTCCATAAAATTTAAGGTATTTTCTAGTATTTTTGGAGCCATGTACATGTCATTTCTATGTCATTTCTCCCATAAACTCAAGGCAAACTTTAAGGATAACCATGTACATGTGTCATTTGTCCCATAAAATTTAATACATTTGCTAGTGTTTTTGGAACCATGTACATGACATTTCTCCCATAAAATTTAAGGCAAACATTAAGGATAACCATTCACATGTCATTTCTCCCATTTTGCCCATAAACTCAAGGCAAACTTTAAGGATAACCATGTACATGTCATTTCTCCCATAGGTCATTTGCTAGTGTTTTTAGAACCATGTACATGCCATTTCTATGTCATTTCTCTCATAAAAATTAAGGCAAACTTTAAGGATAACCATGTGTATGTCATTTCTTCCATAAACTCAAGGAAAATTTTAAGGATAACCATGTACATGTCATTTCTTCCATAAACATTAAGACATTTCTTCCATAAACTCAAGGAAAACTTTAAGGATAACCATGTATATTTTCATTTATGTATGCAGGATAATTTTCTTCACAAAAATTTCACATGCACACAACAACTCCATCTTCACACAACTTTCACATGCACACAACAACTCCACCAGACATACATGCATACATTCATATATTGAACATTAGTCGACATCCATATTGTAGAACCTGTCATTATATTTTCATTTCTAGCACATATTTATTTCAATTAAGTTCATAAATAAACATACCAATTTAAACTTATGCACACACTTAGTGTTTTTGGAACACGTACAAGTCATTTCTCCCATAAAATCAAGGCAAACTTTAAGGATAACCATGTACATGTCATTTCTCCCATAAACTTTAAGGCATTTGCTAGTGTTTTTGGAACCATGTACATGTCATTTCTATGTCATTTCTCCCATAAAATTTAAGGCAAACTTTACTTTAAGGCATTTGTTAGTGTTTTTGGAACCATGTACATGTCATTTCTATGTCATTTATCCCATTAAATTTAAGGAAAACTTTACTTTACATGTACATGTCATTTAAACTTATGATAACCATGTACATGTCATTCCTCCCATAAACTTTAAGGCATTTTCTAGTGTTTTTGGAACCATGTACATGTCATTTCTCTCTTAGATGTCATTTCTATGTCATTTCTCCCATAGACTCAAGGCAAACTCTAAGGAAAACCATGTACATGTGTCATTTATCCCATAAATGTTAAGGCATTTTCTAGTGTTTTTGGAAACATGTACATGTTATTTCTCCCATAAAATTTATTCTCCCATAAAATTTAAGGCAAACTTTAAGGATAACCATGTGCATGTCATTTCTCCCATTTCTCCCATAAACTGAAGGCAAACTTTAAAGATAACCATGTACATGTCATTTCTCCCATAAGGCATTTGATAGTGTTTTTGGAGCTATGTACATGTCATTTCTATTTCATTTCTCTCATAAACTTTAAGGAAAAATTTAAGGATAACCATGTGTATGTCATTTCTTCCATAAACTCAAGGAAAATTTTAAGAATAACCATGTGCATGTCATTTCTCCCATAAACATTAATGAATTTCTTCCATAAACTCAAGGCAAAATTTAAGGATAACCATGTATATTTTCATTTCTGTGTGTAGGATAATTGTCTTCACACAAATTTCATATGCATATAATAACTCCATCTTCACACAAATTTCACATGCACACAACAACTCCACCATACATACATGCATACATGCATATATTAAACATTAGTCTACATCCATCTCGTAGAACCTATCATTATATTTTCATTTCTAGCAACATATTTATTTCAATTAAGTTCATAAATAAACATACCAATTTAAACTTATGCACATAATTAGTGTTTTTGGAACCATGCACATGTCATTTCTCCCTTGCATCTCATTTCTTTGTTATTTCTCCCAAAAACTCAAGGCAAACTTTAAGGATAACCATGTACATGTCATTTCTCCCATAAACTTTAAGGCATTTGCTAGTTTTTTTAGAACCATGTACATGTCATTTCTCCCATAAAATTTAATGCAAACTTTACTTTAAGGTATTTTCTAGTGTTTTTGGAACCATGTACATATCATTTCTATGTCATTTCTCCCATAAAATTTAAGGAAAACTTTACTTTACATGTACATGTCATTTCAACTTATGATAACCATGTAGATGTCATTTCTCCCATAAACTTTAAGACATTTTATAGTGTCTTTGGATCCATGTACATGTCATTTCTATGTCATTTCTCCCATACATGTCATTTCTATGTAATTTCTCCAATAAACTCAAGGCAAACTTTAAGGATAACCATGTTGTTACATAGCATTTTGTCACTGTCCCTGCAATCCTCAACTCGCACATTGGAGGGTCATTTCCGTGACCAATAAATAGTGTCATGCTTTGCAAATACCATCATTGCATCCCTTTACATGAGAAAAATATTCCTTTTGTTGAAAATTCCGTGAGAAGAGCTGTAAAAACCCCTATTTTTGCCTTGGCGCGAGTAGCCAGTTACACCCTCACGCCGATCGGGAAATTTAACACTGTGCCCATGCCAGTTGGCACTCTGTGCCAGTAAGATGCCCATGCCAAGATGTTTATGGAATGGTTTTTAAAAATAGAGGCAGAGGTTCCACTCCAACCACCTCGAGGATGAGTCATTGGGATTGGTTGAATTGAAACAACCACATAATCCTTCCTTTAGTTAGTAGTTTCCACCTCCCTTGGAACTCTCCTAAAGGATAGGACTCCCTCCCACCTTTGTAGGGATCCCAACCTCCTCCTTTTCCTCTATAAAATAAACTATATCTCTTAGTACAAGCTAGCTAAACTTGGAGAATTAGACATACTATAGCTGAATTACTAGAGAAGATAGAATAATAAGGAATTACGTTGAGGAAGCTTGAGTCCATGCCTTCATACCGTCTGAATTCTCTGATGAAATTTTGAGGCGTGCTTCGCCTGAACCCCGCTGGAGGATACTGCGACCTCAAAGCATCAGTTGTAGTCTTCCTTCTATTCATTTATATACATAACTACTGTTTGGTTCCACTATTGTGTTATGATGTTTACTTGATGTGATATGTTTAGCCCTCTTTTACTGGCTAATAGTTATGAGTGGAACCATTATGTTGTATGTTGTTCTTGTTCTTTGTCCTATGTGCAGGTATCTAAGCGTAACAGTGAACAGATTGTGATTTGTTGCGGCAGGAGTGAGAGGCTACTACTCTTTCTGCAACGACGACAGCGTTGGATTCCAGGTAGGTGAATCTAATGTGTCTTTTGTTCATTAATTAACTAGGAAGCAACACTTTAGCTTGTCCTTTTGTTCTAGACCCACCCCATGGCTAGAGGGATCGTCTCTGTCCGTAGAGAGGATTTACCTCCATAAAAAATTGGTGACTCCATTGGGGATTCAGTGCGAATTTGTCATTTCATCTTGTTGAGTCGATTTAAATTATTGGTTTAGTTATCTGTCTTTTTTTGGTTTGTTTGCTTAGTTTCCATCCTCTGTTCAGCTCCAGAGTGTCAAGGTTGACCTCTGCTCATTAGGTTTTGGTTTTTCCTCTTCTTTCCTTAGTTATCTGGCTTGGCATGGTTTTTCTCTGCAAAGTCACGCCGATTAGTGCAGGTTGCTCTTTTGCACTCACACCAACCCCTGTATGGCGCGGATTACATCCTTACAGTCGTGCCAACCTCTGTAAGATTTGGCTTGACCTCCTTAATGAGTGTTTTGGTCATTTGTTCTTGCTTCTGGGTTATTTTTTAGGTGTGATTAAGCCTTTGTGACTATGTTGACTAATGTAGGCTTGTTTCCCACAGTCGTTTTTCCATTTTCCTGTCGGTATCATTTAAGACCTTAGGGTTTCTATGTGTTCTTGTACACTGAGCCTTCTGTTCGAAAACAAGTCTCTTTGATTGTTGTCAGTCTCGTTTTGGGTCATTATGCTGAGTTTTTCTTGATCCTTTTGAGTGTTTTGTTGGTTGAATGATCTTTTCGTTTTATCGATTAGTCCTTCTTCTTCTCACTTTGAGCATCGATTACTTTGTTCGTTTGGGTAATTTTTGGGAAAATCTCTTTTTGATTGAAAGTTTGCTCCATTAATTTTTATGTTTTTTTGTTTGTTTCGCTTTGGTTGAGTCATTCAATTTTAAATCCCTACATTCGCAAAACTCAAACTAGTGTTTATTTTGTTTTCCATTGAATTAGTAAATTGTGTGCTTTATTTCATTGAAAAATTCAAAAAAAAGTTTTGCATTCTTTCATTGCATCGAAATTGAAACGTTCCTTTACATAACTGGCATTTGCCAATCTAGGAAGGATTTTTGTTTTCAATTGATTGAATTAGAGGCATTAGAAGTTTTCTTCGCATACTTTCCTTGCTTGTTATTGTTTGAAAGAGTTATATCCTTCCCATAACTAGTATTCATCAAATTGAAATCATGTTCATTTGCATGTAGCTTGCATTTAGGAGGTTGAGCTCCAAATTCGATAGGGCCTTGGAATTGAAACATAATCCAAGATCAAATTTAAAATTTACTCAATGAACCTAAGGCAACATTGAAACTTAACGCAACATTTCTAGTGGTCTAGGCTAGAGACATGTTCTGACGTCTTAAAACCTAGTAACTGACGCTCACCTTTTGGCTTCAGACAACACTAGTATGGACTTGTGCTCCCTGTACCGTCGCGTATATAAAGGGAGACCCCTCTGGGTTGCAACCCTTTATCCATAGAAAGTCGATTCTACCGCCTTGTAACTATGATACACCAAACACAGCATTCGGGGAGACTACTTGCACGTACGTTAAGTCCTTGGTCATTTCTCTTTCATTTGATCACCAAGGTGTATATGGCAGTTCACAGAAGCCTGGAATACCCTCTTGCTTAGAATACCTGAGTAGTCATTTCGATCTTTTCGTGACTCTTTAAACAAGGAAAATATCATCGAGCACTTGTCCTTTCATGCTTGTTTCAAATTGAAAGCGACTAGAGTCATCTTTTGCCTGTTTCTTGACTCTTAAAACATGAAACAATGAGTTTTGGTTTCAGTGTTATAAAATTAATCACCTACATTCACATGCCTATTAAAATTTTTGTTACTTGGTCTGATTGATTTCCTTAGTTTTGATCTTGGAACCTTTGATTGGCTCTCTCTTTTCCTTCCTATTCTGATATACAGTCAAAGTGGCGGAACCTCCAGTTTCGTCGTCCTCACTGCCTCCTAGTGGTGGTTCTTTTTCGGACGTTTCTTTTGAAACCCCTCAGTCTGCTAGGTCTGTTGATTTTTCGTAGCCTATTCTTCCGTCTATCCAACCCCTTGCTACTCGATCTCTGCTTGACGAGTGGGTTGAGTTCAATTAGCCTCCTTCAAGTGCCTGGTCTGGTTTTGGGGAAGAAGGATAATTTCCTCCTCTTACATCAGGATCACCTTTTGTTGCTGCTGTGGTACCTCCTAGTCCCCATAGTATTTTCGAAGATCTTACAGCAGACTTAGATATGGATTCCTCCAGTCCTATTGGCAGTGAAGGAATGCCTATTTCCATAGGAGAATATCAGCTCCTTCCTAAAGATTTATCTCGTGCCTATGTCCAATATTCTCCACCTTTGGTGTCACTTCCGGCTGGCTATAGGTCATTGATTCAGATTATGTCTGGCGTTGCATCCATAGCACAATCCAGCGCAGTTACTCCTCCTCGGAGTTAGGTCCTCCCTTCGTTAGGACCGTCACCTTCGACATCAGATCCGTTGGTTACTATTACATCTGTCCTAGTCCAACCTACTATCTGTGTGGCTTCGTCTACACCGGTTGTTACATCTTAGCCATCTGGATCATTTCACACTCGCAGGTCTATATTTCTCAACCCTACGTGGCCTATTAATCCTGGCCCGGGTAGATCACAACCCCGTGCTATGGAAACTCTGGCTACCTCTATCGTGCCTATGGTTTCTACCTATGAGTTTGACGATAAGATGTTGGATATTCATCGACATTATGCTCCCTCTATAGAGGCTATACCTGCTTCTAGTGTTGTTTCCACTACTCCCGTGATTCCTGGCGGCCTTACTTTTGAGGAGTATCTGTTAGCTCTCCAGCAGCAGAATCCTTAGGGTTCTCAACAGTCCCGTGCTACTGGAAACCCTCTTTTCCATCATTATGATGCTGTTGGTAACCCTGTTTATTCATTTCCACTTCATTATGATGAGCATAGTATCCTGTTTATTTGCCTCCTACTGATACTTATCAAACTGTTTCTCAGTTTAGACCTACTTTGCTTGTGCAACCCTCTGGCTCGCAAGGACAACCCTCTATGGGACAACCTTTAGCTCAGCAAGACCCTGCTTTTGGTCCACAGGAACAACCATATGGTCCACAAGGCCAACCTTTACAAGGAAAACCTTTGGTCCAACATGGACAACCCTCCGGTCTCTCGGGTCAACCTCTGAATCAACCCGGATCATCTTTTGGTTTTATGGGACAAATTTATCCACCACAGGGACAACCTGTTGCACCTTAATCACAACCACACATTCAGTATGGCCCCAATATTGTGCAACCAGGACAACCCTATGGTCCTTCTCCGAGTCAACCTGGTTATCAGGGACAGCCTGGACCATTGCAACCATCAGGCCAACCTTTCCCACAAGGTCAACCTAGTGGCCCCCAACAACCATTTCAACAACCGGTTAAACCAGCTCAGCAATCGTTGCAACCTGCCCACCAGTAGATTCCTTCATTTTCGCAGCTGGTCCTACCTGTTTACCCTGCTCAGCAGCCTCCTCAACCTGCTCCGCAAGGTCAGCCTGTTCAACTGCAGGGCGCTTACTACCCTCAAGCTTCATATCAACCAGTATATAGTGCACCTCAGATTCCTTACCCTAAAAATCAACCTGTGTATCAGCAACCTCAAATTCATGCTTACATTCCACAGCAGAATCCTTATGCTACTCAACAAGGGTCTCAGTGGTCTACTTCGACTCAATATGTTGGTCCTCAACCCCAATATCAACCAAATTATCCTACTTCTAATCCCTATGATCCGAATCCTTTGGGACAGAATGTATGGGGACAAAATCTCGCTTAGACTAGGTGTAATGTACACACAGGTCCTTACCAAGACCTCCGATGAATTTTAATACTCAATTACCATTTCTTGCTACGTTGGAATTACCCGATGTGTCAAAGTTGACAAATGATCCTATTCTTCATAACTCATATTGGCCTCTGGTTCCAACCAATATTCTTGGTGATTGTCCTCAATTTGAGGGTAAATCTGGTGAAGACCCCCAAACGCATGTTATGACTTACCACTTGTGGTGTTCTTCTAATTCTTGGGTTGATGATTCTATTAGTCTCTGTCTTTTCTAGCGAACTCTTACTAGTGCCGCTGCAAAGTGGTAAATTGAGCTGTCTCGTGGAGTCTTTCAAGATTTCAATTCTTTAGCCATGGCATTCCTTACACTTTTTCAGTTACTGATCTACTATGAGATCGGGACGCATCTCCTCACTTCATTGAAACAAGACCGAGCTACTCATATCTTGGATCATATTCATGAGTGGAAGCATCGTCGTCGTATGATCAAATTTGAGATACCTGATCAGCTTCTGACTCATTGGTTCACCACCTCCTTTATCAATCAGATTGCCAAAGACATAGCTATGGGGGCATGTGTAACTGAGGAACAAGCCATTGCTTACGCCCAGTACCTTGATCTTGTGTACTCTCAATCCGACGCATTATATGATATCTTGTCTGATGCTACTCAACCTGGAACTTCTAAACCGCCAGCGACTCCATCCGTTTATGGTATTATTGGTTCCGTATCTCAGACTTCTCAAAAGTCTCCTTCATCTAACTCTGGGAAGTAGAAGTCTACTACTTCCAATAATGTAGCTTCTCAGTCAACTTCAAATTCTGGCAAACCCATAGAAGTGAATGCGGTTCAGGCCAATCCTATGGATAACACTTCTAAAGGTAAGAATAAGGGTAAAGGTAAGGCCAAAGCCGATACCCAAAATAGGATTCTCCGAAACCTCATTCTGCTGATAGTTCTCAACACAAATTGAAGTATCCTTGTTTGACTTGTGATGATGAGAACTTCACCAAGGACTGTCCTCGACGGTCCAAAGTGAGTCGATTTCTCGAAGGCACCCAAGGAGCTCCGGTCGTTCTTAAATAACCTTTCCCTCAGTAGACCCAGATGGTAGAGCAGCCTCAGTCCTCTGCCCCATTTGGCTCTCAGGTGTTTATGATGAATGGTTCTACACCTGTTTCTATGGCTACTCGATCGAAAGATTATTCTAGTTCGCGTCAGGAAATGGGGAAGGAGATCGCTGATGGTCCTCCTCCTCCACCTGCTTCTGGCTCTCTTGAGATTGAACATCCTAGCGCCGAATCCATTGTACGACCACCTTCCAAAGGCATGCTCTGTAAGTCTTCTTATAATCCCAACGCCCGTGTTACTTAGCACTACAATATTGTTGAGGATTTGGCTCAGGCATCATCTGCTATGTCTGCGTTAGAAGTACTTCAGAGTTGTCCATTGCAACAGAAGGCTTTGCTATCTGCAATAGGTGGGGACGATCCTGCCGACACTAGCCTTCTCGCTTTCGATTTAGAGAATTTCGTCCCATGGCTTCCGCACCAAATTGCGCTCATCATCCAAGTTGGTATTAATGGATTGAATATTCACCGAGCAGTTGTGGATGAGGGTGCATGTACCTGTGTTAACAATGTTACCGATGAAATAGGTAACCACAATGTTACCTACTTTTTTTTGGTAGCATAAAAAGCACCCGATTTTGAAAATGGTGATGCAGAATCACCATTTTTTTTTTTGTGCACATTTTTGACACTATAATATTTCTATTTATGAAGTATGAATATTTGTTTGAAAATGTTAGTGATTTTCATGCTAATTTTGAAATGTATTGATGTAGCATCAACTTTTTTTTTTTAGAGCGGTGATTTTCATGCTAATTTTGAAACGTATTGATGTTGCATCAACCTTTTTTTTTAGAGTGGTGATTTTCATGTTGGTAATAAAACACAAAACTTAGATAAAAATATATATATAAAAACAATAAAAAAAAACCCAATAAAAATGTAAAAAAAACAAAAATAGCTCGTAAAAATAAAAAATTTAAACAAAAATAAATAAATAAAAACAAAAATATTTGAAAATTATATCAAAGGAAATGACAAAATTTGAAAAAAAAACACATAATTTAAAGAAAAAAAACAAAAATTGACCAAAAAAATTTAAAAAAAAAACATCAAAAACATTTTTTTCTAACTTATTAAAAAAAACCATATTTAAAAAAAATAATAATAATAATTAAAATTGCAAAATTAAAATTTAGATATAAAAAAATAAATAAATAAATAAATAAATAAATTTAATTTTAATTAAAAAATACAAATTTTAAAATTAAAAAAACAAATTAAAAAAACAAAATTTCGAAAAGAAAAACAAAAATAAAACTCGCTATTAAAAAACAAAAAAAATGAAAAAAATCAGGTGCAAATAATTAAAAAACAAATATACATAAATTTAGTGTTTTTTATTTTTATTTTTTTAATGAAACAATTTATAGATTTTAAAAATGAAAAACTAAATAAACGAAAAAATTAAAAAAAACAATTAAATTAAATTAAAATTTAAAAATTTTAATAAATAAATTTTAAATTTAAAAAAATAATTAATCTATAATTTTAAATATTACAAAAAATAAAAATAAAAAATATTGAATTTAAAATAAAAAAATTGAATAAAAAAAATATTTTTAATTTTTTGAAATTAAAAAAAAATTAAAAAAAATCAAATAAAAATAAAAATATTAAAAATTAAAATATATATATATATATATATATATATATATATATATATATATATATATATATTAAAAAAAGAAAAAATAATAAATTTAGAAAAAAAAAAAAACAAACAAAAACAAAATAAATTATATTTTAAATAAAAATTAAATTAAAGAATTTTTTTTTTAAATGAAATTTAAAATAAATAAATAAAAATTAAAAAAAAAAACAAGCGGTGGTGGTGGGGGGGGCGGCGATTACTCCGGCCCCCGCCTGCGACGGAGGTCGCCCGGGCGAGCAGAGGCCGCACGCAGCCACCGCCGCCCGCGGTCGGCTCGGGCGGGTCGGGTGGCTTCGCTCCCCCCACCACCACCGCTTTTTTTTTTTTTTTTTTTAAATTGATTTTTTTTTAAAAAAATTTAAATTTTTTTTAAATTGATTTTTTTTAAATTTAATTTTATTATTTAAATTTTTTTTATTTTTTATTTTTTATTTTTATTTTTTTTAAATTTATTGTTTTTTTAAATTTTTAAATTTTTTTGTTAATAATTTTTATTAAATTTTGCGGTTTATTTTTTATTTAATTGATTTTTTTTTTTAATTTACAATTTTTCTTTATTATTAAGTTTTGCGTTTAGTTTTTTAATATAATTTTATAAAATTTAATAAATTTTGTATTTTTTTTTAAATTTATTTGGATTTAATATTGTTTTTTAAATGTTTTACTCGTTTATTAATTTTATTTTTTTTGTTAATTACATAAAAATTTTATATTTTTTATTTCAATTAAAATTGTGTATTTAAAATTAGATTTTTTTTAATTAAACTTAATTTTTTTAAATTAATTTGTTTTTTAATTTTATATATATATATATATATATATTCAATTTTCCATTTTTAATTGATTTTTAAAGTTTTTAAAGTTTTTCTTTTAACAATGTTTTTTTTTTCTTTTATATTTAAAATTTATTTTTTCTTTCAAAATCTATTTGTTTATACATTTATCTATTAAAATTTAATATTTTTGTTTTTAAATTTAATTTCTTATTTTAATATTAATTTTTTTTTTTAAATTTAATAAAATCTTATATATATACATATTTTAGTTTAAGTTCATATATATATTTTATTTTTTATAATTTAAATTTAATTTTTTTTTATAGTTTATTTGTTTTTTTAATATATATTGTTTTAAGTTTAATATTTTCATTGTATTTTATTTTTATTTTTTATTTTTAATTAATTTTTCATTTTTTTACTTTTAATTTAAATAATGTTTTTTTTTAAGTTTATTTTAAATTTTTAAATTTATTAAATTTTAATCTATTTCCTTAAATTTAATTTTTTGTTTTAATTTTTTTTTTTAATTTAATAAACATTTTATTTTTCTTTTTTAAATTTAATTTCTATATTTTATTTTTTATAATTTCCTTTGCTTTTTTAACTTGTTTTTTTTTTTTTTAAATTTAATATTTTATTTTGTTTTTATTTTTATTTTTACTTTCATATTATTTTAAATTTTAATCTTAATTTTTTTTCCCTTTAAATTTTAGGTTTTTTTTAATGTTTGAATTAAATTTTATTTTATTTTATTTTATTTATTTATATTTTTTTTTATCTTCATATATTTTTAAATTTTAAGCTTTTAAATGTTTTTATTTTTTAAATTTACTTTTTTTCTTAAATTTTAGGTTTTTTTTTAATGTTTGAATTTTAAAAAATTAAAAAATGTTATTTCTATTTTTAAAATGCCAAAAGTATGACAATTTTTTTTTTTGTTATTCTAGCATCAACTTGTTTTGTTTTGAGGGTGTTTTTTCAATCCTTTTTTCAAGAAACAATTTTTTTTTTACCATAATTTTATAAAATGTTGAAATTTGACCTTCAAAAAAAACGAAGTGCGTTCTGGAATACACTTTTTGTTTTTGGGGTGTTTTTTCATGTTTTTTGAGTCTTTTTGGGCTAGAGTTCTCCCGTTTTGAGGTCAAGTTACCTATTTGATCGGTAACAGTGTTTGTTATGTCATCTACTTGTTGGAAACCCATTGGTTCTCTAGCTCTTACTTCTTCACCCAATGCCCTTGAAGCATTTGATGGAAGGGAATTGAAACCTCTTGGTGTTCTCGCAAGTTTACCGATTACATTGGAAGGGAAGATAGTCAATGTCGAGGTCGAAGTCGTTGATGCTAAACTCAATTATAATCTTCTCCTCGGACGCATTTGGACTCACGCCATGTTGTGCATTCCGTCCACTCTCTTTTGTGTTTTGAAGTTTACGCATGAAGGAAAGATTATTACTGTCGATCAATTGTCTTTCTTCACTTCTTCTTCTGAGAACAACATTTTGTATGTGAATAAGATTCCTACTCCCTACGAGAGCATCGGGCCAGGCCTTTTCAAGGATCTTGTCCTCATGGGTGTTTTGACCCTTCCACCACCAAATATTGTTAAGGTCAATATGATTTCTCGCACCAATGACCCATGGGTTATCCCTTCTCCTGAACAGATCGATTCGTTTAGGGATTCGAAGCCGTTGAGTCCGATTGAAATTGATTATTGTGAACTCATTTCCGCATCAGACACTCCGTCCTCTGATTCTGCTCCTTCGAGCATGACTCTTGACATTTATTCTCAATCCCCTTGGCTTGGTGATTTTGATTCACCCGATCCTTTGAAAGAAGTGTTTCCTTCCGATGAAGCCATCGTGGAAACCATGTCTCTCAAAGATCTACTGTGGGACGATGGTCATCATTGTTCCTCGTTTCTACCAAGTCTCGAGGCCATGTCTACTTGTCTTGAGCGTTTTTCTTCTCAGGTTCCTTTTCCTCCGCTTCAAATGTCCATTCAGATCCATGAATTTTTTTTGGAAGGTAACTTGAGTAACATTACACAGCCTATGCCTATTGACATTTTCGTTAAACTGGGAATCGTCGAGAACATCCATATCGAGGTCACTTGTTCTTCTGATGAAGTACAAGTCTATACTTTCCTTTTTTCGCAAATTTCGTGATGTCTTTGCATGGTCCTACGAAGAAATGCCTGGCATTGATCCTAGCATCGTGGTACATGAGATTCCTACTTACCCTGGTTCGAAACCTTTTCGTCAGCGTCTTCATCCGGTGCATCCTAGGAAAGCTGCTGCCATTAAGGCCGAAGTGGAAAAGCTTCTCATAGCTGGTTTCATTTATCCAATTCCATTGACAGAATGGGTCTCTAATATTGTTCCTATAGATAAGAAACAGGGCACTATTCGTGTTTGTGTTGACTATCGTGATATCAATCGAGCTTGTCCCAAGGATATATCCTACTCCCTTCATTGATCAAATCATTGACGATTGTGCCGGGAGCGATATTTTTTCCCTTATGGACGGTTTTTCTAGTTATAATCAGATCAACATTCTCCCGACTGATCAACACAAGACTGCCTTCATCTGTCCTTGGGGCACCTTCGCATATAAGAAGCTTCCTTTTGGTTTAAAGAATGTTGGGGCCACATTTTAGCGTGCGATGTCTTATTCTTTTCATGATATTTGCCACATCATTCAACCTTATCTGGATGACCTTCCGACTCATTTGGCTAAGCGTAGAGATCATCCTGACCATCTTCGTCAAATTTTTCTTTGTTGTAGACACCATAACATTCGTCTTAATCCGCACAAGTGTGTCTTCTGCATTGATTCTGGTAGACTCTTAGTGTTTATCGTGTCCAAAGATGAAATTTGCCTTGATCCTCTCAAGGTTGAGGCTATTATCAATCTCCCCTCTCCTTCCTCATTGCATCAGTTGCAGAGTTTACAAGGGAAAGCTAATTTTTTTATGTTGTTTTATACCTAACTATGCTGAAGTCGCTAAAGGATTCACACGTTTGTTGAAGCAGGGCGTTCCTTTTTGTTGGGATGAAATCACTCAGAAATATTTTGATGCATTGAAAACATTGCTTGTCAATGCTCCTCTCCTCTGCCCTTCAAATTATCATCGTGATTTTTCTCTTTATTTAGCCGCCGCTTTCAGCACGATTGCCATGGTTTTGGTACAAGACGAAGATGACGGTCATGAGCTTGTTATTTATTACTTTTCTCATAACCTTATCGACACCAAAACACATTATGCTCACGTCGAGAAGTTAGCATTGGTTGTAGTTCAAGCCGTTCATCGTTTTCGTCATTATATTTTTTTTCACACAGTGATGGTGATTTTTGAATGCAACCCCATGACCTACATATTGTCTTGACAATTGCTGGGGGGAAAAAACTCAAAGTGGATTGTTATCCTCCAATAGTTTTATTTGGAATTTACTACTGCCAAGTCTAAGAAATCATTGGTCTTTGCTGATTTACTCTGTTCTCTCCCTTCCGACTCCGCTCCTTCTCATTCCGAGGAATCCATTCCAGATGATTCGCTTTTCTTGATTAGCACCCTCGATCCTTGGTACGGTGATATCATCATCTATCCCCAGACTTCATCTTTTAGATCCGCGTTGACGAAGGATGCCCGCCGATGCATCCGCCATCAGTCGCAACCTTATCGTATAGTTGGAGATACTCTCTATCGTATTAGAGTCGATTCCATACTCTGGCGATGTTTGACTCTCGAGGAAGCTGAGAAAGCTCTGAATGATTGTCACAGTGGTACCTATGGTGGTCACATGTCTGGTTATGCTACTGCACAGAAGATTCTTCGTGCTAGTTATTTTTGGCCTTCTATTTTCAAAGGCTGCATTGTCCCGGTTCATAAATTCCATGATTTCCAGATTTATCAACGCAAGATGTGTGCGCCACCTGTTCCTCTTCATCCTGTCATTACCATTGGTCCCTTTGTGAAGTGGGGCATCGATTTTATGATGTGTAACCCTCACTCGGCCGGGGGGCATGCCTATATTATCGTAGTTGTGGACTACTTCACTAAATGGGACAAAGCAATGCCTACATTTGCGGCCGATGATAAAACAACTACCTAGTTCATATTCAATCACATTATTTATAGGTTTGGTGTCCCTCAATCCATCGTTACCGACCATGGTTCCCATTTTCGGCATTATATGGTGGTGGAGTTGACTTCTAAGTTGGGTCTGCGTCATGACAGGTCAACGCTGTACTATCCTCAAGCCAATGGTCAGGTTGAAGCTGCAAACAAAGTTCTTGTCACCATGCTTCAATGTACGATTGGGATCCATAAATCCAATTGGCATCTCATGTTATTTTCGACTCTTTTGGCGTACCGAACTCAGTTAAGAACGTAACTGAGTTCACTCCTTTCCAGTTGGTTTATGGCCTGGAAGCTACTCTCCCGATTGAATGTGAAATACCTTCGCTCAAGTTGGTTGTTGAATCACTACCTAATAATTCACCAGAAGAAGATCGTCTCCTTTATTTAGAAAGGCTGGATGAAACCCACCACTTTGCTGCTCTCATTATTGAAGCATAGAAAAAGTGGGTCAAAGCTCATTTTGACCAGTCAGTTTCTCCTCGTTCTTTCATTGAAGGAGATCTCATCCTCCTATATGACCAAGCTCATGATAAGTTGGGGTAGGAAAATTTCAACCTACGTGGCATGGGCCCTACATCGCTAAACATGTATTGTAGAATGGGGTCTATGAGCTAATTGATTACGAAGGTCATCCTCTCGAACAACCCAGAAATGGGTTGTATCTCAAAAAATATTACACACGAGTCATTCATGCATAATAGGTGTACATAGGTGTTGTTTTCATTTTTGTACATGTTTTTGGTTTGGTGTGCTTTGTGAGAATTTTCCTACTTATTGGGTCTTGCTTATTATGCAGATTTCTATTACCCCTTATGTCGGTTTCCCGGATGGTGCTTCCCACAGTACCAGGAGTTTTTCTTTGGCAGTCTAGGTAATTTATGATCCTGCTGGTGAGTTGATAGATCTGCAAGGTATTTGTCTAGGACGAACTACAAACAATGTCACTGAATATAGCGTTGTCATTGAGATTAACCGAGGCAATAAACCTCGTCATACATGCATTGCTTGTAAATATAGATTTAGAGCTTGTTGTTTTGCAACTCAATGGTCATTATTCAATTAGAAATCCGCACATTCTAAGATTGTATTTACGTATTCGTTTGTTGGAAAGGCATTTTGATTTTATCACATATCAACATATTCCTAGACAAATGAACACATTAACTGATACAGTGGCTAACATTGTATTATATAGAAATTTGCGTAATTTGTAAAAGCATCATCATATGTAAAAGATCCATGTAGGAAAATAGATGTATATATATATATATCACATGTTTGCAACTGTGTGCATCATAACTTCAAAAAATATATGTGTGTTTCTATTACATCCTGAGACATCATGTCTCTCAAAAGTATGTAGATAAAACCTAGGTGTTTAATTAGCACGGTGATCATGGTAACATGTCACTGCCCATACAAGCCACCTCAACAAGCGGTGAATTCGGCTAGGAACCCCTACAGTATGTCTCTAGTAGGTGCGAGGAAAATCGTCGAATCATGCATAATATGGGACTCCTCATATGATTCCCTCTATATTGCGCATTATCTCATCTTCCTTACCGCCCTCACCTCGAGGGTTGAAATTGCGAGGGATTTGCCTCGCTATTGGTGACATGCCGGTAGGTCTCTCTAGGCCAACATCTGCAATCACACGGATTTAATGTCAAAACATGCATAAATAAAAAAAAAAATCATAATACTCATAAAACTTAAAAAATGAGTCTCACCCAAATCTTCGTCCCAATCCTCTCCCTCTAGGAGTGGGAGGTCCGGATCATCAGTGAAATGTATACCATAGTAGGGGCATTCCTCCATGACAATCAGTTGTCGGTGGAGCCAATCGAAGAATTCTGGTCTCTAGGACATCTGTTGACTGCCCCCTGCCCTTGGCATCAGAGCTACCCATCAGGCCATCCGTGGTTCTTTTGCTGGTGGTGTCGGGACTATGACCTCCTGTCGTTGAAAAATGGGTAGTCGTTCCAAGAAGAATGATACTAGAATAGATCCATACCCAAATTGTTTCAATTTGGACTTCTTGCATTTTTTTAGCTAGCGCTTCATGTTTACTGTCACAGCCTCTACCTAGTTGTAGATGGTCAGTGCCAAGAAATATACAACAAGAAGCAACTGCGTCTTTGTTGCTTCGTGCAGTGCTTGTGACCCCGCAGCTCGTGTGATGGTATGTAGCACCACTCGTAGTGTCAAATCCGGGATAGTCTGGATATCAACTTTCCCACTGCCTGATCCCTTCCGTGTTCCTGGACATACCTTATATATCACCATGGTCATGTTTTCCATGAAATGCCGGGTGACGGTTAGGATTGGTGCTACTCCCCTCTGTGATAATCCTATTATGAAATAGAAGTTAGAGGTTTCAATCTCAAGTTCTTGATCCCGAAGGATGAACTTATCTTGATTTTCGTCCCATATGCTGACCAGAGACTGTAATAACTCTGGTTGGGCTCAGAGACATGGCGTTCTGAAGAATTTTTTCAGACCACAGTTTCTGAGAGCTTCCATGACTCTCTCATTTTCCATGGCCATCTCGTCTTCTTAGCTATGTTCCCGTTCTTTCCATTCTATGACCATTTTTCCTCGTTCTACCTGAAAACACATTTATATGAGTGGTATTAGCCATTTTTTAACCTTAAATTTGTGAATGATTAGGGTATTTGACTATGATTTTGCACAAAAAATGGTTTGCACCGTTGGTGCGCCCTAGTGTTAAAAATTGGGCAGTTGGCGCAACTTTGTGCCTCAAACCTATGCCAACCGTCGTGCCCTAATATTTACATTTCCTCCCCCAAAATTCAAAATTGGAAATTGCAGATAGTAAGAAATGACTTAAAATGATGAGAGAGATCTCGGCTATTACCTGGAACTGACGGATTTGAGTTTGGTCTGCTAGATTAGCCATTATCGTCGCCGTAAGATTGCATAGTAAAATGGGTAACTATTGCTCCACGAGAGGTAAAAAGTGAAAAGTAATTATTTTTACCATTTTTAGCATTTTATAACTTTTTCACAACCCTAATTAGGTTTTAAGACATATTTTTTCGATTATTTTATTGTATTATTCTCAAGAAATGGGTTTTACACATGTCTCTGGTGCAAAAATAGGTTTTTCATGCGATAGTGATGAAGTAACGAGTTATATTTTATAGTTTTTTGGACACAGTAAAACACGAAAAATTCACTACTGGAGTCATCTTCCAGCTATTTTCTGAGTCTCTAAAATTGAAAATATTGTTGATATTCTTTTCGTTTTGAACTCGTTAACTGGCTGCGAAACGATATCTACCCATTATACGTTTACCCCTTCTTCGGGCTGGGATGGATTATTTACGAAAAAGGAATACCTTAGCCTATTGCGACTAGGAGGTTCTTTCAGACATTGTTTTCTACCTTTTCGGATCTGAGAGACTATTTACAAAAAGGGCCATGATGGAGTTTTCTTTTATGCCTTCTTTTCAAACTCTATAAACATGAAAAGATGCCGAGTTCTCCCTTTGTCAGACTCGTTAAACCCTGATGACATCGGACTTCGTCACCATGACGTTACTCGAGTTCCTCCTTCCTAGGGCTTGTAAAATGTACTAGGTTGGATTTTTCCGAAGGACAAACTTATATTGCAAGCATATGCTATCCCTTTCAAGCTTGTTTTAAAAAATAATTGGAGTACTCGCCAGAAATGGTGGGGGAAAATGGAACCAAGTTTCAGTTATGTTGGCAGTATGTTGCTCTTGAACATGACACTTGTCTGCATTCGTGTCGGGTTGGGGACATCTCATTTCGTCATTTTTTCCTCCATGGGTTTGGGTAATCCTTTTGACCTCTCATCTACTTTTTGCCACATCATCATGACCTCAGATCCTTTGATGTCAAATACTGCCAAATGCAGTGTCGTGTCGCTGATATGTTCAAGAGAAGTTTTTCCTCTACAGTTGTTAACCTTCCTTTGATTCTCTGTTGGTCCTGATTCACTTTCATCATATTCCTCTATCTCGTGTTGATTATATGGGAAACATTATGGCCCTCCTTCGACCAGGTCACTTCCTGTCGACTTCAGCTCATTATCCAGGATTTTGTGTTGGGTATGTGTTATATTCTTTCCACGACTAGTCATGTGCGAGGAGGTCACAGGGGGGGCGACAGCCCCCCTTGTCGGGGTTCAGGGCAGCGCCCCGAAAAAATTTGTTGGTCCTTATTTTCGGTGGGCAGATCTGCCCATGGTTTTGTGCATGGGTTTGCACATGGTTTTTGGGTACAATGGTTTTTAGCCCCTGGTATTTTGTAGATCCGGTCACGGGAACTACGATTATGTTCTAATCCAGGGTTAATGGATTGGGGTTTATGTATGCTTCGGCATGTATATATATGTGTTGTAACACTAAAAGGAATATAATGAAAAATCAAGCTCGTCGTCTCGATTTGGGATCTAGGGGAATATCTCTGTGTTTATCTGTTTTATGTTTTATGCTCTCGCTACTGTTTATTTTATGTCTTTAGGATTCGTTTGCAGATAATTTTTGTACAGGGTTAAAACCTAAATTTGGTACCAAAGCAGTTTCGACTTCAAGGGGACGCCTTTACTGCTGAGGGTTTTTTTTGCTCGGGCCTGAGGTAGACCCTGTTCAGTGGGATATTTGCGGGATCAATCCTTGCGGTGAAAGAAGATGGTGAGCGGTAGGAAGATAGAGATCGAGAAATTTAATGGTGAGAGTTTTGAGTTGTGGAAGCTCAAGATGGAGGATCTGCTAGTGGATAAAGATCAATGGATTGTGGTACATCCAGGTACTAAACCAATGACAATGTCAGATGAAGACTGGAAGAAGCTGGATCGGAAGGCAAAGAGCACAATACGATTATGTGTCTCAGATTCAGTATTGTTGAATGTATCTGGGGAAGCTACGATGAAGACCTTGTGGGACAAGCCAGGGACTTTGTACCAATCTAAGTCTCTGGTGAATAAATTGTTCCTGCGGAAAAAGCTGTATAACCTGAGGATGAAGGCTGGAGACTCAGTGACAGAGCATTTGAACACCTTCAATATTGTGGTAAGTCAGCTGTCATCTGTTGATATTAAAATCTCAGATGAAGATAAGTGCATACGTTTGTTGTGTTCTCTACCAGACTCATGGGACAATCTGGTTATTGCAATAGGTAGCAATACAACTACCTTGAATTTTGATGACATTGTCTCATCCTTGCTGTCGGAGGAAATGAGATAGAGAAATATGGAGGGTCAGAATGGAGATGCCTTATCTGTATGGGGAAGGTCCCATAATAGAAACAAGAATAAGGTTTCGAGTGGGAGATCTAAATCTAGAGGGATATCTAAATCTCCTGGAAAGTTTGTAAAGCTGTGCCAGAAATGCGGAAAGGAAGGGCACTACAAAAAGGACTGCAGATCTAATGCTCCTGAGAAAGGAAAGGGATCTGATGATGCTCCTTCTGCAGAGGCAAAAACCACCTCGGATGAAGGTGGGGATGTGTATTTGGCTTCTTCTTCAAATACACATGTAGATCATGAGTCATGGTTGATTGACTCAGGTGCATCCTTTCACTTCACTCCGCATAGGGAGTGGTTCTACGAGTATGAGAAATATGATGGAGGTGATGTCTTCTTAGGTGATGATAGGAAGGCCAGAATC
>JAXQQM020074117.1:0-12803 GCA_034641835.2 Pinus albicaulis
ACATCTTCTGAACCGGATTTATGCAGGAATGCAATAGAATAAACATATAACCATAAATACAGATATGAAGTGGAAATAACACTTCATTTCATTACTATCAAAGAACTGAAATTTGCTTACAGACAGAATGGAAATAAAACTAGCTAGGGCGCTGGTAGCTATCTCTGAGAAGAGATGTGGTGGCTACAGGCCTCTGAACTAAATTACAATGAGGCTCGAGGGCCTATTTATTATTAAGAAACAATGGAGAACTCCAAACATCCAAAAACCTAACCCTAGGAGATGAAGCGCCAAAACTATGGGCCTCGTTTGGGTAAATTGGTGTTTCAACTTCCCAGGGACATAACTTTGGCATACTATCTCCGTTTGACGCACATGGTACATCATTAGAAAGATCTATCCGAGGAATATAACTTTCACCATGAACATCATTTCAAAACGGAATGATATTCGCTAGAGGCGTGATGCCCAAAAAACGTCGTTTAGGGCCTCAAAACGTCTCCGGAAGTTCAAGACCCGAAAAATTGCTAAAAATAGTAAGTTCTGCCGAAACTAAAAAACTGAAAGAGGAAATGGTGGGGCCCCAAGTGGAATAGGCGAGTGGCCACCAATATCCACCTAGATCATTCCTCCCCCCTTAGGAATCCATGGTCCCCATTGCGTTGAGTTCATCCATGAGATGAGGAAACTTCTGCTGAACTTGGTCCCTAGTGAACCACTTGCCTTGGTGCAGGAGTTGGCCAGCTTTGACAACCCGATACAGTTGGATGTTCTGTTGGTGAGTGCTCTTTATTTTCATGTCCCTGATACAATCTATGGTGGCCTATTCCATGCAGTCTGGTTTTAACTCTGTTGGTGTGAGTTGTTCTGCAATTTCTGAGGTGTCTAGTAGAGGTGGAAAGTAAGGACGAAGGTGATCCACATTGAAGATTGGGTGCAGACCAAGGAATGGTGGAATACTAAGCTTGAAGGCATTGTTCCCTGCAGCCTTGGTGATGGTGTACGGCCCGTATCGGAGCGGGCGAAGCTTGTGGTGGGGTCCAGTGAGGCACTCCTTCTGCAAATGTAGCCATACTTTGTCACCCACCTGGAAGTTGTGTGGCACCCAGTGTTGATCATGGCGTTGCTTGTTGTTACACAACAATTTGTCACCGTCCCTACAATCCCCATCCTGCACATTGGAGGGCTCATTCCTTGACCTGTGGATAGAGTTAAGGTTTGAAAATACTTTCATTGCATCTCTCTGAAGATGAGCTTTAATTACCCTGAAGACATCTCCCTGCAAAAAACCCTAAAAATAGCTCTTTTTACATTGGCGCGGTTCCATAGTTCAGCCCTCGCGCCAAGAGGGAAATCCTCCAAAGAGGGCGCGCCAATTGGCACTCTGTCATAGAGCGGTACCCGCGCCAACCATTTTAAGAGGTGTTTTTTAAAAATAAAAGGCGGAAGTTTCATCCTAACAAATTACTGGGTTGATTTCTATCTTGAGTTGGGAGGTTTGGCTACGGATTTCCATGGAGAGGAAGTGGTTTGCCACCTCTCATGGAAGCTTCCTTCATGATAGGGCCAATCCCATAATTATAGGGATCCCAACTCCCCTTCCTCCTTCTATAAAAGCTTGCCCATTTCCATTTGCAAGCTAGTTCCAAAATCCCCAAGTTCCAAAGAGTGGCAGAATTTCTAAGTTCCCAAGAGCTTTCATGCTGCAAAAGCCTTCTTGATTCCCTAAGGCCAAATCCAAGGAAGGAGACTATTTCCAAGTATCCGGAGAGAGAGGCTTGTCCCATCCCTGACAGGTTTTATCGAGACATGTTGTGCTGATGACCCGCTAAAGGAGAGTGCTGCGTCGAAGCTATGGTTGTATTCTTCTTTTGACTCTTTAATGATAAGCGACTATCGGTTATGGTTCCACTCTTGTTCTTGATCATGTTCATGAGTTATATCCTCTTCGACTGATATATATTTGTATGCACTGGATTTTATTCTTGCGTTTGTGTTGTTTCTTGCATGTGCAGGTGTCTGATCACGGAGATCGTGAGGATTGTGATCTGCCAGGGCAAAGGAACGGGAGCACCACCTCTTCTACAAACAATAGCGTTGGATTCCAGGTAAGCCTTCCTCGCAAGTCGGTTTATTTACAATTAGGAACCTGCACTGTAGCGTGTTTGATTGTTGCTAGACCCGATCTGGGCTAGTAGGGATCGCCTCTGTCCGCAGAGGGGATTTACCTCCTCAACAATTTGGCGACCATACTGGGGATTGTCATATGACATATGGTAGGGCCTTGAAATCGAGACATAATTGAAGATCAACATTAAAATTTATTCAATTTAACCTAAGGCAACATTGAAACATTAACGAAACAATTTAGTGGTCTAGGCTAGAGACGTGTTCCAGCGTCTTTAAACCTAGTATCTGTCATTCGCCTCTTGGCTTTAGACAGCGCTAGTATGGACTTGTGCTCCTCGTACCGTCGCGTATATAAAGGGAGACCCCACTAGGTTTCTATCCTTTATCCGTAGGAAGCCGAGTCTTCCGCCCTATACCTGTGATACACCGGACACAACATTCGGGGAGATTTCATGCACGTACGTTAAGTCCTTAGTTGATTTCTCTTTCATTTTGAAACCAAGGTGTATATTGCAGTTCACGGTTATTTGGTACACCCTTTTGCCTAGTATTCCGGAGTAGTCATTTCGATCTTTTCTGACTCTTTAAATTTGAAAAGGTCATCAAGCGCTTGTCCTTTCACGCTTGTTTCCAATCTGAAAGTGATAGAGTCACCTTTTTCCTGTTTCTCGACTCTTAAAAGATGAAACAATAGAGTTTTGTTTCAATGTTTTAAAAATTAACTGCCCATGAAATATTCCTGGTTAAAGTTAGTTTCCTTAGGGTGTTGTTCTGAAGATCGTTTTCGATGGCAACTTTTTTGGAGTTCACCAACCAAGGAATCCCCTCTGATGGGAATCCTGGTCATTTTCCTCCTTTTGGAAATGTTGGTGCTCCTTATATGGCAACATTGTCCCTTCCTGGGTTAACTTTTGGGTTGCCTGTTTGGTTTTTTTCAACCTCTGTGGTCCCAAATGTCTCCGCTACTGTTCAATCAGTTCCTCCACATGAACAACATCATGTTGATTCCAAGGTGGACCTCTCCCCTTCTTTGCCTGTTTCTGCGTCCTCCTCTCCTACTTCGCCTAGTGAAAGTCTGGATTCGAGTAACCAGGTGGCTAAGAAGAAGAAGAAGAAGACAAAGAAGAAGAAGTCCGATAAAGGAGAGGCTAGCTCTGCGGCTATTGCGCCTAAGAAGTCTCCTCTTGATATACCTTCCAACCCTCCACGGAAAGTCAAGTTCCCCTGCATGTTGTGCACGGGAGACCATCTTCTTCGAGACTGCCCTGGCATTCCCAAGGTGCTTGAAGCATGGTCCAACGGCCATCCACCATTGCCTTTGACTTCCAGGAGCCAGGTTGGGGGCACGTCTTCAACTGGTGTTGATAAGGCTCCTAAAAAGCAGGGTAAGATCACCAATCCCTGTAAGTTGTGTGAAGGGCACCATGCCATTCACCTTTTTCCTTATATGGATGAAGCCAAGCGAGTTTTGGACAGTTCAACTGTTTCCACACCAGGCCTCCCAGCTGGTTATAAACAGCTCTCTTTGAGTCTTCAACCTACTGATGATACGATTGGTCAAAAATCATCTTTGGTCGATCCCACTCCCTCGGAAATTCGAATTCAAGAATCCGTCCCTGACCAACCATTGGTCGTGGGATCAGTTGAGCTGGCCCCATCCACGATGCACCAGGTCTTTTCTGTCGAGAGTGGATCTCACATCCCTCATGTTCTTCTGGTTTCCTCAAATTCTTCGGAATTGGAGAAAGATTCTCCTGTCCCTATACCTCAACAAGCAGCTCCTCCACCTCCCGTGATGGAGGTTCCGGAGGATACTCCTCCTGCCTTCGAGATGGAGGTCATGGAGGAGGCTCCTGCTTCCGTAACATCAGGGGAAGACCTTATCCATTCGATGGTAGCCCCTCCGAGTAGTCTGGTTGCTTCCTTTGATTGGAATCGATTTGCAGGATACCGCCTTCCGTCTTATGTGCCTTTCAAGATTACAGTACAGGCTCTTGGTTTGGTCGTACCCAGCACCATTATAGACGAAGGCGCCTCTGTTAGTATTCTATCCTCAACTACCTGGCACACTTTCAGTTCACCGCCGCTTGTGCCCATTACGCAGAATCTGTTGGCGTTTAACAGAGGAACGAGTCAACCGTTAGGGATCCTTCCAAGGTTACCTGTTACTTTTGGAGGTAAAACCGTCCATATGGACGTGATGGTTTTTCCAGGCCCCTTGGATTTTAATCTGCTTTTGGGGCGCGATTACACCTATGCCATGGGCATGCTTGTCTCCTCTCTTTTTCGTGTGGTCTGTTTTCCGCATGAAGGACGGATCATGACCATTGATCAGCTTTCGTTCTTTGGTCCTGATGTGGCAGCTGGCCCGCCATTATCCCTTCCTGGTTTTTGTCCACCCGTTGTATCTGCCCCACCGTAGATCAACTATGTGGCTTCCTACCCCGTGCCTGTGCTCAGCGATGATGCCGTCGTGCATCAGGTTCTGGGGGCATTGGGTCCTGACTTCCAAGATGTTTTCCTTCCATCGGGATTGGAACTCTTGGAAGCGATGACTTCTTGTTCATTATGATGAGGTCGGTCGGAGCAGAGTTCATTTTTCCTGTGTCAAGCTCCTTAAAAAATGAAACAAGGGTGTTTGGAGCATAGTTTTTCTGCTTGTGTCAAGCTCCTTAAACCATGAAACAAGGTGTCCTGAGGATAGTTCTTTTAATGTGTCAACCTTGTTAAAACAATGAAACATGTTCCCGTTCAATTCGAGTCTTTGTTTAGATCTCATAAAATCCCAGTCGAGTCTTTCTTAGATCTTGTAACTTGAACCTTCACTCCATCTGCCTTTCATATGGACTGAATCTTGGGGGGCATGTACCTCAAATTGAGTCACCATGTTGGGGGCATGCTTACTTTTTCAAGCATAGTTTGTTTCCATTTCAAGCTTGTGTAAAAATGAAACTAGTTTCAAACATAGTTTACCATTGTTTCAAGCTTGTGTAAAAATGAAACCAACTTCAAGCAGAGTTTTCTGATTTCAAGCTTGTGTAAAAATGAAACCTTTCCCATTTTACCTCTTGTGATTGTCATTTTATCAGCCTGTTTTTTCCAGATGAGCCTTGGTTTTCTCATTCTATCGTCATTATCTTCTTGGCCGATCATATGCCTTCACTTGATTGTTTTACCCATTCCTGAGGAACCGCTGTGATGGGTGGTCTTGTTAGCCAGCCTCTCGACCTTTATTTTTTCTGAGCAGTTCCATCATTACTGGGACCAGTTGCTACCTTTTATACCACTCGTTCCTCCAGGTGGAGTCATCTTTCAGCTCTTTTCTGACTCTCTAAACATGAAAAGATTGCCGAGGCCCTTGTCGTTTCGATCTCGTTAAAATGGACACGAATCGACATCTACCCAATATACGTTTACCCCTTTTTCGGGCTGGGAGAGATTATTTACGAAAAAAGAATACTCTAGCCTATCGTGACTAGGAGGTTTTCTCAGACATAGTTTTCTACCTTTTCGGGTCCGAGGAACTATCTACGAAAAGGGACCGCTGGAGTTTACTTTTCTGTTGTCTTTTCAAACTCTCTAAATATGAAAAGACGCCAAGTTCTTCCTTTGCCAGACTCGTTAAACCCTGATGACATTGGATTCAGTCAAAATGACGTTATCCAAGTCACTCCTTTCTAGGGCTCGTTAAATGTACTAGGATGGATTCGCCCGAAGGGCGGACTTATATTACAAGCATATGCTACCCCCTTCAAGCTTGTTATAAAAAATAATTGGGGTACTCGCCAGAAATGGTGGGGGGAAATGGAACCAGTATCATTGTCATGTCGGCAGTATGTCGCTCTTGAACATGGCACTTGTCTGCATTCGTGTCGGGTTGGGGACATCTCATCTCGTTCTTCACTTTGCCTCCGTGGGTTTGGATAATCCCTTTTGACCTCTCATCTGCTCATTGCCTTGTCACCATGACCTTTGATCCGTTGATGTCAAATACTGCCAAGTCCACTGTCGTGTCGTTTACATGTTCAAGAGAAGTTGACCTCTGCAAGTATCAACCTTACTCTGATTCTCATATGATCCTGATTCACAAAAACATTATGTTCCTCTGTCTCGTGTCGATGATGTGGCAAACATTATGGCCCACCTTCGATCAAAGCCACTTCCTGTCGACTTCAGCTCATTATCCAGGAAGATGGTCTAGAGACTCTTTCATGGTACCTTGGATCCCGCATGCCTCAATGGCAGGTTCATCACATTCGACGTGAGGTTTTCATCATTGGCCTCCGATCGAGTGATTCTATGAGTGTTCGACACCAGCTCATTGATTCACACGCCGTAGATTGTATCTATAGTACCTTGAGGGCCATTTTCATTATTGGTGGTTCCTCTCGCGTCTGTTAACAGCTTTCATCATTGGCTGGTAATCAGACGATGTTCTTGCATGTTCGACTTCAGCTCACATATTCGCATGCTTGAACTTGTACTTTTTTCAGGTCGAGATGGAGCGCAAGACCCTGGATTGTGTCTGCTGTAATCTAGGCTGCGATATTGTGGATTATTATGATTATTTACATGACTCACTGATTGGATGGCTGCGACCATACCTGAGTCTATATATCGATCTTCATTGGATGGCTGCGTCCATGCCCTGGATCTAGATTATTGTACACTCTATTATGGATGGCTGCGCCCATACCACGCATATATATCATGTATCTGAGACATCAGTTGTACTTCGCTCTGCAGGTTTTCCGATGGCGGTGTTTTCGGTCGGCATGTTCTAGTAAAGCATTTCACCCCTCTCTCTCTCTCTTTCGGGCCTCATGCTTTAGGGGGCATCTGTTACACAGCAATTTGTCATCGTCCCTACAATGCCCATCCCGCACATTGGAGGGCTCATTCCGTGACCTGTGGATAGAGTTAAGGTTTGAAAATACTTTCATTGCATCTCTCTGAAGATGAGCTTTAATTACCCTGAAGACATCTCCCTGCAAAAAACCCTAAAAATAGCTCTTTTTACATTGGCGCGGTTCCATAGTTCAGCCCTCGCGCCAAGAGGGAAATCCTCCAAAGAGGGTGCACCAATTGGTGCTCTGTCATAGAGCCGTACCCGTGCCAACCATTTTAAGAGGTGTTTTTTAAAAATAAAAGGCAAAAGTTTCATCCTAACAAATTACTGGGCTGATTTCTATCTTGAGTTGGGAGGTTTGGCTACGGATTTCCATGGAGAGGAAGTGGTTTGCCACCTCTCATGGAAGCTTCCTTCATGATAGGGACAATCCCATAATTATAGGGATCCCAAATCCCCTTCCTCCTTCTATAAAAGCTTGCCCATTTCCATTTGCAAGCTAGTTCCAAAATCCCCAAGTTCCAAAGAGTGGCAGAATTTCTAAGTTCCCAAGAGCTTTCATGCTGCAAAAGCCTTATTGATTCCCTAAGGCCAAATCCAAGCAAGGAGACTATTGCCAAGTATCCGGAGAGAGAGGATTGTCCCATCCCTGACAAGCTTTATCGATACATGTTGTGCTGATGACTCGCTAAAGGAGAGTGATGCGTCGAAGCTATGGTTGTATTCTTCTTTTGACTCTTTAATGATAAGCGACTATCGGTTATGGTTCCACTCTTGTTCTTGATCATGTTCATGAGTTATATCCTCTTCGACTGATATATAGTTGTATGCACTAGATTTTATGCTTGCGTTTGTGTTGTTTCTTGCATGTGCAGGTGTCTGATCACGGAGATCGTGAGGATTGTGATCTGCCAGGGCAAAGGAACGGGAGCACCACCTCTTCTACAAACAACAGCGTTGGATTCCAGGTAAGCCTTCCTCTCAAGTCAGTTTATTTACAATTAGGAACCTGCACTGTAGCGTGTTTGATTGTTGCTAGACCCAATCTGGGCTAGTAGGGATCGCCTCTGTCCGCAGAGAGGATTTACCTCCTCAACACTTGTACTTGGCATTGGCTCTGTCCAATATATCATGAACCTACTGGTAGATGTGTTGAATGCACTCGATGAAGCTACTTGCTTTGTCAACTTAAGACTGGAAATGAGCTGAATTGGCTTGAGCAGCTACAAATGGTATGGCTACGTCAATAGGACATAGTGGCTAGAATCCCAAGCCCACCTGAAAGGGGTTTTGGCTGATTGAACTGTGGAGAGCCCGATTATAACTATGTTGTACATATGGGAGGCTCTCGTCCCATGTGCGTGGATGCTTTGAATTGTACATGCACAAAATGTGTACAAGCATTCTGTTGATGACCTTTGTCTGGCCATCTGTTTGGGGATGGAAAGCTATGGACTTAGTGAGCTTGGTATCCAACATTGACCAGAGGCTGGACCAAAATGTGCTAAGGAACCTGCTATCCCGATCTGATATGATAGACTATGGGATCCCAAAGTGCACCCACACATGTTCAAAGAGGAGTTTAGCAGTGGCTTCTGCTATGATATTATTCTTACAAGCCGCCATGATGGCCATCTTCGAGAATCTGTCGACGACCACGAAAACACAGTCGTTTCCCTACTTAGTAGAAGGCAGGCCCGGCATGTAATCCATGGAGATGGATTCCCAAGGTCGACTAGGGGTAGGTAGCGGAGTATATAGGCCTTGCTTCTTGATGGTCAGTTTGGCAATGGCACAAGCAGTGCAGGATCTGATGTGCTTCTCGACATCCTTTCAAAGGTTCGACCAATAGAAATACTTCTGCAGGATTGCTACTGTTTTCTCGACCCCGAAATGCCCAACGACTTGACTGTAGTGTGTTTCCCATATCATCTTGGCACGCTCACTTGAAGGAACACAAAGGTGTCCCAGGTGACATAACAGTGCATCTTGGAGGTGAAAATTTGGAACTTGCGTAACCCCCAAGAGTGCCTTGTAAGTGTGGTCGAATTCTAGGTCACTCTCATAGAGAAGAAGCCAATCAGAAGTCTCATGCCCACAAGAGTTGAGCACGGTGGTGAGCACCACGATTGGTGGTCGGCTGAGGCAGTCTGCAACATTATTGGTGCTACCCTTCTTGTACTTGATGTTCAAATGAAACTGTTGCAGATATGTGGACCACTTCTGATGGTGATCATTCTCCAACTTCCCTTATGTATGTATGAACTGCAGGGGCCAGTGGTCTATGTCGGTGATTGTTTCCTTCCCCAAAATGTAATGCTTCCATTGTCGACAAGCTTACACAATGGAATACATTTCTTTATCATAAGTGGGATACTTGTGAATTGTGTCAGACAATGTCCCACTGTGATATGCCACTAGATGTCCCTATTGAGTAAGAACTACCCCAATAGCATAGTCAGAGGCATCTGTCTCGATCTCAAATGGCTGTTGCAAGTCTGGTAAAGTGAGCACTGGAGCATAACAGAGGCGATTTTTCAATTCTGTGAATGACTTCTGTTGAGGTTCCGACCAAAAGAATTTTTCTCTCGCTCCTCCCTTGGTGACTTGACTCAAGGGCCAAGTGATATGAGAGAATCCCAACATGAACCTCCGGTAGAAATTAGCAAGACCCAGAAAGCTGCGAAGCTCTATTATAGTAGTTGGGGCTGGTCAATCCCGAATGACTTGGATCTTGGCTGGATCCACATGCACCCCCCTTTCATCAATAATGTATCCCAGATATTGAACCTGGGTCATGCCAAAAGTGCACTTCTACAAATTGGCACACAACTTGTGTTGTCGCAGTGTTTGGAGGACTTTTCAGATGTGGTGAAGGTGCTCTTCCCAAGTCTGGTTGAAGATAAGAATGTCATCTAAGTACACCACTACAAATGAGTTGGTGAATGGTCGCAAGATGTCATCCATCATCCTCATGAAGGTTGCAGGGGAATTTGTCAACCTGAAAGGAATGACCAGCCATTCGAAAATAACTTCCTTGGCTTTGAAGGCAGTCTTCCACACATCGGAGGGTTCAATCGGTACCTGGTGATACCCCGACTTCAAGTCAATCTTGCTGAAATATTTTTCACCTTTGATTTGGTCCAGAAGGTCATCAATCCATGGGATCGGGTACCTATTCCGGACAATGATCTTTTTTAGCGCCCGATAGTCAATACAGAGTCTCCACGTCCCATCCTTCTCAGACAACAGTGATCAAGCTCCCACGGCTTATGAACTCGTCGGATGTGACCTTCAGCCAGCCTCCCGACCGGGGCTTCTTGGATTTCATCGTTCTCCGTAGAGGGACTACAGATCGGTCCATTGGGTAGTGGCGCACCTGGGGTCAGATCAATCAGGTGCTTGACCTGGCAGTGCAGAGGAACCCCTGTGGGTGAGGTGAAGATGTCCTCGTACTCCTCCACGACCTTATCCATTTGTTGTTGTCGGGCAGAGGGGCCCTGTCTGGAGGTCGTGGCCACAGTCTTCTTCTTGCCCTGGGGGCGGATCATCAGAAAAACGAATTTCCTGGTTTGGGAAATGAGCTTACTGCATTGTTTTGCAGTAACCAAAGAGATAGCGGCAGGAGGTGGTACCTCTGGTATCATGTACAACTTATTTCCCAAAGTAACAATAACAACACGAGGTCGAGACTCATACACAGCATGACGCTTCCATAAGTATGGTTGTCCTAATAATACATCAGAAACATCAATAGGAGCAACGTCACATAATACCTCATCCGTGAAGGGCTTGATGCTATAGGGAAGGCAACACTGTCGGCTGACGCGGAGATCTCGTCCTTGGTGAAGCCACCCGATGGTGTATGGATGTGGGTGAGCTGTGGTCGGCAAGCCCAACCGCTTCACGGCGTCTGCTGAAATGAGGTTCTTTTGGCTCCCATCGTCGACAATGAACTATACAGGGGAGCCCTTTACCCACCTCTGTGGAGTGGAAGCGGCGTTCCTCCTCCTCTGGATCTTCTAGCTCTTCCTTCTGGATCTTCGTAGTGGAAACAGTGGCATTGGGCCCCGCATCAATAATTTGTTTCCCTTTGTCATTCCCCTTGTCAGGTTCTGATTCAGAGTCGGAGCATGCATCCGACTCAGAAGCCCGCATCTCAACCACCAGCGACTGCTTGGCCCGACACTCACTTGTGTTGTGAGTGGAGCTCTTATGGAACTCACACCACTTTCCCGTGTCCTTTGGCTTTGCGGTGTTGTTCTTTTCTTTGCTTCACGGTTGTCTTTAGCCGCCATGCCTTGCCTGCCCTTTTGTTTCCGTGGTTTGGAAGCACCTTTCCCTTGCTTTTGATTCACGTATCCAAAGTCTCGCTTCTTCTCGTTATGTATTTTCTCGCTCACCTGCAAAGAAAAAGGTATGCCGTACCAAGCAAGGAGATGTCGAGGAACTCCATTTCCTCCTGAATGTATCTGTGCAAACAGCTGCGATACTTTAGCACCAGATGTTTCTCTGAATCTTTGATACCCAACTTTGTGCGTAGAGTATGGAACAGATTCGTCAGCTCATGCACATCTTGATCCCTTTGTTGTCGCAGCGTGGTCCATTGTATGTACTTGTCCTCATAGCTCCCCACGGGATAGTACTATTCCTTGACGGCGTCTCGGAAAGAATTCAAAGTTGGTACGACCGAGAATAGAGAGGGTTTTGTCTGGTTCTTGTTCTCACAGTAGGTTTCCCACCAGTCCTTAACATGGGGGGTAGCTTTGAGGAGTTCAAAAATAATCTTCTCCCGGTCTGAAAAGTCATGAATAGAGAAATATCCTTCTAATAGATTCAACCATCTATCTATGGCATCTGCATCTATTTGACCCTCAAATATGGGAATGTCAAAATTTACTTGTACCTTAAAAGGAGTCGCGCCTCCAGAGTGGCTGCTAGATGCAGATGCGCCACCAGTGGGCAGTCGTTGAAGGATCTGAGAAAATTTATCCATCATCGCGTTCCTTTGTTTTTCAAGGGCCTCCTCGAGCAATATTTGGATAGGATCTCTTGCTCCCTCATCTTTATTTTCATCCCCCATGGGTGTCCGTTGAGGTTTGCGAGGCTGATCTTGCAAAGGTTCCACCAGATCAAGCCCTAGCTCCTTATACCCCGACCTCGTTGGGGACATGCAAAGAAGGATCGAGAAAAAGCAGACCGCTCTGATACCACTGATCCGGATTTATGCAGGAACGCAACAGAATAAACACATAACCATAAATACAGAGATGCAGCGGAAATAACATTTCATTTCATTACTATCAAAGAACTGAAATTTGCTTACAGACAATGGAAATAAAACTAGCTAGGGCATCATAAGCAATTTCCAGAAGAGATGTGGCAATGCACAGCTCAACCTGAAGCTACAATGAGGCTCAAGGGCCTATTTATTATTGAGAAACAATGGAGAACTCTAAACATCCAAAAACCTAACCCTAGGAGATGAAGCACCAAAACTATGGGCCCCGTTTGGGTAAATTGGTGTTTCAACTTCCCAGGGACGTAACTTTGGCATACTATCTCCGTTTGACACACATGGTGCATCATTAGAAATATCTATCTGAGGACTACAACTTTCTCCATGAATATCCATTTCGGAACGGAATGATATTCACTAAAGGCATGATGCCCAAAAAACGTCGTTTAGGGCCCCAAAATGGCTCCGAAAGTTCAGGACCCAAAAAACGGCTAAAAATAGTAAGTTGTGCCGAAACTGAAAAACTGAAAGAGGCAATGGTGGGGCCCCAAGTGGAATAGGTGGGTGGCCACCAATATCCACTTG
>JAXQQM020082485.1:0-193531 GCA_034641835.2 Pinus albicaulis
TATACCTAGGATCGATGAGTTGATGGATGAGTTGAGAGGAGCCAAGTTCTTCTCGAATATTGATTTGAGATCAGGGTACCATCAGATTCACGTGAGGGAACAAGACATTCCCAAGACCGCCTTCAGGTGTCATTATGGGCACTTTGAGTTTTTGGTTATGCCTTTTGGGCTAACCAATGCACTAGCTAATTTTCAGTCTTGCATGAACCATATCTTCCGCAGTCATCTGAGGAAGTTTGTATTGGTATTCTTCAATGACATACTCATATATAGCAGGACTTGGGAGGAGCATCTCCAGCATATAGAGGCAATACTACATATCTTGGAAGAGCAACAGTTCTATGCTAAGCTCTCCAAGTGTGAGTTTGGGATGACGGAGATGTTGTATTTGGGTCACATTATTGGAGTGGACGGAGTGAGAGTCCATGAGGAGAAGATTAGGGCCAGCAGAGGTTGGTTGGACCCGAGAAACGCGACAAAACTTCGACGGTTCATTGGTATATGTACTTATTACAGGAAGTTCGTCAAAGGTTTCTCATATCTTGTTGCACCCCTTACAAATTTGACGAAGAAGGGGGCATTCAGTTGGTTTGACACAGCGCAGCGAGCCTTTGATAGGCTCAAGGAGGTGATGAGTAGCTACCCAGTGCTTGCATTGCCAGATTTTACGCATCCATTTGTCTTGGAGTGTGATGCATCGGGAGAGGGGATCGGCCTAGTATTGATGCAGGGGGGACACCCTATAGCCTTTGAGAGCCGGAAGCTCCTTCTGCACGAGAGGTTGTATTCTATATAAGGCAAGGAGATGTTGGCCATTATGCATGCCTTGGCCAAATTCTGGCAGTATTTGTTAGGGAACAGGTTCAAGGTGAGGATTGATCACAACAGCCTTAGGTTATTTTTGGAGCAGAAGCAGCTACAAGAGAGGTAGCAGAAGTGGATCAATAAGATCCAAGCATATGACTTTGACATTGAGTATGTCAAGGGTAAGAATAACATGGTAGCAGATGCCCTTTCACGCAGACCAGCCACGTTATCTCTTATGAGCTTGGATACAGATTGGAGGGCTCGACTATTAGTGCAGTACTCCAAGGATATATTTGCGTGTGAGGTTCTGGATGGACAGGTGGTGGATGACAGGTATAGGGTGGTCGATGAGATCATCTACTACAGGGATAGGATCTTCTTGACTGAGGGTGTAATATCCCGTTTCAGGGATATCTCTAAAACATGACAAACTCCAACCAGAGATGGACTGGGAGGGCATTTACCGGATATTCTGCCTCTGAGAGAGGATGAGATCCAAAGGCTACCTGGCCCTTTCCAGACTCTATCTAAGAATGAAATATAAACACACCAATTGGTATAGAACTAGAATGCTCAGAAATATAAATAAATAACAGTGCAGCAGACATATAATAACAGAGAAAGAAATTACGACAACTCATCCAAAAAACATAGAGAGGAAATGCTAAGCCATTTTATTAATCTGAGAAATATAATGAAGTACAATAGGTGATCAGAGTGATGGCACCTAATCTTGCTCAAGGAAAGTGATGAAACACTCGCAGAAAATACAGGAAATGGCTGCTCTATGAACTGCGTCCCAGTTGCTAGAAAATTGCCGTGTAGCTGCTACTGCTGGAATGGACTGAAGACTAGGGGCTGATCCCCTTGCCGGAATGAGCTAAAAATCTGCAAACCTCCTCTACTCACCAAATCGAACAAAACCCAGAAACCATATCAAAAATGGCCAACCCCCGAAAATCACCAGAAAATGCCTCCTCAGGGAATTACGCTGGCCTCCAAGGCTCTGCGTAGAGGTTAAATGGAAATAGTTGAAACACCGCCTCAAACTCCGCAAAAATACTCTTGTGGGCAAAGGCTGACCCTCTTCTCAAAATCTTGGTTGAATCTCCTGCAGAAACCCCGATCCGGAGCACCTCCAAAAAGGGACTGCGTCCTCTCTCCCAGTGACTGCGCAGTCTCTATAAGCTCCAGCTCCGCAACAAACCCAAACAACAAAACTACTCACAAAATACTGAAGAAATAACCTTTCCCGAGCAGGCACTCGAAGTCCCCCGGGGCTAAGGGCGAGATCTCCGACCGAAGACACTCAATGCACTAAACAGTGATGCAAACAGGCTAAACAACCAGTGTGCTCAAGAAGAGAAAACATCTAGCTCAAAATCATCAACTCCAAAATTAATCAAATGAGAAGGCTCTTACATCTTTTATAACATTGGTTTCCCTCCAAAACCCCAACGTAGCCTCTCTCTCCTCCACATGCTCATCCTTATCTGCGCAGTAGCTTCTAGAGTGTACATGGGCCCCCCTTCTCTACGTGGTGTTTGGCCCCCCCTTGGCTCCCCCTTAAGTCACAACGTTGTGCTACTAGGAAAGTGTTTTATTCCATCTAAGTGAGTTAGACCCTCTCCACTCACTTTCTATTTATTTATAAACTATAGACGGAAAAACTGAACAAAATTGAATATTCCAATTAGCTGTCGCTAATTAGGAATATTACAGTCTCCCCTAGCAAAATGTTGCTTGTCCACAAGCAACTGAAGTGATGGATGTTGCAAAATATTCTCGCTCTCCCAAGTGGCATCCTCATCCGGCAAATTCTTCCACCTCACCAAGAATTCCTGGACTGTCCTGCTCCGTAACTGCCTCTCCCTAGTATCAATAATGGCCTCTGGCTGCAACACCAAGTGCCCCTCATCATTCGTAGGTGGTAGCTCCTCTGTCACTATCACCTGCTGCCCCAGCGCCTTCTTTAGGCATGATACATGGAAAACGTTGTGGATCTTGCTGCCTTGGGGCAGCTCCAATTCATACGCAACCTGCCCAATCCTGCGTATCACCCTGTATGGCCCATAAAAGCGAGGCTTGAGCTTTTCAGCTCCCTTATGTTTCAGTGATGACTGTCGGTATGGATGTAATCATAGGTAGACCAAGTCCCCTACCTCAAACTGTCTCTCCACTCGACCTTTGTCGGCATACAGCTTCTATTGGTTCTGTGCTATAGCCATATTTTCCTTGAGAGCTCGGAGGATGTCCTGACTCTCTTGGATCCAAATCTTGGCTCTAGGAGCCATGCTATCACTGAACATCACATCAGCAAAAGATAAGGAATGGTACCCATACAAAGCATAAAACGGTGACATACCAATGGACATGTGATGTGTCGTGTTGTAGCAGTACTTCCCCAAATGCAACCATCTCAACCATGCTCACTGCTGCCCACTAACATAGTTACGCAAGTAGCCCTCCAAACACCTGTTAACTATTTCCGTCTGTCCATCCGTCTGTGGGTGATAACTGGTACTCGGTGTCAACTCTGTCCCCACCAGTCGGAAAAGCTCATGCCAAAATCCACCCATGAAACGATTGTCCCTATCACTGATGATGGTCTTAGGAAGACCATGCAGCCTGAAAAACTCTCTGAAGAACAGCTCAGCCACCTGTGCTTCTGTGTAATGCATGGATATGGCGAAAAAGTGCGCATACTTTGTCAGTCGATCAACGACGTAAAAGATACAATCCTTACCTTGTACCATGGGCAACCCTGTGATGAAATCCATCAATATGCTCTCCCATTTCCCCTCCGGAATGGGAAGAGGCTGAAACAATTTGGCGGGATGGCTCATCTCCCCCTTGTTCCTCTGACAAACATCGCATTCCCTAATGTGTTGGAGTATGTCCTCCTTGAGGCCCTTCCATGAGAACCTCTCTCTAGTGGCCCTGTAGGTTTAGGTAAACCCCTGATGACCTGCCAATGGAGAATCATGTGATGCCTGGAGTATCTTCTTCTTAAGCTGAGATACCTTAGTCAAGAATATCATGTCCCTGTAGTAGATGATCTCATCAACCACCCTGTACCTGTCATCCACCACCTGTCCATCCAGCACCTCACATTCAAATCTGTCCTTAGAGTACTCCACTAAAAGTCGAGCCCTCCAATCTGTATCCAAGCTCATAAGAGATAACGTGGCTGGTCTACATGAAAGGGCATCTGCTACCACATTATTCTTACTCTTGACATACTCGATGTCAAAGTCATATGCTTGGATCTTACTAATCCACTTCTGCTGCCTCTCCTGTAGCTGCTTCTGCTCCAAAAAGAACCTGAGGCTATTGTGATCAGTTCTCACCCTGAACCTGTTCCCTACCAGATACTGTCGGAATTTGGCCAAGGCATGCATGATGGTCAACATCTCCTTGTTGTATATAGGATACAACCTCTCATGCGGAAGGAGCTTCCTGCTCTCAAAGGCTATAGGGTGTCCTCCCTGCATCAATACTGCGCCGATCCCCTCTCCCGATGCATCACACTCCAAGACAAATGGCTGCGTAAAATCCGGCAATGCAAGCACTGGGAAACTACTCATCACCTCTTTGAGCCTATCAAAGGCTCGTTGCACTGTATCTGACCAACTGAATGCCCCCTTCTTCGTCAAATCTGTAAGGGGTGCAGCAAGCTGTGAGAAAACTCTGACGAACTTCCTTTAATAGGTACATATCCCAATGAACCCTCGAAGTTCTGTCACGTTCCTCGACTCCGGCCAATCTCTGATGGCTCTAATATTCTCCTCATGGACCCTCACTCCGTCCACTCCAATAATATGACCCAAATACAGCATATCCATCATCCGAAACTCACACTTGGAGAGCTTAGCATAGAACTGTTGCTCTTCCAAGATGCGTAGTACTGCCTCTATACGCTGGAGATGCTCCTCCCAAGTCCTGTTATATATGAGTATGTCATCGAAGAAGACCAATACAAACTTCCTCAGATGATTGTGGAAGATATGGTTCATGCAAGACTGAAAGTTGGCTGGTGCATTGTTTACCCCAAAAGGCATAACCAAAAACTCAAAGTGCCCGTAGTGACACCTGAAGGCGGTCTTGGGAATGTCTTGTTCCCTCACGCTAATCTGATGGTACCCCGATCTCAAATCAATCTTCGAAAAGAACTTAGCTCCTCTCAGCTCATCCATCAACTCATCAATCCTGGATATAGGGTACCTGTTCTTCAGAGTCTTCTTGTTCAGGGCCCTGTAGTCAATGCACATCCTCACGGTGCCGTCCTTCTTGTTCACCAACACCACAAAAGAAGCAAACAGACTCGTGCTCGGTCTAATGTGCCCAAGATCCAACAACTCCTGAATGGCTCGCTCAATCTCATCCCGATAGGCTTTTGGATGCTTATAGGGGGTAGTGATCACCGCCTGAATACCCTGCTCAAGCTTAATGGTGTGCTCAAACCCTCGGTCCGGTAGCCGACCCGGTGGTATATCCCCAAACACTACATCATGCCTGTCAAGGATGGCCTATATATCCGGATGAACTGCTCGACTGGTGGTATCTGCCTCTGATGCCCGCAACTCAGCCACCCACTCTATGTCTCCCTTCTGGAAGTCTGCCTCCATTCGGTGTGCCGAAACTGTCTGAGGTGGGTAGGTGTGCATCCCGCGGATCTTCTCATGCTTCCCGGTCTTTTTGTCATCCCACTCCATCTCTAAGGCCTCCCAATCCGTGGTGACCTTCCCCAGAGTAATCAACCACTGAACACCTAATACCACATTGGTATCTGGTATGTTGACCACGAAAAAGTGATCTTTCACGGTGTAGGTACCCATCGTCACTGCCAACTCTGGAACATACCGGGCACACTGCATCGTCTGGGCTCCTAGGACCAAGACTGAAAATCTGTCAAAGCTCTTAGTCAGTATACCCCTCTGCTCGACCATCTGTGCATCAATGAAGTTGTGGGTGGCCCCACTGTCAACCAAGACTGAATCTCCTGCAGAAACCCCGATCCGGAGCACCTCCAAAAAGGGACTGCATCCTCTCTCCCAGTGACTGCGCAGTCTCTATAAGCTCCAGCTTTGCAACAAACCAAACAACAAAAATACTCACAAAATACTGAAGAACTAACCTTGCCCAAGCAGGCACTTGAAGTCCCCCGGGGCTAAGGGCGAGATATCCGACCGGAGACACTCAATGCACTAAACAGTGCTGCAGACAGGCTAAACAACCAGTGTGCTCAAGAAGAGAAAACGTCTAGCTCAAAATCATCAACTCCAGAATGAATCAAATGAGAAGGCTTCTCCATCTTTTATAACATTGGTTTCCCTCCAAAACCCCAATGTAGCCTCTCTCTCCTCCACGTGCTCATCCGTATCTGCGCAGTAGCTTCTAGAGTGTACGTGGGCCCCCCTTCTCTACGTGGTGTTTGGCCCCCCCTTGGCTCCCCCTTAAATCACAACGTTGTGCTACTGGGAAGGTGTTTTATTCCATCTAAGTGAGTTAGACCCTCTCCACTCACTTTTTATTTATTTATAAACTATAGACGGAAAAACTGAACAAAATCAAATATTCCAATTAGCTGTCACTAATTAGGAATATTACAGAGGGATCTCAGCTTAAGAAGAAGATACTCCAGGCATCACATGATTATCCATTGGTAGGCCATAAGGGGTTTACCAAAATCTACAGGGCCATTAGAGAGAGGTTCTCATGGAAGGGCCTCAAGGATGACGTACTCCAGCACATCAGGGAGTGTGATGTTTGTTAGAGGAGCAAGGGGGAGATGAGCCATCCCGCAGGATTGTTGCAGCCTCTTCCCATTCCGGAGGGGAAGTAGGAGAGTCTCTCGATGGAATTCATCACAGAGTTGCCCATGGTATAGGGCAAGGATTGTATCTTTGTCGTCTTTAATCGGATAACAAAGTATGCGCACTTTTTCGCCATATCCGCACATTACACAGCAGCACAGGTGGCCGAACTGTTCTTCAGAGAGATTTTCAGGCTGCATGGTCTACCTAAGACCATCATCAGTGACAGGGATAGCTACTTCATGGGTGGATTTTGGCAGGAGCTTTTCCGGTTAGTGGGGACAGATTTGACACCGAGTACCAGTTATCAGCCACAGACAAATGGACAGATGGAGATAGTTAACAAGTCGCTGGAGGGCTACTTGCGTAACTATGTCAGTGGGAAGTAGCGAGCATGGCTAAAGTGGTTGCACCTGGGGGAGTACTGATACAACACGACACATCACATGTCCATTGGCATTTCACCATTTTATGCTTTGTATGGGTATCATTCCTTATCTTTTGCTGATGTGATGTTCGGTGCTAGCAAGGCTCCTAGAGACGAGATTTGGATCCAAGAGAGTTAGGAAATTCTCCGAGCTCTCAAGGATAATCTGGCTACAGAAAAAAACCAACAGAAGATGTATGCCGACAGAGGTTGGGTGGAGAGACAATTTGAGGTAGGGGACTTGGTATACCTACGATTACAGCCATACCGACAATCGTCGCTGAAACATAAGGGAGCTGAGACGCTCAAGCCTCACTTTTACGGGCCATACAAGGTGATACGCAGGATTGGGCAGGTTGCGTATGAGTTGGAGCTACCCCAAGGCATCAAGATCAACAAATTTTTTCATGTATCATGCCTGAAGAAGGCACTGGGGCAGCAGGTGATAGTGACAGAGGAGCTACCACCCACGGATGATGAGAGGCATTTGGTGTTGCAGCCAGAGGCTATTATTGATACCAGGGAGAGGCAGCTACGAAGCAGGATAGTCCGAGAATTCTTGTTGAGGTGGAAGAATTTGCTGGATGAGAATGCCACTTGGGAGAGTGAGAATATTTTTCATCATCCATCACTTCAGTTGCTTGAGGACAAGCAACATTTTTCCGGGGGAGACTGTAATATTCCTAATTAGCGATAGCTAATTGGAATATTCGATTTTGTTCAATTTTGCCGTCTATAGTTTATTAATAAATAAAAAGTGAGTGAAGAGGGTCTAAATCACTTAAGTGGAATAAAACACCCTCCTAGTAGCACAACTTTGTAACTTAAAGGGGAGCCAAGGGGGACCAAGCACCACGTAGAGAGGGGGCCTACGTATGCTCTAGATGAGGGTGAGCACGTGGCAAGAGAGGGAGGATACGTTGAGGAGATGAGCCTTAGGGTTGGAGGAAGGCCAACATTATAAAAGAGGGAGGAGCCTTCTCATTTGATTCATTCTATTGTTGATGATATTGAGTTGGTCATTTCGACTTCTTGAGCACGCTGGCTGTTTAGCCCATCTGCAGCACTGTTTAGTGCATTGAGTGTCTTCGGTCGGAGATCTCGCCCTTAGCCCTGGGGGACTTCGAATTCCTGCTCGGGCAAGGTTATTTCTTTAGCATTTTATGGCAGATTTTGGTGTTTGGGTTTGTTGCAGAGCTGAGCATCCATAGAGACTACGCAGTCACTGAGAGGGAGGACGCAGTCCATCTTATAGGTATTCCGGTTTGGGATTTTTGCAGGAGATTTGAGCTGAGATTTCGAGCAGAGGATCATCCTTTGTCTTTGGGAGGATTTTGGTGGAGTTTGAGGCGGTATTTTAGTCATTTCCATTCACCCTCTGCGCAGAGCCTTGGAGGCCAGCGTAATACCCCTAGGGGGTGTTTTTCGGAGGTCGACCATTTCTAATATGGTTTCTTGGTTTGGTCGAGATTGGTGAGTAGAGGAGGTTTCCATATTTTCAGCTCATTCCGGCAAGGAGAGAAACCCCTAGTTATCAATTCATTTCAATGGTAGCAGCTACACGGTAGTTTTCCAGCAGCTGGGACGCAGTTCAGAGAGCAGCCATTTCTGGTGTATTTTGAGAGTATTTCTTCACTTGCCTTGAGCAAGTTTAGGTGCCATCACTCTGATCACCTATTGTACTTCATTATATTTCTCAGTTTAATAAAATGGCTTAGCATTTCCTCTCTCTATATTTCTGGATGAGTTGTCGTACATTCTTCTTATGTTATTATATGTCTGTTGCACTGTTATTTTTATATGTATTTGAGCATCCTAGTTCTATACCACTTTGTGTGTTTATTTTATACTCTTAGACAGAGTCTGGAAAGGGCCAGGTAGCCTCCAGATTTCATCCTCTTTCGGAGGCAGCATATCTGGTAAACGCCCTCCCAGACCATCTCTGGTTGGAGTTTGCCATGTTTTAGAGATATCCCCGAAACGAGATATTACAAGATGTCGCATCGCATTTTCCTCAAACCGAAGAAGGCACCCTCCAAATGGCGTTAAAATATGACCTCATCTATGCTGAAACGGGTTATGTTTATACCGTTCTACCTGATCTCCCCAGACCCAGTGGTGTCAATGCATCGGAGGCACCTCATGGCACTGACGGTATCGTTGGAGCTCTTTCTCATCTATACGCTCAACCTCCCATGGGTTATGGTCTTCCTTGGGGGGGGCAGCACCTCTCGCACTTTACCCCGTCCCGGTAGCACGTATCCAGATTACATCATGCCTCTTCTTTTGGCCCAACGTCCTATTTACCACATTTTTACCCAACCCCCTTATTATCTGTATCCGCAGCTTGGCGCTCCCACTCCTCCAGCATCAGCACCTCTGCCCCCCTCGCTGTCTCAACCCCCGTAATAGCAGTCACTGCCCCCTTAGGTGCAGGTGGATGCACAGTAGGTATTTGTGGCTACTGTTACACTAAAAATTGTCACATTGACATTCTGCTATTTGTATGAGCTCTTTATCACTCATATTTCCTCCTTTGCAAGTCTAACACATCAGTTCCTCATGCCAAGCCTTGAAAATAAGAGAAAAGTTCTCAAAAGTCTCTAAAACTCTGGTATCGCACTTTCTTTGTCTTACCTGCGGTCCCGCATCTAATGGTCATGTCTCCTGCGTACCTGACCGCACTGTCTCTGTGTTAAGGGTGCGGACCCCTGTAAATGTTAAAAATGCGCAAGTAAACTCTAAAAATTTCACTTTCAGTCATTTCTAGAAGCTTCTGGAAAGAATCTTGTAGTGGCAAGTCTGCTCTTTTGAGGTTCATGTATCCCATACCTTATGGAACTAACCCTTTGATGTGAAGAGCTTATCCCTTTGAAGGAGGATTCTATCCCTTCTTGTATGGAGCTATAACCTCCTCTTTTGCACTATAAAAAGAGGCATAGGGTAGACTCAAAGGGTTAACAAATGGAGGATTGAGGGAGTCAAGCTTAAGAAGATTTGAGGTTAAGCACTGTTGAGATTTAGACTCAGTTAACTAAGACTTTTGTGAGGAGAGATTACATACCTCTATTTGTTTTGGTTGGAGGAGTGCAGAGCTTATCAAAGTAAAGGAGACTCCTGCTTTGAACCCTGGGAAGGCCTTTCGAACATCAAGGCTCAAGTTGTAAGGTTTTCCTTCTTTTGAAATTAATACAAATATACTCATTTTTCTCAATAAGTTGTCTGTTCATGGTTTATTTCATAGATTCCTTGATCACTATGATAAGCATGGTTTATGATGATGTCTATACAGGTGCTATGTAATATTTTTCTTGTTTGTGACTGCAGATTTACGAGGAAAACTCCTGTGTAGTCAATTTAGTGTTCTAAATTGCTAACATAAATTATCAACCAGGGCTAGTAAACTGATGAAGTGTGGTGCACTATATGTGCTTAAGTGACCTCTTCCTTACTTCGTTGTATGTATTTTATTGATGTTTTTGGGGTTTTGTCTTTTTAGTACTTATGTTCAAAAGATGAAATCAAATCTATGTCAAAAAGAAAAGAAAAGGAAACCTTAGACTCAAAACAGAGTGTAATTGTAAATTCTATCCCTAATTAGGAAAATGATGAAAAAAACAGAACATTCTAATCCATGGATATCCTAGCTTGCAAATGAACATCAAATGTAACTCAACATAATACAACCAAGTCTCTTTCATCTAATATTGATATGTTGGAAGAGCTTTTAAGAAAAAGAATGGTTGTAAGATACTGAGGATCTTTTAATCTAATTGCAAAACAGAAAATGCTAATTAACTCAACATGATACAACCAAATCTCTTTCATCTAATATTGATATGTTGGAAGAGCGTTTTAAGAAAAAGAATGATTGTAAGATAATAAGGATATTTTAATCTAATTGAAAAACAGAAGATGCTAATTAACTCAACATGATACAACCAAATCTCTTTCATCTAATATTGATATGTTGGAAGAGCATTTTAAGAAAAAGAATGATTGTAAGATAATGTGGATCTTTTAATCTAATTGCAAAACAGAAAATGCTAATTAACTCAACATGATACAACCAAATCTCTTTCATCTAATATTGATATGTTGGAAGAGCGTTTTAAGAAAAAGAATGATTGTAAGATAATGATAATCTTTTAATCTAATTGCAAAACAGAAAATGCTAATTAACTCATCATGATACAACCAAATCTCTTTCATCTAATATTGATATGTTGGAAGAGCGTTTTAAGAAAAAGAATGGTTGTAAGATAATGAGGATCTTTTAATCTAAATAACAAAAAAAACTAAAGTGCTGGTAACTCAAGATGTCACAATTAAATCCATTCCATGAATAGAGATATGTTGGAAAAGCTTTTAAGGAAAAGACTAACTATAACATCATTAAGGTCTGTTACTTAAACAAATAATGCAAAACATGAATTAAAAGCTACTTATCTAGAAAGCATGTAGAAGCCTCCTTGGATAGCAGGGGCCCTCTGCTACCAATTTGGTGAAATCCTTCAGCTCCTTAAAGTTGTAATCAAAACAGCATCAAAGAACTGAATTTCTTTATTGAAAACCTCACAAATCTACATCCCATTCCATTTTAAGCTTTGTTACAAAAGACTCTCTATTCCTTTCTCTCCCTCCATCTCTAGAGTTACAATCAAAATAGGAAATGATAAGACACGTCTTTTCTAGAGTTACAATCAAAATAGGAAATGATAAGACACAAGTCTTTCTAGAGTTTCAATACAACAAGGAAATGAGACACATGTTCTCATGATCCCATGATCTTCTCCAACCAAATTCGAATTTGTCCATAGAGTGCCACATAAGGGTCTTCTAGAAGTCTCCTTTTTTACCTACACATGTCACAAAACTCATAACACATATATAGATATATGAAACTATGTTAATTTTCTAGTTTCTAATCATAAATTCACTTTAAATACATAAAATAAATAACTTTGGAAAACAATGATCCTAACCCATATATTTATGAAAATGGTTACTTGATGTAGGGTTTTAGGTCAAATGGCTATGAAATAAGAGCTAAATGGTTATGACATAATGGAAATATGTATGAATATGGAAAATACTTTTGAGACTCAACATACCCCCCAACTGAAGTTGTTGCATGTCCTCATGCAACTATTGCAATGATTCATTTGTCCATGAGTTGATCTTTTATGAGTTTTGACTCATATAGATTCATTCCAAACTTTGTTTCTTGATATTTTCATTTTTGGCAAAGTATAATACATTTGATTGCAACATTTTTTTTTTTAAATGGTTGGTTCTTATGTGACAACCAATTTTTTTTTTGAGCAATGGTTCTTGTGTAACAATGCTTTATTTTCTTTGTTGCATCAAAGTTCATGAAAACATTTAGAATCAATTACTTCATCAATGAATTGATCATTTGCAAGGCATATAATCTTTTGGATCATGTTGCAACAATAGTTGGTTGGGAAGTATATGCGGGTGGAAATGAAATAAAAATGTGTGATAGTGTATGACATGTGGATATGAAATGATGTCCCTTCCCCCCCAACTAAAGATATGACAATGTGAAAAAGGGAGTGAGGAATTTTTCTAAAGTTACAATTTTAGCATTCTAATGAATTACATGACTAAAAATTAGAAAACAACATACCTTCACTTACCTTAAATGTGGATGAGTTTTGTATGTGTGGTGGCTACAAAATTCTGATCATATTCTTCTTCAAGTGGCTGAACAAGAGGAGTCATGGATAAAGAGATAAGATGAATTTTTATTGCTCCTACTAAAACTTGCCGAATCTGCTCCAAAATGCTGAAAATAATAGTCTTCATGTCTTGAAAACTCATTGGCACAATTCCTACTATGTGAAAAGATGTTTTGATGTCGAACATAGTAGAAAATTGTTGACTTAGTGGCCATTAATGGATGCCACTAGTCAACACGAGAACTCTCACCATTGATGACAATGAGAGTCAAGATGCTCAAACACATCTTGCTAGGTACGAATGATTTTGCCGATGTCGAGTCACCTAGAAGATCTGACGAACAAGGGACATTAATGTATTCTCATTGTTTGTCAGCATGAGAACTTGCCATTAAGGCATGCAAGCCTCAAGGTGTTTTTACAAAGAACTTAGACTCAAAAGACTATGGACTCAATAATTTGCATTGAAGCAGGGCTTATTTGCGGAATGAAAATGACAAGAAATGGAAGATGAAAATGGAAGATGGAAATGGAGAGTAGAAATGGCAATGGACAATAAGCATGTGAATGAGCCTCTTGCTTTTATTTGTGGGTTATGAATGGACAAAAAGAAATGGAAAGTGGATGTGAATGGAAAATATGAAGTGAAATGAGGTGAATGGCTTATTATGAGGTATGGATGTGATGGAGACAATAGTATTTGAAAGTTTTTCAAGTGTTTGGATCTGATTTTGCATCAACATATTTCCTCTTTGTTGCTGATCATCCTCTTATGAAACAAATTGGTCTCTTAGAGAGACACCATTCTCTTGTAGTCATTTGTCCTTCCTCCTGGAACCTGCAAAAAAATAATACTTCTTCTGCAATGGAATGTAAGATTATCAAAGGGAGAGAGGTGATCAATCTCTCTAGTTATGATATTTACACACAAAACTAAGAATTTGTATTAATGAAACAAGTTCTCAAAGGAAAAATCAAAAGAATTTATACATGTTTTGGAATTAGTGCCTCAAGTTGAATGTTGCTTCTTTTCAACAATTTATTTCATTATTTACCATTTCAAACTCTAATGATGGATTTCTCACTGTGTAGATCTTGTTGAGACCTTTCCAACGATACTTGAATCATCAAAATCTGATTTTGTATGAGAAAGTTAGGCTGATTTGAACAATGAGGTTTTTTCTGCTGCGGAATTGGAGAACAGCTGCGGAATTGGACTTTAGCTGCAGAATGTCGATGGTTTCTGTAGCTAAAAATCTTGAATAAAAAGTTAGACATTCATCTTTCATCACCAGTCCAAAATTAATCAATACCTTCAGAAAGGTGAGCAAATAACTTATTCATTTCATTGATTCAAAATTATTAATTTTTTTTTTTTAATCAAAACAAAATTGAAAAAAAAAATGCAATTTTTTTTTTTTAAATTCAAAACAAAATTGAAAATGCAATTTTAACTGCTTCTTTTTTCTTTCTTTCTTTTTTTTCTTTTTTTTTTTTAAATTTATTATTATTATTATTTTTTATTTAAATTAAAAGCATACATTTGAGGAAATTTTCACTCTTGTAATTCATCTAAAAAATCAGCACGCGTTGCTTTCTAACAAATGAATTCCAGAGATGCATGAGTTGTTTCTCATGAGTTGTCACATCCACAAAATCATCAAGCATCCTTCGGTCTTCAAAGTCTGCAATTCGAGCATGATCCACCACTAAGCTCTTTATTTGACGCCTTTCACATGGAAACACTCTTTCTCCACCGGCAAGCATTTTTAGTTTCTTACTCTCTTCATTATTAACACTTTCAATTGGATTATCAAGCTGGCAATTATCCTTCATAGTAGGAGATTCCTACAGGAGATAATCATCTTGCACTTGCTGACCACGATTTCTTCTTTCTGAAATTATCCTATCTGAAGATTGGGTATGAAAAATATTCAACGAAGAGGGTTCTTTAGATGGAATGGCGTCAATTGGAAAATTTTCAGTGGAGGTCTGTTGTTGATTGGCTTCAATAGAATTTGTGTTCAACTTAGATTCTTCTTCCTGGAGATCAGGAAAGCCAGATCATGAAATCCCTCAACTAATTACCAAGAATTAAATTCAAAAACCATTTTTTTTTCTCACGCAGACAGCGACACAGGGCTCTGAAGAACCGGAAAATTCTCCCAAACCGCCACGAATTTCTTAAAACGATTTATGGGTTATTAAATTTCCCATGTTCTGAGAAAAACCCACGTTTCAGTTTTTCAAAATTCATTTCGGTTTGATCAGAAAATGTGTTTCAAAATTACGTGTCAATAGTAGTTGCGTTTTTCTGGCAATGGAATACGACTTCTGGTTTGCTGATTGCCACATGCATCAATCATTTGAGTTCAATTCAAAACCAAACTTAGCTCCCTAAAGAACGGTCTCTCTAAATCATGGATTTGTTAAATGATTATGACTTCAATTTTGCTGTAGTTCCTGAGCAAATTTTTCGTTTCCCTTGGCTTTCCTCTCTGCTTGTTCAATTTCCTGGCCACTTCATCCCAAAACCCTTTGTGAAACTCGAAACATAATGCATCTATTGCAGAATTCACACCATCTAAACCACAATTCACAGCGTCTCTTACAAAAGAAGCAACAACAATTTCATCTTTCAAATCTCATTTCAACCTTTTAACACCAGACCCGGTTGCTAAACTTTCCAAACCAACTTCTTTTCTGATGCTTCTAGCATATGCATCGTGTGCCTCTTTGCCATCTTCTGAAAAAACTTTATTATGAGACATCATGCAAGCGTCTACTCCACCATCTTGTTTAGGAGTTCTTTCACCCAGCAAAATCCTTTCATTCCAGTTGCTCCTAACGCTAGTAAATTTCACTGCAAGAGACAAAGTTGACATGGACAGGCAAACCAACCATGTGGCCAGTCTATTTGCGGAGGAAAAAAAAAAAATTCAAAGCCAAGTAAGGGTATATTGTAGTGTTGTTGTGTCTTCTGTACAGTCTCAGCATTGGAGAAAACATATATCAGAATGAAAGTGACGTTCGTGAGGTTGCAGTTGCTGGTGTTGAGAGAGAACAAAGGCAATTGCTACAGGTTTCGTAGGATGAATTTTGGAGAGGATTAATCAAAATGTTTGACAGTTTCAATTAGTCATGATCAGTAGGGCTGGCTTGGATGTTTTGAACAAAAATATATCTTTATTTTTTATTTTTTATTTTATTTTTAATTGATTTGTTTAATAAAATTATGTATGTTATATTTTCAAAAAAATTAAAAATACACATATATATTTCATTAAAAAAAACAATGTATTGGAAGTTTTATTTTTTATTTATTTATTTTTTTTTTAAATCAAATTAAATGATAAAAGAATTTTTTTTTTTAATTTTTTTTTTTTTTATTGAATCAATTGAAATGATGAAGTTTATTTTGTCTCCTTATTTTTTTTTTACATAACATTTCTTTTTCTGATCCTCCAGATCACACAAAGTGTAGGAGGAGAGCATACTCAAGAATTATTATTTTTTTTTAGATGTAAGAAATAAAGTCTCCTAATTACACTTCCCCGGCAACGACGCCAAAATGTGTAGTCAATTTAGTGTCCTAAATTGCTAACATAAATTATCAACCAGGGCTAGTAAACCGATGAAGTGTGGTGCACTATATGTGCTTAAGTGACCTCTTCCTTACTTCGTTGTATGTATTTTATTAATGTTTTTGGGGGTTTTCTCTTTTTAGTACTTATGTTCAAAATATGAAATCAAATCTATGTCAAAAAGAAAAGAAAATGAAACCTTAGACTCAAAACAGAGTGTAATTGTAAATTCTATCCCTAATTAGGAAAATGGTGAAAAGCAGAACATTCTAATCCATGGATATCCTAGCTTGCAAATGAACATGAAATGTAACTCAACATAATACAACCAAGTCTCTTTCATCTAATATTGATATGTTGGAAGAGCGTTTTAAGAAAAAGAATGATTGTAAGATAATGAGGATCTTTTAATCTAATTGCAGAACAGAAAATGCTAATTAACTCAACATGATACAACCAAATCTCTTTCATCTAATATTGATATGTTGGAAGAGCGTTTAAAGAAAAAGAATGATTGTAAGATAATGATGATCTTTTAATCTAATTGCAAAACAGAAAATGCTAATTAACTCAACATGATACAACCAAATCTCTTTCATCTAATATTGATATGTCGGAAGAGCATTTTAAGAAAAAGAATGATTGTAAGATAATGAGGATCTTTTAATCTAATTGCAAAACAGAAAATTCTAATTAACTCAACATAATACAACCAAATCTCTTTCATCTAATATTGATATGTTGGAAGAGCGTTTTAAGAAAAAGAATGATTGTAAGATAATGAGGATCTTTTAATCTAATTGTAAAACAGAAAATGCTAATTAACTCATCATGATACAACCAAATCTCTTTCATCTAATATTGATATGTTGGAAGAGCGTTTTAAGAAAAACAATGGTTGTAAGATAATGATGATATTTTAATCTAAATAACAAAAAAAACTAAAGTGTTGGTAACTCAAGATGTCACAATTAAATCCATTCCATGAATAGAGATATGTTGGAAAATATTTTAAGGAAAATACTAACTATAACATCATGAGGGTCTGTTAGTTAAACAAATAATGCAAGACATGAATTAAAAGCTACTTATCTAGAAAGCATGTAGAAGCCTCCTTGGATAGCAGGGGCCCTCTGCTACCAATTTGGTGAAATCCTTCAGCTCCTTAAAGTTGTAATCAAAATAGCATCAAAGAACTAAATTTCTTTATTGAAAACCTCACAAATCTACATCCCATTCCATTTTAAGCTTTGTTACAAAAGACTCTCTATTCCTTTCTCTCCTTCTCCTATTTTTCACTACTTTTCATTACCCATGATAGGAGAAAGCTTCTCCTATTTATACAAAATATGAGGAGTTATCTCATTAATGGGAGTCCATGAATCTCTCCCTCCATCTCTAGAGTTACAATCAAAATAGGAAATGATAAGACACATGTCTTTCTAGAGTTTCAACACAACGAAGAAATGAGACACATATCCTCTTAGAGTTTCAATACAACAAGGAAATGAGACACATATCCTCTTGATCCCATGATCTTCTCCAACCAAATTCGAATTTGGCCTTAGAGTGCCACATAAGGGTCTTCTAGAAGTCTCCTTTTTGACCTACACATGTCACAAAACTCATAACACATATATAGATATATGAAACTATGTTAATTTTCTAGTTTCTAATCATAAATTCACTTTAAATACATAAAATAAATAACTTTGGAAAATAAGGATCCTAACTCATATTTATGAAAATGGTTACTTGATGTAGGGTTTTAGGTCAGATGGCTATGAAATAAGAGCTAAATGGTTATGACATAATGGAAATATGTATGAATATGGAAAACACTTTTGAGACTCAACAACGTTTTCAAGTGCATGAGAGACAACAACGACTTCAAACAAGCACTGGACATACGGTAAGTCTTTTACACCTCTATAGAGCTTTTGTAAACCTTACATGCTTAGAGAAAGATTAGTTTATTTGGTTGTTTGTTGCTAGATACTTTTAGTACTAGGGAGATCGGTCTTGTCCGCAAGAACGATTTATCCAGCCAACAAATTGGCGACTCCGCTGGGGAAAGAACTTGTTGTTTTTTGTTATCTTTTATTTTGATTTGAGGAAAAGTTTTTCCTGGTTTTTGATTGATGGATATCTACCTGGGTAGCTTAGGTTTTCTCTGTTTTTGAAAATTTTGAAATCTTTTAAGTTTTTCTTGAACTTTTCTGGGGACCGCACTTTGTTCTTTTGCACAGTGCGGGCAGTTTCGCACTTTCCTTAAGTAAACAGTGCGGGACCGCACCTGTTACTTCTGGAAGCCTGCGGACCCTGTTAAATTTTTTGAAAAACTTTAGATTTATTTTTTCCAGTTTAGTTTAGATTTAATTTAGGATTCTTAGCATCTACCCAGATCTGTATTTTTCTGTCAAAAATCTCTTGTTTCTGAATTTCTTTCAGCAATTTTTCATCTCATCAATCTCCATTAAGTTAATTGGGTGTTTTGAGTCTCTTTTTTGAGAAATTCTTAATTTTATTTCCTTTGGTCATTACTTGGAGGTTTGTCTCAGTATTTTCACAATTTTCCATCTTTTTGCTTTTGTTTTTGGGGGGGCTAAATTGTGTATGAGTGTTAATCGCCTTTGAGTGTTTTTTGATCTTTGGAACTCTCACCCGATTTTCTTGACTTACACTTGATTGGTTCTTAGATTACATTAGAATCATCTTGTGTTTGAGAATTCTCTTGCATAGATCACATTTGCATAATTAGAATTCTCTTTTTTAGAATATGAATGAAAAATGTGCATAGATTACATTTGCATACTTTTCATGTGAATTGTGCATAGATTACAATTGCATAGTTTACATTCTGAAAAATCAATCATAGATTTAGATCATTTTTCTTTGATTTGAATTTAGATGTTTTTATGCTTGTTTTAAAAACACAAAAATAAAAAATTGTTTTGGGATTGATTTGCATTAGATTTTCTTGATGAAATTAGTGCATTAGAGAATTTGTTATATTTTCTCTTAGTGATCAATTTTTTGCATTGTTGGAAGTGAATGGAAACTCTCTCCTTACTTTAGTTAGGATTCATCGAATTGAAAAGATTACATTATCATATTCGATTGCATTCATTTTTGGTTCGGGTCATAACACCATTGGTTTCATATCCATTTACCCTTTTGAGTAATAACAGCCTAAATAACACAGCGCTTAATTAAAATTCATCTAGTAATTTTTACATTTTTAGGGCTCTTTCCACCAATCTAGCTCAGGATTAGTGCTTTGGAATAGGTTGTAGTTAAATTTCCAAAGCAACTAAAACAAACAAGTAGATAAATCTTGCGGTAGGAAATAAATCCAATTGTAATTGGTACAATCTGGGAAGCTTCTCTTAAAGGAGTTAATCACGAGATCATGTCCAAACCTTTGAGACAATCAATTCTGTTTCATTGGGAAAGATAGAAGATTTTGCGCGCATTACAAACGGTAAACCTCGGATTAACCATTGTCGAGGAGCCTGGGGTCACTTGTCGGTAAACCTTGGATTGACCATGTCGAGGAGCCTTCAAGGGGATTGAGCTTTGTTACTCTGCCCTTGCGCGTGGAATCGGATCGTAGACTATTCCCCCAGTTGTATTTGTTACTATTGGTAACCTTAGTGTCCATAAGCTTAATATTATTTCCTAAGGTGACGGTGAAGGAAAGATCTCACTGTACCTGGAGCAGACGTCGACTAGACTCACTTGGACTCTCTGGGGGGTTCTCTTCACACGAGATGGTTTTGTGAAGAAACTTGTGCCAGTATGTTTCATTAAGCAGGTTGTCGGGGTAACTGTTCCAACCGCCCTTTCTGTATTAAATTCTACGATGTTGGATTTCATCACCAACTAGTGTTTTTAGTACGAGAAGTTACTGTTTGTGTGTGGTTTGACTCCTAGATTTGATAGCGCGTGTTAATTTGTTTGTTTTTACTTTTCGAGACCATAAGTGTGAATTTTGAATTTTAATTGTTAGGTGTGAATTGTTAATTGTTAATTTTTTAGTTTTTATGTTAATAAAATTCACTGAAGTTGAATAGAATGGCAACTGTTCTGGAATTTACCAACCAAGGAACTCCTCTTAACGAGAATCCTAGTACTTTTCCTTGCTTTGGAAATGTTGGTCCTCCTTATATGGCTACATTGTCATTACCTGGATTTACAATAGGTTTACCGATATGGTTATTTTCAACTTCGTTGGCCCCGAATACTCCATTTGTTCCACCTCAACCGGATGCTTCACTTCAACAGAGTTCACCATCTCAACATCACCAACCTTCTGTTGACCCTTTACCTTCTTCGCCTAATATTTCTTCCTCCATTTCTTCCTCTTCACTTGGTAAAAGCCTTGATGCTAGTAACCAGGTGGCTAAGAAGAAGAAGAAAGGGAAGAAGAAGAAGAAGAAGAAGCAAGATAAGAAAGAATTCAACCAACCAACCATGGCTGTAAGTGTTAGTTGTGTTGAGGAAACCTCCAACATGCATCATAAACCCAAATACCCTTGCAGGCTTTGTAAGGGTGACCACTTCCTTATCAATTGTCCCAGTATTCCAAAGGTCTTGGAAGTATGGTCAGAAAAATCTCATCAACTTTCCATTGATCCATCAACCAGTGATAGTCAGGTTCCTGGGAAAAAGGGTAAAGTTAGGTTTCCTTGTAAGTTATGCAAAGGGAGTCATCAAACTCACATTTTCCCTCACATGGATGAAGCCTCAAAATTGTTTGAAAACCTTACTGTTCCACAGCAAGAATTTCCAACTGGTTACCATAAACTTTCTCCCAACCTACCGTCAACTGACGGAGTGATTGATCTAATTTCAAGTACAGTCGATCCCACTCTTCCATTGGAGAGTGAAACTCATATCACTCAGGTCGATGATCCATTAGTTGGTCAAGTGGTCGATTCGATTTCACATTCGGTTGATCCCATTCTCTCTGTAGAGAGTGAACTTCATATTGCTCAGGTTCTTCTTGTTACATCAGATTCTTCTACATTGGGGGCCATTTCACCTGTTTCTACAGAACCCCCTCCAAGCATTGAAGTCTTTTCCTTTGATTGGAATAGACTGACAGAACCCCGTCTTCCTTCCTCCATCCCTTTCCAAATCACTGTGAAGTTTGGTGGTAGGGACATACACCAGACACAGGTAGATGAAGGTGCTTATGTTAGTATTTTATCCTCAACTTCTTGGAAAGCTTTGGGTTCCCCTCAGCTTGTGCCTATTACGCAGAATCTGAAAGCTTTTAATAGAACCATTAGTGAACCTTTAGGGATCCTTCCTAAGTTATCTATTACTTTGAAAGGTAAAACTGTCTGTATTGATATTATGGTAGTTTGAGGTCCCTTGGATTTCAATTTACTCCTTGGGCGAGACTATGTTTATGAAATGAAGGCTGTCGTATCGACATTCTTTCGCGTGATGTCTTTCCCTCACAATAGTAATATTGTGACTGTAGACCAGCTTTCGTTCCCTAGTATTGTTTCGACTACCAATAATCCGACATCCCTGAATGTTCCTGATTCTAAAGTGGTATCTACCCTGCCACGGGTTAATTATGTGGTAACTGGTCCCATGTTTTCAATTACCGATGTAAGTGAGCCTCTCACTGTTTGCTCATCTTCCTTTGACTTAGATCCGGTAATTGACATGGAAAATTCTATGGAATTATTTGAACGTGATGTTCTTCTCCCTTTTGAGTCCCTTGACATGTGTTCCTTCCAGAGAACTATTTTTCCTTCTGATGAAGACCTCTTAGAAGCCATGATTAAGGTGTGTTCATTGACATGTGTTTCTTCCAGTTGGAAGCCATGATCAGTTGGTCCGAGGATAGTTCCATTTACTGTGTCAACCTCGTTAAAAAATGAATCAGTGAGTGTGAGGAGAGTTCCTTTTACTGTGTCAACCTCATTAAAAAATGAATCAGTGAGTGAGAATAGTTCCTTTTCTTGTGTTAAGCTCGTTAAAAAATGAAACAAGGTTCTGAGGATAGTTCCTTTTACTGTGTCAACCTCATTAAAAAATGAATCAGTGGCTAGTGAGGAGAGTTCCTTTTATTGTGTCAACCTCATTAAAAAATGAATCAGTCGGCGATGAGGACAATTCTTTTCCTGTGTCAACTTCATTAAAAAATGAATCACTACGATGAGGACAATTATTTTCCTATGTCAACCTCATTAAAAAATGAATCAAGAGGGTAGATGTCGAGTTAGAAATAAGTAGTTTCCGAGATACCACATCGAGTCAACTCGTTAAAAATGAATCAGCATGAGGACAATTCTTTCCGTGTCAATCTCGTTAAAAATGAATCGCATGGTTTGAGTGATAGTTTCTTTTACTAAGTCAACCCTCGTTAAAAAGGAACCGTGCATGAGGACTCGCTTCTTTTCGTGTCAACCTCATTAAAAAATGAATCAGTAGGTTATATAGGTAGATTGTAGAGTGTAGATACGAGGATAGTTCCTTTTACTGTGTCAACCTCGTTAAAAAATGAAACGTTTAAGAGGAAAGTTCCTTTTACTGTGTCAACCTCGTTAAAAAATGAAACACGTTTCCATGAGCATAGTTCTTTTCTTGTGCCAAGATCATTAAAAAATGAAACAAATCCTCCCCTAGTTGAGTCGAGTCTTTGAATAGATCTCATAAATGTTAAGTCATATTTAGGTTAGTTATTTCAGTTTTTGCATAATTTTCTTACAGTTTTAGGTCGGGTCTTTCATATGATCTCGTAAATGAACCTTCATTCCATCCAATTATTTATTACCAATGTACTTAGTTGAATGAAATGAAGCTGGGGGGGCATGCGCTCTAGTAGTTACGCTTAGGGGGCATCAAGCACAGTTTTCTCTCTGTTTCAAGCTTGTGCAAAAATGAAACCACTTTGAAGCATAGTTTTTCTCTGTTTCAAGCTTTTGTAAAAATGAAACCTATCTTGAGTCAATTTCGATCATTTTCAAGACTCGTTAAACTCATGAAAATTCTGAGATTATTTTTCTATCTTTCATTCTCGTAAAACACATGAAAATGCCGAGTTCTTTCCATCTTTCCCTGCTTGTAAATTAAATTGAAAGTCGACCACAAGAGTATATTTTTATCCCTTTTTCGAACTCGTTAAAACTTACGAAAAAGAGAAACCCTGGAGTCCTCTTTTAAACCCTTTTCAGACTCTCTAAACATGAAAAGATTACCGAGCACTTGATTATTCGAACTCGTTAAAGTAAATGAACAGTCGTCCCTTCAGTATAAGTTTACCTCTTTTTCAGACTGAAATGGACTATTTACGAAAAAGGTATACGTTGACTAATTACGGTCAATAGAGTTCTCTCCCGCATTATTTTATTCTTTTTCGGGCTCGAGAGACTAAATTTACGAAAAATTACACCCATGGAGTTTTCTTAATTTTTTTCTTCTGAATCACTAAAATTGAAAAACACCGAGTTTCTCCTATACTGGACTCGTTAAAATTTAAAAATAAAGGACCTGTTCAATTTTAAAAAGGAATGAACCACTCCTTCTTAGGGTTCGAATCTTAAACTAAGTTGGACTCATCTGAAGGATGAGATTATAAACAAGCAAATGTTATCCTCCTCAAGCTTGTCAAAAATAAAGAGGTACTTTCCAGAAATGGTGGGGGAAAAGAGAGAAAAACGAACCTGTTTGTTACATTTTGATTATTCGAAAAATCGTTAACCACTCTTGAACACGACACTTTTTCAATCACCTGGGTTGGGAAATCCTTTGCCTAACAGTTAATCGAACCTCATTTGAAAGTCTTCATCTATTTTTTGGGTATTAGCTTTGGGTCAATTGCTACCAAGCCATCTGCAGTGTTGTTATGTGTTCAAGAGGATAGTTCAAATAAACCATTCATCTGCAAAATATCTGTCATCCATTGTTGACCATCTTTGAGTCAGTCCTTGCCAATATATTTCTTCAAAACTTGATATATGATTTCGTGTTGTGGTCTTGCCTATGAAAGATCACTTTCTATCGACGACAGCTCATTATCTAGGAAGTTGATCTAGAAATCATTAGTACCTTGAAAGCTGCATGCTTCAATGGAAGGTTTCTCGCCTTTGACGACAGGTTGCATCATTAACCTTCGATCGAATGATTCCATGACATGTTCGACTTCAGCTCATTCATTCACATTTCATGGATTGTACTGAGTACTTTGAGAGCCATTGAAATTACTGGTGGTTTCTCTCACACTTGTTAACAATTCACATAATTCACTGGTAATCAAGTGGTTTCTACCATGTTCGACTTCAACACATTTAATTGCATGGATAGAATCGTACTAGTTCGAGATGCGGAAATCAAAACCCTGGATCTAGTTTCTACCATCCAGGCTGCGAGGAATTTTGTTATTCATTTATAAAATGGACTATTCATAAACAGACGGTTTCGTTCATGCTGTGTCTACACTATTGATATAATATTAAAATAATTTCTGTATCAGAACAAGTTTAGTTAGTTTTTGATCTGAGTATGGGAATGCCTACCTCAGTGATGATATGATTACATATATATATTTTGCATTTGAATGTTTTTACAGGTTCCGACTGGGGTGTCCACAGGGTGATCCTTGAAATGATAAAGTACTGCAATCTTCATATATGACAGACTTCAGCTTCATCTATTCCAGACTTTTCACTTTAGGGGGCAATCTGTTACACTAAAAATTGTCACATTGACATTCTGCTATTTGTATGAGCTCTTTATCACTCATATTTCCTCCTTTGCAAGTCTAACACATCAGTTTCTCATGTCAAGCCTTGAAAATAAGAGAAAAGTTCTCAAAAGTCTCTAAAACTCTGGTACCGCACTTTCTATTTGTCTTACCCGCGGTCCCGCATCTAATGGTCATGTCTCCTGCGTACCTGACTGCACTGTCTCTGTGTTAAGGGTGCGGACCCCTGTAAAAGTTAAAAAGGTGCAAGTAAACTCTTAAAATTTCACTTTCAGTCATTTCTAGAAGCTTCTGGAAAGAATCTTGCGGTGGCAAGTCTGCTCTTTTGAGGTTCATGTATCCCATACCTTATGGAGCTAACCCCTTGATGTGAGGAGCTTATCCCTTTGAAGGAGGATTCTATCCCTTCTTGTATGGAGCTGTAACGTCCTCTTTTGCACTATAAAAAGAGGCATAGGGCAGCCTCAAATGGTTAACTAATGGAGGATTAAGGGAGTCAAGCTTAAGAAGATTTGAGGTTAAGTGTTGTTGAGATTTAGACTCAGTTAACTAAGACTTTTGTGAGGAGAGATTACATACCTATATTTGTCTTGGTTGGAGGACTGTAGAGCTTATCAAAGTAAATGAGACTCTTGCTTCGAACCTCGGGAAGGCCTTTCGAACATCAAGGCTCAGGTTGTAAGGTTTTACTTCTTTTGAAATTAATACAAATATACTCATTTTTCTCAATAAGCTGTCTGTTCATGGTTTATTTCATAGATTCCTTGATCACTATGATAAGCATGGTTTATGATGATGTCTATACAGGTGCTACGTAATATTTTGCGTGTTTTTTACTATAGGTTTATGAGGAAAACTCCTTCAAGTGCACGAGGGACAACAACGACTTCAAACAAGCACTGGACATACGGTAAGTCTTTTACACCTCTATAGAGCTTTTGTAAACCTTACATGCTTAAAGAAAGATTAGTCTATTTGGCTGTTTGTTGCTAGATACTTTTAGTACTAGGGAGATTAGTCTTGTCCGCAAGAACGATTTATCCGGCCAACAGCTACCCAACCACCTGAAGGTTAGGTGGCCACTCAACCTCTTCCATCTGGTTCCCCTGATTACCAGATTCTCATAATGTCCTCTGATCATCCTTTTGAACCTTCTTCTCTTGTCCCTTCACCTTCAGCTGGTACTCATGACCCCCTTTACCCTCCTGCAATGGTTCCTCCAGGCCTTAACCATCTTGGAGTCGTTCCGCCTGATCATTACCCCTCTGGTCAAATACCATTCCTAGCTCCCCCACCAGAAGTGTACATAGTACCCGTTATGGCCACCCTCTCTCTTCCTAACCTAACCCTTGGGATTCCCGTCTAGTACCTCGATCCTCCATCTGCTACCCCACCTGTTCAACCCAAAACTTATCTTGCTTTAACCTCGGTCCAACTAGTCCCTATGACTTCCCCCGCTGCAATAGTACCTCATTCACTTGAACAAGAACCACCTCCCATTGCAACCACTTCGCATAAGAAGGGCAAAGCTCGCAAGGGGGCATCAAAGGATAAGGCCTCCCCAACAAACCCTGCCCCTTTTCAGCGTCGAAAGCATACCATCCAGTGTGCTTTGTGTGATGTTGCTGGCCACGCCACCCATACTTGTCTAGAGTTGCCTCACCTTAAGGCCATGGTCAATGAGACATTTCTGGAGTCTGATATCCCAGAGGTATATGTCACTATACCATATTCAGTCCCGAAACTCAAGTCTTTGCACACAAATCACCCTTGCGCTTTGTGTGATTTCCATGGCCACTATACTCACCTCTGTCCTCGCCTTGAAGAGTACCGCTCCTCTTTGGAAGCGGTTCGCCAATTCGAGGCCAAGCGCAACGAGTCCACTACTCCCTTATTTGCACGTTTTTCTTCGACAAAACCAGAGGACACGAATTTTCCCATTGACATTCCCCCTCTTGATGTTGAGATGACGGAGCCTTCGCCCACCATTTTCTACCTTTCATCATCCATGAGACCCTCGGTAGAAGTCCCCTTGGAGACTTCCCCTAATGTTTCGGTTGACCTCCCTTCAGCGATCACCCTCGGCTCAACATTGGTAGATCCTTTATCTGATTATTCGTCTGCCACCACTTGTGACAATGCGCATGTGAACCTCTCTTCTCATGATGATGAGTCAAGTAGCTTTTCCACGTCAAATAGTCCCATCATTCTTCCACATTTAGAAGAATATCTAGAGTCCCATATCACTTCATATCACTCTAGGGATGATACCCCGCATCATTCCTTCATATTACATTAGCAACCCAGTCTCATAGACATTGTGGTTGACCAACCTATGGGTTTTCTGGGATAACATCAGTTCATTATCTCAAAATCCTCTCTTTGGGATAGTAACACCATATATGCCAACCCGAAAACTTAAATTCCATTTGATTCATATATGCAGTACCAAAAGATATTGGTAATCGTATATTTCCTTTCTCAAACTGCATAACCATACCAAAAACAAATGGCGCACCACATCATTAAAATGTGTTTAGATTTCCCTTTTTCTAAATACATTTTGGCATGTCCACAACATGCTTGGGGGCACTTATGCCCCTCAACCATAAAAATCCCAGATCTCAGCCAAAAACAACACTGAAAACCCCTTTCTCTGACAGGTTGCACTGTTCAGGTCATTTCCTAGGACAGGTCGCAGTTTTATACCTAGGACCTGCTACCTAGGTCGCAGAGCAGACCCCAAAAAGTGCGACCTAGCCTGTTCATGAGCTCTGGGTACCTAAACTGAAATTTCAATCCACTGAAATGAAAGAGTAGGATTAGGCCTCTTACCTGAAACTGACTACTCTCAATTCCAACAGTCAGTTTTTCTGCTACCATCACCACAAGATTTAGGGCCATCTCTCCTCACTACATTCACCATAGCTCCACCCGCAAATGAGTGAATTGGGAGGGAAAACGCCTTATTAAAAGAAGACCCCTGATTTTTCTTTCGCCTGCTGCGGCCAAACCGTAGCTCAGTTTGATGAACCGTATGTACCATTGGAAAGCCCTCAAATGGGTATCTATTAGTTTTTAGTGATGTGACACTTCATCGGGACACATTTTCCCAAGAAGTGCCACTTCACCCTTCCTCAAAATTGAATTTCTTCACTTGCATCACTCGTACTAGGGGCACCACGTTGCCTCCATACTTGTCCACGCTCGTGTCGAATTTTGTTGTAGTTACCATCTTGTAATCATGCTTTTATGGTCCCCATTAGACCCTTTACATGTGTGGTAGCACCATCGAGTCACCCTTGTTTAGAGCATCTAAGTTGAGTCATCATTGCTTTCATGGAATCTATCTCGAGTCCCTTTGCATCTCGCTATAATCTTCCATCCTTCATTGCTTCGTCCCTCTCTCGTGTCACACGCTATGGCATTCAGTCCCATTGTCCCCTATCCCTCATGGTATTGTGTCAATCGCTGCCAGGTCATCCATGCCATTTATGCTCTAACAGGGGAAGTCGTCCATTCACTACTCAGTCCCCCCCATTTCATCATCATCATTGGTGTTAGTCTGTCAGTCACTCTACTATTTTCTCTCATGCCTTAGTTAAGGATCCCTTATTGCCTCACCTATGGTGGACCTCCTTCTGTCGACATCAGCTCATTCATTCCAGAAGATAGGTCTAGAGGGTGGTGTACCTTGGTTCCAGCTTCCACTCTTGTTCGGTGCCTCGGATCAGGCAAAGGGACTCCTTATTTCCCATTGACTTGATTGTTTCTCAACTCCAGCTCCTTTCATCATGATCAAGATCCGTATACTCGATGGTTCAGTGATGCAACAGCTGACATCAGTGATTCCCGAGTGTGTGTGAGATATCTCAGCCCTCATGAGGGGGTGGCCCTACAGGTAACCCCCCACACACTCGGATGACCTCTTTATTACAGCCTTTGATGCAGCTCCATACATTTGATGATGTCAGCCTTAGCCGTTCAGTCATATTTTCAAAGCCCTTTCCTATGTTCAGGGGCATCTGGGTTGCATTTATATCTCATGTACTCAGATATTATTGTACAATTCCTGGTTGTTATCCCTGGCACAATATGTATGTGGGATTCATTATCATGTTATTTATCTAGCTCATGTTTATGCCAGAATATCCTATATTATCCTGCCCCGTGGTTTTCCGGATGTCTTATTGTTTGTACTATTGCCTCGGCGGGCATAGGTATGCCTCCCCCGCCACCTATAGTAGGTACTCACTCTGCATCAAAGAGACTTGTCGCACCTATAAGTCTTGCCTCCTCAGGGTTTAGTTCTTTCAGCACTTTGGTCTACCTTATACTGCTCTCTCTTTGACTTCCCCTTCGATGTCTAGTGATTGAGTTCTTACAATGTACTTCAGTCATACGATTAGCTCCTAATGCTTGCACGCTGGGGGGCAATCTATTACACCATTTTTTGGTCATCTAACCCATTGGTATTAGATGGACCCCAAGTACACCATGTAAGACCAATTTTACCCCAAGTATAATTACATTCACTATGAAAATAACTTAGTAAAACCACCTTTATTAAGCTATTTATGGTCTAAACAGGAAACCCCATGGGGAAACATTAAATAAATCCATATTTGTTTGATTTTCCCGAAGGAATAATTAGTTAAACAACAGTTTAATTAATATTCCTGGTTATATTTAACCCAAAACAAGGAAATTAATTAGATAAATCATTATTTATCTTATTATTTTCTAAGAATAATTATTTAAACCTTATTTAAATAATATTCTTTGTTAAATATGATTAAATCACCCTTAAATAATTAAATAAATCATTATTTATTTGATTATTACTCAACCACATCCTTAAAATGATAAATAAATCATTTATTTATTTATTATTTACAAATAAAGGGATTTGACCCAAGTCAAATTCCTTTTTCCTCCAACAAATATAATAAAATATTCCATAAAAGTTGGATCTTGATTTGGTTAATAATATTTTAACTATGCACCAATATCTAGACTAACTCAATATTTTGTTATAAATAGAAGGGTTTCCTCATTCATTTGTCACCTTTTGTTGCCTAAAGATCACTCTGGATCTCAACTCTTGGTCTGGCTATTGATCCACCATCATAGCCATACTTTTCCATTTTTTGTCTGGGTTTTCTACACCATCAAGAGAGAGGAATTCTAAATCTGAAGTGCTGAGGACTTACAAGAACCCATCCCATTGAGGAGAACCGAGAACACCCTCTTGTGTTTTCCTCCCAGGTGCCATTAATACAAAATTCATTTGATATATTCTTGTCTTGTCTATTGGATGCATGGAGTAAATCTTGTTTTTTCTACTGTTTAATGTATTCTAATGCATAGATCTAGATTTTTGCAACATTTATCTTGATCACCTAACTGCAGATTTGAAGATATTAGCAGTCATTTCTACTATTAGGGTTGTTTTTTATGCGCAGCTAAAGTGGCATTTTTTCGTACACTTGGAATTAAGATTCATACTAACACTTTTGGAGGAGAACTAGTCACTGAAAAAGACAAAAAACCATCAAAAACCATGTTTCTGCCTCAAATTTTGCCTGGTCATTGCGTGTTTACTAGTCTTGGGGGAAGTGATTCTTGACAGGGAAAATGGGGTTCATTTTGCAAAATGAAAGCAGTTTTGGAAAGTAGACTTGAATGGATTTCCAACAAGCCATCTTGGAGAAAATTTGGACACCAGGAACGCACTTGGAGCAAGTCTTGGAGTTCTGAAATTTTCTTCTGAGAGAAATACATCACTTATGCTTTTCTCAGCCTTCCTAAAGTTTCAAGACCATTCCATAACCATTCTCTTCAAGTCATTAGCATTTTACCTACCTTGCCGCAATGATCCCTGCAACCCTAACTCATTTTCCCTGACCTAGCTTTCCTTGACCTAATTCCTTTATCCATTGATTCACCCAACCAAAACCAAATCAAAACAACCCCTTTCACTCATTACCTAGCCTAAAACCACAATTTCTCTAGCCCTCCTGACTGTGACCCTTTTGGAGGTAGCCCTCCTGGCTGTGACCCTTTTGGAGATAGCCCTCTTTGGCTTGATAGGGCTAGCTATCAAGTCAAAAGCTTGGTTTGTGGTTACTTCTATTGGGATTCCTTCCTCAGCCTTGGGAATCTGGTGGAGTGATAACATCTTGGCATCGTTTCCGGGGAGGCGAAAAGACAAATCATCCCTGAGAAAGAACTACAAAGATCATATCTAATTGTTGATGGCGAACAATAGTTGGACACATATGAAGGCTGAACCATTCACCTGTCGACTCCATTGACTGAAAGATAAAAAAAAATCAACACTTCATGGCGACTCCACCACATGAAGATAAGTAGCTTCAAGAATTTTCAAGATGGAAACTATTGCAAGAAGAATGCTTTCTGTTCAAGGATGATTTAGAATATGAATTTGAAGAGTATGAACCTAAGATAGAAAATATGCCAGAGATAAAATCAGATTTTCCCGTGCTTGAGGAATTTACAGCCAATACTCAGACAACAGAAATTCATACTTCCCTATGCTCTCCTATAGATCAACAACCAAGTGTTCTTTCATATCAGAATGAAGGGTGTGCTTGTGTTTTTGCTGAATTTCAAGACAAAGTAACATTTCATGTTTTTGAAGATCCTTTTATTGATATGCTATAGTTAGCAGGGAAGTTGTATTTTCTTGTTTTCATGGGCCAAAAGCACATGTTCAGTAGAGACTTGGAGTGGCCTAGTTTTTGTTTTTTCTGCCTGCTCGAGGAAAATGAGAGCATAATTTCAATAAGTAACCATCTGATGGATTGGTTACATTGGAAGGATCACTTCACGTGATTGTACATATGTCTTCAGCAGGAAGGTGGTTCCGTCATTAGGATTTGAAGCCCTCAAGTCTTGGTGATATGCTATCATCAATAAGTTTAGTAAGTTTTTATTTTCAGTTGGTTTCAAAGTCAGTTTATGTCATTTCTTTGTCAAATAGTTAGTCCTGCCTTTCATTTTCAGTTATTGTTTGACCGTATTGGCCTAATGGAAGAAGCACTGATCTACACAACTCAAAGATCTGCAGTTCCTGACACCTATTTTAGAGCTTCCATCCCTAATAAGGCCAATGCTAGTGTCAAAATATGCATTCTACCATCAGTGATCAATATCATTCCTTTCATTTTCATTTTAGGTGTCTCACTCCGAAATTTTTATATCATTCCATTAGGTCATGCTAAAAATTATTTCACTGATGGTAGCCTTCCTCAATAAAACTTCACTCTCCTTCAAAAGATCACATTTTTTGACTCACCTTCATGTCTTCTCGAGCATAATAACACCTATGAAAAGCTCATTTCACCATGTCTTGTCTCAGTTAAAGTCAACCATGGAAGTCCGATTATTCTGTAATATTCCTAATTAGCTATGGCTAATTGGAATATTCAATTTTGCTCAATTTTTCCGTTTACAGTTTATTCATAAATAAAAAGGTGAGTAGAGAAGACATAACTCACTTTAGAAATAAAATTTCACTCCCTAGTAGCACAACATTGTAAAAGTGAGCTAAGGGGGCCAAGAGACCACGCAGAGAGGGGGCCCACGTAGACACATGGAGGGACTACGCAGGCCAAGAGGGAGCATGTGGCAACGTTGGAGGAGGTGATCCTTAGGGTTGAGAGGGGCTAATGCTATATAGAGGGGAGAGCCTCCTCATTTTTATCATTCTTTGTTGATGATATTGAGCTGGTCGTTTCGACTTCTTGAGCACGCTGGCTGTTTAGCCTGTCTGCAGCACTGTTTAGTGCGTTGAGTGTCTCCGTTCGGAGATCTTGCCCTTAGCCTCGGGGGACTTCGAGTGCCTACTAGGGCAAGGTAGTTTCTTCAAAAATTTTGTGGGAGGATTGATGTTTGGGTTTTCTTGTGGAGTTGGGCATTCAGAGACTGCGCAGTCTTGAGAGGGAGGACGCAGTCCATTCCAGGGGAGCTCCGGATTGAGTTTCTTGCAGGGGTTTTGAGCTTGGAGATTGAGCAAAGGATCAACCTTTGCCTTTGGGAGGATTTTGGTGGAGTTGAGGCTACATTTCAGTGATTCCTATTCAGCCTCTGCGCAGAGCCTTGGAGGACAGCGTAATTCCCCAAGGGGGTGATTTTCGGGGGTCAGCCATTTCAGATATGATTTCTAGGTTTTGCTGTGGTTGATGAGTAGAGGTGGATTTCAGATTTTCAGCTCATTCCGGAAAGGGGATCAGCCCCAAGTCATCAGTTCATTTCAGCAGTAGCAGCTACACGGCAATTTTCCAGCAACTGGGACGCAGTTCAGAGAGCAACCATTTCTTGGATATTCTAAGAGTATTTATTCTCTTGCCTTGAGCAAGACTAGGTGCCATCACTCTGATCACCTATTGTACTTCATTATATTTCTCAGTATAATAAAATGTCTTAGCATTCTCTCTCTATATTCCTCGATGATTTTTCGTACATTTTATCTATGCTATTGTATGTCTGCTTTACTGTTATCTTTATATATTTTCGGGCATTCTAGTTCTATACCACTTGGTGTGTTTATCTCATACTCTTAGACAGATTCTGGAAAGGGCCAGGTAGCCTCCATATCTCACCGTCTTCATAGGGGTGAAATATCTAGTAAACGCCCTCCCAGTCCATCTCTGGTTGGAGTTTGCTTGTGTTTTAGAGATATACCCGAAACGAGATATTACAGTGGTATCAAAGCATATTTCTGGCTCAGCCTGTGGAGCTAGTTGTCTATGACACCAAGGAAGAGGCCATACATTTGTTACAGAGGAATAAAGTACAGATATCGTGAGCGTAGGTTGGAGAACACCTACGGAGAGAGAGACTCTGTTCGGGTGGTGGACACAGAACAGGAGGAGCCTGTGACAGATGTAGAGCATGACGAGCCTGTGTTAGATTCAGAGCAGAGAGAGCCAATGGTAGATGACAGTGAGGCAAAACAGTTTGGGGAGGAACTCCTCAAATTAGTGCAGCATCTAGCGAGAAAGATTGAGGTGATGGATCAGAGATTCACCGCTGTGGAGGCTAGACAGCGTCAGATCGCACGGGTTTTCCAGGTAGGTGAGGGATCGGGTACATCTCACCATTTTCCAGAGCATGGTGCTACGCAGCGTGATACTACTCAGCAGATGGCTTCACATGCACCTACACGCTCTACCATGCCCACTTTCTTGGGAGCAAACACAAGGGCAGGAGTCCAGCATGAGGCAGAGCCCAAGCATATGGGTGATTATTTTGTAGAGTATCAGGCCTATGGGCAGGAGTTCAGGGATGCTCTCTCGTTTAGAGATTTTTTTCAGATTCAGTGGAATAGTAGACCCTGCGACCATCATAGAGGGCACCGACATTATCATGACGGAGATACCCACCGCAAAGCCAGCAGATTCCACTTGCCTACGTTTGATGGTTCATCAAATAGTTCGGCGAAGTCTTGGGTGGAGAAGTTGGACATCTATTTCCAGCTTAACCAGATGTCAAAGGCAGAGGCCATCAAGGTGGCGACATTACATTTGTATGGTGAGGCCTAGGACTAGTGGTTTCATGGGATGGTTACACTCGGACATTCTACAGTGACGACATATGCTGATTTTACACTCGGACATTCTACAGTGACGACGAGGCTCAAATAGATCGGGAGCTCAGAGACATACATTGCAGACTTCTTGAGGGTTTCAGTGATGGTGCTAGATATATCCGTGGCACGGATGATCTATATGTTTGTGGAGGGGTTAGCAGAGCCACTTCGGGGTCTAGTCAGATCTACTAGACCAGCCACACTCCAAGATGCTATTAGCAGGACCCGGGATTTACAGGATGCATTGCCCAGGACTCGGACACCTTACCCCCAGAGACAGGATTTCTAGCCCAAGGGGAAGGATGTGAGGATTCTGCCTCCAAAGGGGAATCCAGGACGGGCACAGATGGATGATGATGCCAAGAGGGAGTTGAAGAAGAAGCGGTTGTGCTTTACTTGTCAGGAGCTGTGGGCACCGGGCCATAGATGTGTTGCTGGCAAAGCACATTTCATTAAGGTCTTCTCTGAGAGCAGTAGGGAAGAGGATGAGGAGGATGACATGGAGGCATGAGATAGTCATGCAGCGCAGGATCCTTTGCCACTTCCACCTCCAACAGCAGGTGGTGCGGCTTTTGCACCGACCGGAGGGGCCCTTGCAGCATTGCGAGGAGTTCCCAAATATTTGATGCTGCGCGTACGGGGGACAGTACGTGGCCAACGAGTACCAGTTTTGGTTTAAAGTGGGGCAACCCACAATTTCATCGATGCACAGATGGTTGAGCGGAGAGGTATTCAGACTGAGAGCTTCGATGGATATTCATTTTTGGTCCCAGGAGATCAGACCATGATGTGTGCTCGTTATGTTCTAGAGTTATCAGTGACAATGGGCACCTATACACTGACTGATCACTTTTTCATGGTCAATATCCTGAACACCAACATGGTACTAGGTGTTCAGTGGCTTATCACTCTAGGGAAGGTCACGATAGATTGGAAGGCCCTAGAGATGGAGTGGGATGATTAGAAGACAGGGATGCATGAGAAGATACGGGGACAACACACCTATCCACCTCAGACTGTTTCGGCTCATCGGATGGAGGCAGTCTTCTGAAAGGGAGACGTGGAGTGGGCAGTGAAGTTGCGTGTATCAGAGGTAGGGACTAAAGGGCAGATGGTGCACCCAGAGATACAGTCCATCCTTGATAGGTATGCCACAGTGTTTGGGGATATTCCGCCGAGACAACCACCAGACTGGGGGTTTGAGCACACCATTGAGCTTGAGCAGGGCATACAAGTAGTGATTACTACCCCCTATAGGCATCCCAAAGCCTATCGGGATGAGATTGAGCGGGCCATCCAGGAGTTTCTGGCTCTTGGGCACATCCGGCAGAGCACGAGTCCTTTCACTTCTTTCGTGGTGTTGGTGAAGAAGAAGGACAACACCTTGAGGATGTGTATTGATTACAGGGCCCTGAACAAGAAGACCCTGAAGAATAGGTACCCTATACCTAGGATCGATGAGTTGATGGATGAGTTGAGAGGAGCTCGGTTCTTCCCAAATATTGATGTGAGATCGAGGTACCATCAGATTCGCGTGAGGGAATAGGACATTCCCAAGACCGCCTTCAGGTGTCACTATGGGCACTTTGAGTTTTTGGTGATGCCCTTCGGGTTGACCAACGCACCAGCGACATTCCAATCTTGCATGAATCACATCTTCTGCAGTCACTTGAGGAATTTTGTGTTGGTGTTCTTTGATGATATCCTCATTTACAGCAGGACTTGGGAGGAGCATCTCCAGCACATTAAGGAGTGTTGCGCATTTTGGAGGAGTAGCAGTTCTATACCAAGCTCTCCAAGTGTGAGTTTGGGTTGTCAGAGATGTTATACTTGGGAAATATCATAGGGGTGGACGGAGTGAGAGTCCACGAGGAGAAGATCAGGGCCATCAGAGATTGGCCAGAGCCGAGGAACGTGACAGAACTTCGGGGATTGATTGGCATTTGTACTTATTATAGGAAGTTCGTCAGGAGTTTCTCACAGCTTGCTACACCCCTTACAGATTTGAAGAAAAATGGGGCATTTAGTTGGTCAGATACAGCGCAGCGAGCCTTTGACAGGCTCAAGGAGGTGATGAGCAGCTGCCCAGTGCTTGCATTGCCGGATTTTATGCAGCCATTTGTTTTGGAGTGTGATGTGTTGGGAGAGGGTATTAGCGCAGTATTGATGCAGGGAGGGCACCCTATAGCCTTTGAGAGCCAGAATCTCCTTCCACACGAGAGGTTGTATTCCATATACGACAAGGAGATGTTGGCCATTATGCATGCATTGGCCAAATTCCGGCAGTATTTAGTGGGTAACAGGTTCAGGGTGAGGACTGATCACAACAACCTCAGGTTCTTTTTGGAGCAGAAGCGGCTACAGGAGAGGCAGGAGAAGTGGATTAGTAAGATCCAGGCATATGACTTTGACATTGAGTATATCAAGGGTAGAAAAAACGTGGTAGCAGATGCCCTTTCACGTAGACTAGCCACGTTGTCTCTTATGAGCTTGGATACGAATTGGAGGGCTCGAATTTTAGTAGAGTACTCCAAGGACAGATTTTCATGTGAGGTTCTAGATGGACAGGTGGTGGATGATAGGTACAGGGTGATCAATGAGATCATCTACTACAGGGACCAAATCTTCTTGACTGAGGGATCTCAGCTCAAGAAGAAGATACTCCAGGCATCACATGATTCACCTTTGGCCGACCATCAAGGGTTTACAAAAACCTACAGGGCCATTAGAGAGAGGTTCTCATGGAAGGGCCTCAAGGAGGATGTACTCCAACACATCAGGGAGTGTGATGTTTGCCAAAGGAAAAAGGGGGAGATGAGCCATCCTATAGGATTATTGCAACCTCTTCCCATTCTGGAGGGGAAATGGGAGAGTATCACGATGGAATTCATCATAGGGTTTCCCATGGTGCAGGGCAAGGATTGTATCTTTGTCATCATTGATCAACTGACAAAGTATGCACATTTTTTCGCCATATCCATGCACTACACAACAACACAGGTGGTTGAGCTATTCTTCAGAGAGGTTTTCAGGCTACATGGTCTTCCTAAGACCATCATCAGTGACAGAGAAAGCCGCTTCATGGACGGATTTTGGCAGGAGCTTTTCTGGTTGGTGGGGACGGAGTTGACTCCGAGTACCAGTTATCACCCACAGACGGACGGAGATACAGAGATAGTTAACAAGTGGATGGAGGGCTACTTGCATAACTATGTCAGTGGGCAGCAGCGAGCATGGCTGAAGTGGTTGCATCTGGGGGAGTACTGCTACAACACTGCACATCACATGTCCATTGGTATGTCACCATTCTATGCTTTGTATGGGTATCATTCTTTATCTTTTTATTATGTGATGTTTGGTGCTAGCAAGGCTCCAAGAGACAAGATTTGGATCCAAGAGAGTCAAGATATTCTCCGAGCTCTCAAGGACAATATGGCTACAGTGCAAAACTAGCAGAAGTTGTATGCTAACTAGGGTCGGGTGGAGAGATAGTTTGAGGTAGGGGACTTGGTCTACCTACGATTACAGCCATACCGACAGTCGTCATTGAAGCAAAAGGGAGCTGAAAAGCTCAAGCCTCGCTTTTATGGGCCATACAGGGTGATACACAGGATTGGGCAAGTTGCATATGAGTTGGAGCTACCCCAAGGCAGCAAGATTCATAATGTTTTTTATGTATCATGCCTGAAAAAGGCATTGGGGCAGCAGGTGATAGTTACAGATGAGCTACCACCCACGGATGATGAGGAGCACTTAGTGTTGCAACTAGAGGCTATTATTGATACCAGGGAGAGGCAGCTACGGAGCAGGACAGTCTGGGAATTCTTGGTGAGGTGGAAGAATTTGCTGGATGAGGATGCCACTTGGGAGAGTGAGAAATTTTTTTAGCATCCATCACTTCAGTTGCTTGAGGACAAGCAACATTTTTCCAGGGGAGACTGTAATATTCCTAATTAGATATGGCTAATTGGAATATTCGATTTTTCTCAATTTTTTCGTTTACAGTTTATTCATAAATAAAAAGGTGAGTAGAGAAGACACAACTCACATTAGAAATAAAATTTCACTCCCTAGTAGCACAACGTTGTAACTTAAGTGAGCCAAGGGGGCCAAGAGACCACGCAGAGAGGGGGCCCACGTAGACACATGGAGGGACTGCGCAGGCCAAGAGGGAGCACGTGGAAATGTTGGAGGAGGAGAGCCTTAGGGTTGAGAGGGGCTAACGCTATATAGAGGGGAGAGCCTCCTAATTTTGATCATTTGTTGTTGATGATATTGAGTTGGTCGTTTCGACTTCCTGAGTACGCTGGCTGTTTAGCCTATCTGCAACATTGTTTAGTGCGTTGAGTGTCTCCGATCGGAAATCTCGCCCTTAGCCCCAGGGGACTTCGAGTGCCTGCTCGGGCAAGGTAGTTTATTCAACAATTTTGTGGGAGGATTGATGTTTGGTTTTTCTTGTGGAGTTGGGCATTCAGAGACTGCGCAGTCTTGAGAGGGAGGACGTACTCCATTCCAGGGGAGCTCCGGATTGAGTTTCTTGCAGGGGTTTTAAGCTTGGAGATTGAGAAAAGGATCAACCTTTGCCTTTGGGAGGATTTTGGTGGATTTTAGGCTGCATTTCAATGATTCCTATTCAGCCTCCATGCAGAGCCTTGGAGGATAGTGTAATCCCCCAAGGGGGTGATTTTCAGGGGTCAGCCATTTCAAATATGATTTCTGGGTTTTTCTGTGGTTGATGAGTAGAGGGGATTCCAGATTTTCAGCTCATTCTGGCGAGGGTATCAGCCCCAAGTCATTAGTTCAGTTCAGCAGTAGCAACTACACGAAAATTTTCCAGCAGCTAGGACGCATTTCAGAGAGCATCCATTTCTTGGATATTCTGAGATTATTTCTTCTCTTGCCTTGAGTAAGACTAGGTGCCATCACTTTGATCACATATTGTACTTAATTATATTTCTCAGTATAATAAAATGGCTTATCATTCTATCTCTATATTGCTGGATGATTTTTCGTACATTTTATCTATGCTATTGTATGTCTGCTTTACTATTATCTTTATATATTTTCGGGCATTCTAGTTCTATACTACTTGGTGTGTTTATCTCATACTCTTAGAAAGAGTCTAGAAAGGGTCAGGTAGCCTCCAGATCTCACCCTCTTCACAGAGGTGAAATATCTGGTAAATTCCCTCCCAGTCCATCTCTGGTTGGAGTTTGCTTGTGTTTTAGAGATATCCCCGAAACGGGATATTACATATTCAAAATATCATTAGGTCATTAGGGTTTTGTATTTCAAGGTCAAAAAATGAATTATTCCATCCCAATAAAGTCAGCCAAAAAATGAGATTGACTCAATAACATTCTATTTCCATCTACAAAAGATCATCATTATGTAAATATTATATTTTTTCAGTTGTAATTTTGATTTCATATGATTTTCATATCAAAATGTCGTTTTGATATGAAATCAAAGATGTAATTTATTTTTATTTCATATGTAATTTTATGTTTTTTATATGTAATATTTCACTCCCTAGCTGCCAACTCAAGCATTCATGCCAAACTGAAGGAAATAAAAGACAAACTCCATCAACTAATCAACCTGCAAAACAAAAAGTCAGAAGTCAAAGAGCATTAGTGTGAAAATTTGAAAAGTGAAAAGTAAAACATAAGGAAAGTGGGTTTTAAAAGTATAAATCAAATCCACTTAAGTATAGAATCCCTCAACACTTCAAATCAAAGTTCATTTGTGTCATACAGCCTCAAGGAAACTCAGAAAAGAAGAAATTTTTCGGGTTTCAGAGTGAAGTTGTGCAAAACAGGGTCAAAGGGCACGTTTTTCCTAGCCACTACACGTTTTACCTAGACGTTGCGTGTTTGGAAGAAACTATAGTGTATTTTCTAACGGTGCTGTGCATTTGGCCTGGTCGATGCGCGTTTACCTTAGACGTTGTGTGTTCACCCAAAAATCTTCAAAAATTCTCTGCTAGATTTCCACCTCACAGTTGCATTCCAAAAATTTTCACAGTGATTCTTCATGCCTCCGTATACCAGTAAGTAACAAATTTTCATCACTCCATTTTATCAAATATAAATTTGAAGTGTGATTGTGCTTAAGTGAATTTAGTGCCTCCTTCTAAATTAAAAATCCCTAGTGTTCATTAAAATCTAATTTACATTCTAAAGCTCGTCCCTAAAACATCATATACTCTTCCTCACATCCTAAAACACTTTCCCAACTCCTTAAATTTATATCCCCATTCCCTAAACCATCACATCCCTTAAACCCTAAGTCACAGGGTTTCACTTGTCCAGGCTCCCTTCTGTATTCCCATATCCTTTGTTTCCTCACACCACCCTTCACTTCATATACTTTAATTTCATTCCATCATATCCCTAGGGTTTTGACACCAAGAAACATCATGGCCAAAGAGGAGAACATAAGTCACAGTGAGGAGGAAGAAAGGCAGGAGAGAAGGTCATATAAAAAACGAGGGAGATTCATTCGACATGAACCAGCAAATACCAAAGAGCTTATGGAATCTCCCATCACTGTGGCATGCTTTAAGCATGTAGGCTGTTTTGAGTTCTATGAAAAAGTACAGAGTCTAGTACCGTCCTATGTTGAAAATATTATTTATTTCCAGCCTCCATGACAACCAGGTCACCCTTGCTGGTGTCAATTTGACTCTGTCCACTGACATTATATCAGCTGCCACTGAGATCCCAAATTTTGGGGAAAAATTGTTTAAACAAGGAAATTTGAGTCACTATTATTATGAGCCATATCTTAAACCAAGGTACAAGAATGAGAGAAAGAGGATTTTTCCTTTCTCTTACCTCCTGGACAGATATGTCCCCATGATGAAAATCATCATGAGATACTTCACCTGTGAGGGAAGGTTTTCTAGACTCTATTCCTATCATGTCCAACAACTTATGCACCTCAAAAAGGACAGAATGCTCAATATACCTTAATATCTCTACCAGAGCATTGATAAGATGACATTTATTGACCAAAAGAGAGATTATGATCATCAAATGAAAATTGTCTTTCACCACTCCCTTATCAAGATGATAGTCATACATCACCTTGATCAGTTAAAAATTCCATGGGACACCTTCATATCTAATGATATTTTCACTGTCCCACCTATTTAGCATGGCCAGGATGCACCTTCATCATCTCATCCTTCCACATCTATCCCTCCATCTCAGCCTATTGTTAATACATCATCACCAGATCATCTTCCTTCACCTCCTTCACCTCCATCTCACATTTATCCTTCTTCTTCACCTTATTATGACCCTTCATCACCATCCCATCATGATTCTAAGTCACCTAGCAGGGATGAGGAAATTGAGGAAAAATGGGCTAGTTTAGTTGAGGTTGAGCCATTTCCCAAAACCTACCAGAGAGGCTATAGGCATGTATTTGCTTCACTTAGTGTAATATTCCTAATTAGCGACAGCTAATTGGAATATTCGATTTTGTTCAGTTTTGTCGTCTATAGTTTATAAATAAATAAAAAGTGAGTGGAGAGGGTCTAACTCACTTAGATGAAATAAAACACCTTCCTAGTAGCACAACGTTGTGACTTAAGGGGGAGCCAAGGGGGCCAAACACCACGTAGAGAAAGGGGCTCACGTACACTCTAGAAGCTTCTGCGCAGATAAGGATGAGCACGTGGAGGAGAGAGAGGCTACGTTGGGGTTTTGGAGGGAAACCAATGTTATAAAAGATGGAGGAGCCTCCTCATTTCATTCATTCTGTTGTTGATGATTTTGAGCTAGACGTTTTGTCTTCTTGAGCACGCTAGTTGTTTAGCCTGTCTGCAGCACTGTTTAGTGCATTGAGTGTCTCCGGTCGGAGATCTCGCCCTTAGCCCTGGGGGACTTTGAGTGCCTACTCGGGCAAGGTTATTTCTTCAGTATTTTGTGTGAGGTTTTTTTTTTTGGGTTTGCTGCGGAGCTGGGCTTTAGTAGAGATTGTGCAGTCACTGGGAGAGAGGATGCAATCCATTTTGGAGGTGCTTCGGATCGAGATTTCTGCAGGAGATTTAGCCGAGATTTTGAGCAGAGGATTAGCCTTTGCCTACAGGAGGATTTTGGTGGAGTTTGAGGCAGTGTTTCAGATATTTTCATTTAGCCTCTGCGCAGAGCCTTGGAGGCCAGCGTAATTCCCTGAGGAGGTATTTTCTGGTGATTTTCGGGGGTTGGCCATTTTTGATATGGTTTCTGGGTTTTGTCCGGGCTGGTGAGTAGAGGAGGTTTGCATATTTTCAGCTCATTTTGGCAAGGGGATCAGCCCCTAGTCATCAGTTCATTCTAGCAGTAACAGCTACATGGCAGTTTTCCAGTAGTTGGCATGCAGTTCAGAGAGCAGCCATTTCCTGTATATTTTGAGAGTATTTCTTCACTTTCCTTGAGCAAGATTAGGTGCCATCACTCTAATCACCTATTGTACTTCATTATATTTCTCAGATTAATAAAATGCCTTAGCATTTCCTCTCTATGTTTCTGGATGAGTTGCCGTATTTGCCGTATTCTCTTTCTATGCTATTATATGTCTGCTGCACTATTATTTTTATATATTCTTGAGCATTCTAGTTCTATACCACTTGGTGTGTTTATATTTCACTCTTAGACAGAGTCTGGAAAGGTCTAGGTAGCCTCCGGATCTCGTCCTTGTTTCAGAGGCGAAATATCCGGTAAATGCCCTCCTAGTCTATCTTTGGTTGGAGTTTTCCGTGTTTTAGAGATATCCCCGAAACGGGATATTATAGTGGTATCAAAGCATATTTCTGGCTCAACCTGTGGTCTATGACATCAGGGAGGAGACCATATATTTTTTATAGAGGTATGAAGTACAGAGACCGTGAGCGTAGGTTGGAGAACACCTACGGAGATGGAGATTGTGTTCAAGTGGTGGACACAGAGCAGGAGAGAGAGCCTGTGATAGACGCAGAACAGGAGGAGCCTGTATTGTATTTAGAGCATAGAGGGCTGATGGTAGATGACACAAAGGCCAAACAGTTTGGGGAGGCACTCCTCAAATTGGTGCAGGATCTAGCTAGACAGATCGAGGTGATGGGTTAGAGATTCACCGCTGTAGAGGCTAGACAGCGTGAGACCCCACGGGTTTTCTAGGTAGGAGAGGGATCAGGTACATCTCATGATTTTTCGGAGCATGGTGTTGCTCAGCGTGATACTCAACCGATGGCTTCATGTGCACCTACCCGCTCTACCATTCCCACTTTATTGGGAGCAGACACTGGGGCAGGAGCCCAGCAGGAGACAGAGCCCAGACACATGGGCGAGTATTTTGTAGAGTATCAGGCCTATGGGTAGGAGTTCAAGGATGCTCTCTCATTCCGATATTTTATTCAGCTCCAGTGGGACGGTAGACCCTGCGACCATCATAGAGGGCACCGACATTATCATGATGGAGATTCCCACCATGCCTCTAGCAGATTTCATTTTCCTACGTTTGATGGTTCATCAAACAGTTCAGAAAAGTCTTGGGTGGAGAAGCTGGACATCTATTTCCAGCTTAACTAGATGTCGGAGAACGAGGCCATCAAGGTGGCGACACTACATTTGGATGGTGAGGCCCAGGACTGGTGGTTCCATGGGATGGTTACACTCGGACACTCTACAGTGACGACATATGCCGAGTTTACTAGGAGGTTGATGGAGCGTTTTGACCGGAGGGATCTGGAATAGCATTTTGTTGAGCTGACAAGGATCAAGCAGACAGGGAGCCCAGAGACTTACATTGCAAATTTCTTGAGGGTTTCGGTGATGGTGCCAGATCTATCCGCGGCACGGATGATCTATATGTTTATGGAGGGATTGGCAGAGCCACTTTGAGGTCTAGTCAGATCTACTAGACCAACTACACTCTAGGATGCTATAAGCAGGACCAGGGACTTGCAAGATGCATTGCCCAGGATGCGAACACCTTACCCCCAGAGACAGGGCTTCCAGCCCAAGGGGAATGATGTGCGGGTTCCTTCTCCAAAGGGGAATCCGGGATGGGCACAGATAGATGATGATGCCAGGAGGGAGTTGAGGAAGAAGCGGCTGTGCTTCACTTGTCAGGAGCCGTGGGCACTAGGGCATAGGTGTGCTACTGGAAAAGCACACTTCATTGAGGTATTCTCTGATGACAGCGGGGAAGAGGATGAGGAGGCAGGAGATAGTTAGATGGACCAGGATCAGTTGCCGCCTCCACCTCCAGGGACAGGAGGTGTAGCTTTTGCACCCACAAGAGGGGCCCTTGTAGCTTTGCGAGGAGTTCCCAAGTATTTGACGCTGCGCATACGAGGGACAGTACATGGCCAACGAGTGTCAATCTTGGTTGACAGTGGGGCGACCCACAACTTCATTGATGCATAGATGGTCGAGCGGAGGGGTATACCGACCGAGAGCTTTGACGGGTTTTCAGTCTTCGTCCTAGGAGCCCAGACGATGCAGTGTGCCCGGTATGTTCTAGATTTGGCAGTGACGATGGGTACCTACACCGTAACCGATCACTTTTTTGTGGTCAACATACCAGATACCAATGTGTTGCTAGGTGTTCAGTGGTTGATTACTTTGGGGAAGGTCACCACGGATTGGGAGGCCTTAGAGATGGAGTAGGATGAAAAGAAGACTGGGAATCATGAGAACATCCACGGGATGCATACTTACCCACCTCAGACAGTTTTGGCACACTGGATGGAGGCAGACTTCCGGAAGGGAGACATAGAGTGGGCGGTTGAGCTGCGGGCATCAGAGCTAGAGACCACCGGTTGGGAAGTTCATCTAGATATACAGACCATCCTTGACAGGCATGAGGTAGTGTTTGGGGATATACCACCAGGTCGGCCACCAGATCGAGGGTTTGAGCATACCATTGAGCTTGAGCAGGGTATTAAAGCAGTGATCACTACCCCCTATAGGCATCCCAAAGCCTATCGGGATGAGATTGAGTGGGCCATCCAGGAGTCGTTAACTCTTGGACACATGAGACTGAGCACGAGTCTGTTTGCTTCTTCTGTAGTGTTGGTGAAGAAGAAGGATGACACCTTGAGGATGTGCATTGACTACAGGGCCCTAAACAAGAATACTCTGAAGAACAGGTACCCTATACCCAGGATCAATGAGTTTATGGATGAGCTGAGAGGAGCTAATTTCTTCTCAAAGATTGATTTGAGATCAGGGTACCACCAAATTCACGTGAGGGAACAAGACATTCCCAAGACCGCCTTCAGGTGTCATTATGGGCACTTTGAGTTTTTGGTTATGCCTTTTGGGTTGACCAATGCACCAGCCACCTTTTAGTATTGCATGAACCATATCTTCCGCAGTCATCTGAGGAAGTTTGTATTGGTTTTCTTCGATGACATACTCATATATAGCAGGACTTGGGTGGAGCATCTCCAGCATATAGAGGCAGTACTACGCATCTTGGAAGAGCAACAGTTCTATGCTAAGCTCTCCAAGTGTGAGTTTGGGATGACAGAGATGCTGTATTTGGGTCACATTATTGGAGTGGATGGAGTGAGAGTCCATGAGGAGAAGATTAGAGCCATCAGAGATTGGTCGAAGCCGAGGAACGTGATGGAGCTTCGAGGGTTCATTGGGATTTGTACCTATTACAGGAAGTTTGTGAGAGGTTTCTCACAGCTTACTGCACCCCTTACAAATTTGATGAAGAAGGGGGCATTCAGTTGGTCAGATACAACGCAGCGAGCCTTTGATAGGCTCAAGGAGGTGATGAGTAGCTGCCCAGTGCTTGCATTGCCGTATTTTACGCAGCCATTTGTCTGGGAGTGTGATGTGTCGGGAGAGGGGTTCAGCGCAATATTGATGCAGAGTGGACACCCTATAGCCTTTGAGAGCCGGAAGCTCCTTTCGCATGAGAGTTTGTATCCTATATACGACAAGGAGATGTTGGCCATCATGCATGCCTTGGCCAAATTCTGACAGTATCTGGTAGGGAACAAGTTCAGGGTGAGGACTGATCACAACAGCCTCAGGTTCTTTCTGGAGCATAAGAAGCTACAGCAGAGGTAGCAGAAGTGGATCAGTAATATCTAAGCATATGAATTTGACATTGAGTATGTCAAGGGTAAGAATAATGTGGTAGCAGATGCCCTTTCACGTAGACCAGCCACATTATCTCTTATGAGCTTGGATACATATTGGAGGACTCGAATTTTAGTTGAGTACTCCAAGGACAGATTTGCATGTGAGGTGCTGGATGGACAGGTGGTGGATGACAGGTACAGGGTGGTTGATGAGATCATCTACTATGGGGACAGGATCTTCTTGACTGAGGGATCTCAGCTTAAGAAGAAGATACTCCAGAATCACATGATTCTCCATTGCGAGGTCATCAAGGGTTTACCAAAACCTACAGGGCCATTAGAGAGAGGTTCTCATGGAAGGGCCTCAAGGAGGATGTACTCCAGCACATCAGGGAGTGCGATGTTTGTCAGAGGAACAAGGGGGAGATGAGCCATCCCGTGGGATTGTTGTAGCCTCTTCCCATTCCAGAGGGGAAATGGGAGAGCATATCGATGGATTTCATCACAGATTTTCCCATGGTGCAGGTCAAGGATTGTATCTTTGTCTTCATTGATCGGTTGACAAAGTATGCACACTTTTTCGCCATATCCGTGCATTACACAGCAGCACAGGTGGTCGAGCTGTTCTTCAGAGAGGTTTTCAGGCTGCATGGTCTCCCTAATACCATCATCAGTGACAGGGATAGCCGTTTCATGGGCGGATTTTGGTAGGAGCTTTTCTGACTGGTGGGGACGGAGTTGACACCGAGTACCAGTTATCACCCACAGATGGATGGACAGACGGAGATAGTTAACAAGTGGCTGGAGGGCTACTTGCGTAACCATGTTAGTGGGCAGCAACGAGCATGGTTGAGATGGTTGCATTTGGGGGAGTACTGCTACAACACGACACATCACATGTCCATTGGTATGTGACCGTTTTATGCTTTGTATGGGTACCATTCCTTATCTTTTGCTGATGTGATGTTCGGTGCTAGCAAGGCTCCTAGAGCCAAGATTTGGATCCAAGAGAGTCAGGACATCCTCCAAGCTCTCAAGGAAAATATGGCTACAGTGCAGAACCAACAAAAGCTGTATGCCGACAGAGATCGAGTGGAGAGACAATTTGAGGTAGGGGACCTGGTCTACCTACGGTTACAGCCATACCGACAGTCATCTCTGAAACATAAGGGAGCTGAAAAGCTCCAGCCTCGCTTTTACGGGCCATACAAGGTGTTACGCAGGATTGGGCAGGTTGCGTATGAGTTGGAGCTGCCCCAAGGCAGAAAGATCCACAACATTTTCCATGTATCATGCCTAAAGAAGGCGTTGGGGCAGCAGGTGACAGTGACAGAGGAGCTACCACCCACGGATGATGAGGGGCACTTGGTGTTGCAGCCAGAGGCTATTATTGATACTAGGGAGAGGCAGCTATGGAGCAGGACAGTCCAGGAATTCTTGGTGAGGTGGAAGAATTTGCTGGATGAGGATGCCACTTGGGAGAGCGAGAAGATTTTACAGCATCCATCACTTCAGTTGCTTGAGGACAAGCAACATTTTGCTGGGGGAGACTGTAATATTCCTAATTAGCGACAACTAATTGGAATATTTGATTTTTTTCAGTTTTTCCGTCTATAGATTATAAATAAATAAAAAGTGAGTGGAGAGGGTCTAACTCACTTAGATGAAATAAAACACCTTCCTAGTAGCACAACATTGTGACTTAAGGGGGAGCCAAGGGGGCCAAACACCACGTAGAGAAAGGGGCTCACATGCACTCTAGAAGCTTCTACGCAGATAAGGATGAGCACGTGGAGGAGAGAGAGGCTACGTTGGGGTTTTGGAGGGAAACCAACGTTATAAAAGATGGAGGAGCCTCCTCATTTCATATATTATCTTGTTGATTATTTTGAGCTAGACGTTTTGTCTTCTTGAGCACATTGGCTGTTTAGCGTGTCTACATCACTGTTTAGTGCATTGAGTGTCTCCGGTCGGAGATCTCGCCCTTAGCCCCGGGGGACTTTGAGTGCCTGCTTGGGAGAGGTTATTTCTTCAGTATTTTGTGAGAGGTTTTTTTGTTTGGGTTTTTTGTGGAGCTGGGCTCTAGTAGAGACTGCGCAGTCACTGTGAGAGAGGACGCAGTCCATTTTGGAGGTGCTCCGGATCGAGATTTCTGCATGGGATTTAGCTGATATTTTGAGCAGAGGATCAGCCTTTTCCTGCAGGAGGATTTTGGTGGAGTTTGAGGCGGTGTTTCAGCTATTTTCATTTAGCCTCTGCGCAGAGCCTTGGAGGCCAGCGTAATTCCCTGAGGAGGTATTTTCTGGTGATTTTCGGGGGTTGGCCATTTTTTATATGGTTTCTGGGTTTTGTCCGGGTTGGTGAGTAGAGGAGGTTTGAAGATTTTCAGCTCATTTTGGCAAGGAGATCAGCCCCAAGTCTTCATTTCATTCCAGCAGTAGCAGCTACACAGCAGTTTTCTAGCAACTGGGACGCAGTTCAAAGAGCAACCATTTCTTGTATATTCTGAGAGTATTTCTTCACTTGCCTTGAGCAAGATTAGGTGCCATCACTCTGATCACCTATTTTACTTCATTATATTTCTCAAATTAATAAAATTTCTTAGCATTTCCTCTCTATGTTTCTGGATGAGTTGCCGTATTTGCCGTATTTTCTTTCTATGCTATTATATGTCTGTTGCACTGTCATTTTTATATATTCTTGAGCATTCTAGTTCTATACCGCTTGATGTGTTTATCTTTCACTCTTAGATAGAGTCTAGAAAGGGCCAAGTAGCCTTCGGATCTCATCCTTGTTTCAGAGGCGAAATATCCGGTAAATGCCCTCTCAGTCTATCTCTGGTTGGAGTTTGGCGTGTTTTAGAGATATCCCCGAAAAGGGATATTACACTTAGAGTGAAAGGGGCCATTCCTTCTTGATCAACACAAAAGGTGGATAAAGGTAAGGTAAAGGTGATAGAGCTAGCCATTCATGATGAGGAGGACAATCATGAAACAAAGCATGAATTTCAGTTGGTTGACCTAAATTAGGAGGATGAAGACAAAATTAAAAATTTAGTAATAAAAGGTTAAGAGGCTAGGATTATTGAACTCCGAGCTAGTCTTGAGAGGGAAAAATATGTGATTTAATTTCTTGAGCATGAAAATGAGCAGTGGAAGACCAGACACACCATTGATGAGGTGAGATGCATCAAAGCACAAAAAGAGGCAGATAAGTCTTAAGCCTTGCTTGAAGAGACATTAGAGAAGTTTGGTGAACCTAATGATGATGAGGATCAACCTCCAAGACAGATACCTAGGGCTAGAGGGCTGAAAATATCTCTAGACCTAGAAAGACAAAGGGAAGCTGAGCTAGTAGACTAGCTTACCCTAAATGAATAGCTTGCCCTAGAAATCAGTGAGAACAAGGAACCATGGCTTGATAGAGCCAATCTAAACTTGGAAAAATTGCTAGAAAAGTCCAACAAGGATAATTATTTGTTGAGGACAAACGTCAAACTTCATGCCCAGAAAGAGAGAATTGCATTGGCCAAGCTCAAAAGAGCCAATGCCAAAATTGAAGACTTGACTAAGCAAGAAGAAAAAATTAGGATAGCTATACTTGCCGAGGTGACACTCCATGCCTCAAACACATGATCAGAAAATATCCCACCAATTTTGACAATTTTTTTGCAAATTTAGCATGTTGGTACATTTCTATGTTTTAAAAGGGTATTTTTTGCACAATAAAATTGCCAAACACGCAACACCTTGGACGCTACGCTCTTTTTTGAGGCATCTAATGGAAAAATGGCCACCACCAGCAGATTCATAATGATGAGGACATCAAGCCTGTGCATTTTCTAAGCTTTTGGAGGAGAAATAGTCACTAAAAAAGACAAAAACCATCAAAAAACCATGTTTCTTCCTCAATTTTTGCCTGGTTGTTGTGCATTTACCAGTCTTGGGAGAAGTTCTTTTTAACAGGGAAACTGGGCTTCATGTTGTAAAATGAAAGCAGATCTAGAAAGTAGACTTGAATTTATTTCCAACAAGCCATCTTGGAGCAAATGTGGACACTGGGAAGGCACCCAAATTCAGCCTTGAATAGAGAGGGCGCTTTTGACAAGAAAAGGGCGCGTTTGGCAGTCTTCTGAAATTTTCTGAGTTTCACTCCAGTTTTTATTTTCATCTTGGGAAATGTTGATTTTACCTATGTAAATGATGAATATGAATATAATGATCATGTTTTTACTATTTACTAGGGTAAATACATTAGGTAATTCAAGCAAATGAGTTGTAATGAATCAGTTCACTTGAGATAGGAATGAGTCACTTGGACCATCCTATACTCTAGCTATCAGTTCATATTTTTGTGCAATATCTTCCTCTCCTCATGGATTCTACCCCTGAGGGTGAGTGAAAGTGGTTTTCATGTCTATTTAGCTCATTTATTCACAGTGGGAATGGTTGGAAGGGTTGGAATCAATTTGATTTTTCTAGTTGATCAAGGGAACTTGTACTCGGTTTTGGCCAAGCTAATAAAGAGGAGTTGCAGCTACATTTATGGGATACCTATGGTATTGAATGTGTTAGCCCCCCTATAAATTTTTGACAAAGAAAATTAGGGGGCTAAATTGCTTTTGAGCCTTCAAGGAATGCATTTTCTCTGAAAACACATCATCCTTGAAGCCTCCTTGTGCCTTTGCCTTTTAATGAAATCCCCTCTGATATTCCCATTATAAAGCCTCTTTATTGTGAAGAGTGGTGCTCCCAAAGGCTTTAATTTTCCCTCGTATCCCTGCAGAATTGTCCATTTCATCCCTTCTTCCCTTTGTCAAAATCCCCCTTTTTTGTACCCCCAAATCCCCTTTAAACCTTCCAAATACACTTTGTTTGGTTTAATTCCCCTTCATCCCCCTATCGTTACCCATTCTGGCCTTTAATTTCGTTGAAATGGGCCAAAAATCATGTTTTCTATGTAATTGAGCCTCAGCCCCTTTCGACCTAGTCCCCTGTACGTTTCCCCCCATAGAACCCAGCGCTATGACCGAGCACTAGCCCTGAAGGCACTTTTCTCATTTGTTCATCGGGCGCGTTTACAGCCATTGATCTTCACAGGATGGACGACGATCGCCGCCCCCCGTAGCCTCCATCGTTCTTCCCGTTCACCGCCCGATCAAAGATCCATCGTTCTTTTAAGTTATGATCAACGGTCCGTAATCCCCCGTCTCGGTGGTCCCCATAGCGCACTATTTCAAAACCACCTGGTTTCTATCGCATCACCTTCGGGCGAGGGGCGGTATTTTCTGATCGCGGAGCGATTCCATACAGATTCTGACGCGTGGCACTGGTACGACTAGAAAATCGCCCTCCCATCGTGCATTAAAGTTCGTCTGTGGACACGCAGCGATATGCATATCAGCCATCTGATCCAGAACCCTCCATCCAACGGTGATCAATCCATGAAGCTGCGCACGCGATAGCCCATAGCCATCGTACCCTTGGCCCACTGTCCATCGCCCTCCGATGCATTTTTCACCGTTGATCTCCGCCGAGATCAGACGGTCCAGATTCTATCACACGCCCGCCATTGACCCGGGCTCGCCACATCATCCGTCCACGTATCTTCATCGTTTTTCTCGCCTGTCCCCTTTATAATCCATTCAAATATTATATTTTAATGTTTTTTACGTTAAACGTCTGCCTCGACACCTTCCAATGTTTTTCGCCAACCTTCACCAGAGCATTTCCCCACCATTCCTCTGCATTTTTTCGCCATTTCTCCGCAGACCCACTATCATCCTCGTAGTCATCCACATCATCCCACCCCCCATACGTGTTTTTCGTAACAGGTTTTGGTGTTTTGTAGGGTTACCAACAGTAAATGGCCACCATGATTCGGGGTTTCTGTCACAGTGACAGAAAACACAGGAAAAGACCGTGTGCAGAGGCAGAAATCATGAAGAAAACCCGAGGAGGTCCTACGACAGGACTTGCATTAAAATACTAGGGTTTTACTCTGTGAAACTGTCCCGGCGCCATTAACACACAGATTTCACAGTCAGAGACTTAAATTAAGCAGCAGAGAGCTTAAGGCACGCAAATGAAGATATATAAGCCTTAAGTCCAAAGATTTGGAGGCAAAGTACCAGATTGAAGACCATGGGATCACGCAGAAGGTACATCATGAAAAAATCAATGCATATCAGGGTTTCTACAGCAGCAGAATGTTTTTCCTCCATAAAGGACAAAGCGCCCATGCAATTTTTATTCTACACCATGCTCCTGAAGAAATTTCCACCCTGAGAACAGTTCGAAGCTACCAGAGCATATGTTTCATAAATATGGCAGACTTCTCAGTCGTTTATTTATCATTTGTTTATTCACTAAAAGTACCACAGAGTCATGCAGATCAAAGTACATCAAGAGACATATCGAAGTAAATAGAGGCCTGAAGAAGACCACTCTTCCATCCAAAGAGTGACAGGAATTGAATGCTCAGAATTTAAACGGAATGGGCTTCGGCCCTCTTTCTTTACTGATGTTTTAATGCTACATTCAGTTTTCACCTACCTCCTCAGTCCATATTTCTGCTATAAAATTTCATGAAGAAACATTGTAAAGGTTGTTGATCAGTTATCAGAGAATAGCAAGTAGTTTCTTTGAGACATAGTCTCTGTGTAAAGTGTAAGATAGGCTGAGGAATATGATTTCAGACTGAGTATTCAGCTATTGGCATTGTTGTACTTGACTGGTATTGCTATTAAATATGACAAGCACATTTCTTTGGATCCTGATCTAAAGTAGCGGTGATGTTTTCCTTTCTCTGTGTTTAATTCATTTCATTTCGTTTCTACTGGCTTGCATCAGAATATTGGAATAGGATTTACCCTTGTTAGGTACCCTATGTTTCTGCTCTCCTTGCCATTAATGTTTTTCTTCTGAAATGTGTTATCTAAGAATTGATTTCAGTTAATTTAACCAGCGTAGTGGATGTTATTGCCTACTCTCTGATGTATGAATTAAATGAATTAGTTCTTATATGTTTCTTGTTAAGGATTTAGCTGGAAGATTTGGGAACACTGGGGATTAGAGTTAGCCATGTCCAATAGGATCCTTGTGTGACCAGATGGTCTTTAACTTTTTGTTCTAATCCTTTATTGTTTCTCCTCTCTTATCATTCCATATCACACAACCATCTTTAAGATCCAATGTTTTAGATGACTAGCCCAATTGAAAGCTTGCACATTGGATAGTAAGCAAATCCTTTCCTGACTCCATTGCCCAATGGTTTTTAATATTTCCTGGATCATTTCACCTCTGCCTTATTCCTCTTTTCTCATCCTTGTCTTACATTGAACCCTTCCTTCCTGATAACTAGCAACCAAACAAACAATCAAACAAACAAACCCTGTGCCTATAACTAACCTAACATCTTAAACCTTGAGCTTCAAAGTCATATACCTTTGAAATATCATAGAGAGATCCCTCTTTGGACCCAGGAGGGCTAGATCCTGAGGTCTGAAATTGGTTTGATGTTGTCTCATCTTTTGGTCTTGCCAATCTGACCAAAACATGGGAACCCCAACATAATGGCGACTCCGCTGGGGAAATTCTGAGTATTTATCATCTTACTACATCATAAGAACTTCAGAAACCTACAATCTCTGGTTAGGTTGGTAGTTAAACACTCCTATTCACACATCAACCTCTACACCATTTGTTGTGTTCTCCCATACTCTTGGACAGAGTCTAGAAAGGGCCAGGTAGCCTCCAGATCTCACACTCTTTCAGAGGTGACATATCTGGTAAATTCCCTCCCAGTCAATCTCTGGTTAGAGTTTGCTATGTTTTGAAGATATCCTTGAAAGGGGACATCTCATAAGCACTGTGGTGGACAGTGTACCCTCCAAAAACATCCTAAACCTTTCCACCTGGTGACTCCATTTTCCATAAACATTTTAAAGACTCCACTGGTGATCAGTGGGCCTACTGATTATCTTGGTTCACATAAGACTCCACTGGGAGACCAACCTCCATTGCAACATCAACCACGATAGAAGTAACAAGTAGGGTTAAGCTGCTTGGTCAGAAAACAACATTCTGGCTTCTAGAACAATTCATACAAGAGCTTACCCTAACCCAGACCCACCTAAAATAGTTGACAACCCTGAGAGCATCCTCAAAGGATCTCACACACATAAACAACCAACTATTTCCAACCACATCCATAGAGCTAACTCTGCACCAGAAGATCTTACAGCTCTATCACACTTTCACCATGACCTAGACCTACCTAATAGATTACCTAGAACTAGGTCATTCAGTATTTTAGACCAGCCAGACCCTAAGCTTCCTGGTTCACCACCCCAAAGTGGTAGACACATTGGGAATAGACATACCCCTCCTTCTACACCTCCTGATATACACTTCATTCAAAACTTGGGGCTCAGTCATCCTAGATCTGCTCATCAGTCTTCTGTTGGTCATAATATCCCTATCATCCATATACTTGCTGCCCAAGTCAATCCTTTACCTCATCAAAACATCATCATGGCAGCCTGGTATGCACCTCTGGTTTTACCTCAGCCTCTAGTTAACTTACCCAATGATTATCAATCAAAGATCCCACACTTCACTACAAAAGAGTCTACCACAGCACAATATCATGTAGATAGGATGGAAGATTCTTTTGACTACATGGAGATAGATGATGATACATTCAAAATGAGAATCTTTGCATAGAGCTTAGGGGGTGATGTGAAGAAATGGTTTAAGGGCCTACCTCCGGGCAGCATTAATGACCTCTCGGCTCTATATCGGACCTTCATAAACAAATGGGAAGTTAAGGCCAACCCTCGCCAACTCCTAGCAGAATATATGAATCTTAAAAGAAACGTAGGGGAGAGTGTTCATGATTACACAATGAGATTTAACAACATTTACAATGCTCTACCTCCACACATGAAACCTCCCCAAGGTATAGCTCTAGCGAAATACCCTGAAGGCTTTGATGCTGACATTGCCTATCAGCTTAGGGATAAAGAATACAACACATTGGAGGACATGCAGAAAGGAGCAGTGAATATAGAGGCAAATCTGATTGAGAAAAGAGCGATATTAAGAGCTGAGAAAAGGGTAACATATAGAGATGACAATGTAGCTTCCACATCTGATCCAAATCATGACCATCTATCTAAAAAAGTGGAGAAGCTATACCAAATGATGGAAAAAATGGTTGTCATAGTTAGTAACCAAAATAGAAATCAAAACCATAACCAGAACCAAAATTTTAGAAGAAACAACACCACTCCCAACAGACAAAGAAAATCAGATCAGCAAGTTATTCCCCCATTCCAAGAGAATTTTCTTGATGAAGATGAGGGAATCATAGAAGAGTCTGAGGGAAACAAAATTAATATGTTTGAAATAGAAGCTTCAATCCATAACTGTTATTCAGAAGAAGATCAACCCTCACCCTCTTGTTGGGATGAGGAATGGTTAGAATCTGAAGATTACAGATTAGGATTTGAAAATACCATGATGCAGGTCAGAGAAAAATATGAACTTAGAAGAAAAAAGAGCCAAGAAACTGCCAAACCAAAAGCTTCTGAGGTCACCATCAAGAAAATACCTGAGAAAACTTCTAAAGCAACTGCTGAAAGTGACAAATCAGCAGCTGAGAGTTCTGGAAAGAACAAAGAAAAAGACAACCAAAACATTGATACACAAGGTAAACCCACTAGCAGCACTAGCACTGCAGTTAGTGCCCCTGATAGAACAGTCCCAAACACTATACATAACGAGAATCAACACAATGATTCAGCCACTAAGGCAGTGGCTAAGAAAATAGAGTTGAACATTCCAAAGAGTCAGTCCACTTTCAATTTGGAGAGTGAGATTGCAAAAATTAAAATCTCTGTCCCACTCTCTCAGCTGGCCACTTAGGATGTATATAAAGGAAAAATTTTGAAAGCATTAAATTTAGGTGAGAAAAGTGACATTGTAAATTTGAGTGATGATCAACCTGCCCTTCTGTTTGGTCCAAAGATAGAAGGAAAGTTTCAGGAAGGGGTAGTGCCCCCTTTTTATATTAGTCTTAATGTCCATGATAAGATTCTCCACAATGCAATGCATGATTCTAGGGCATCACACAACCTGATGCCTAAAGTAGTGATGGAAAGATTAGGCCTAGAGATAACCCGTCCCTATAAAGACCTATATTAGTTTGACTCTAGTAGAGTAAAGTGTCTGGGCCTGATCAAAGATTTATGTGTGAGCCTTACTCAGATTCCTGCCAAGAGTATGGTCATGGATGTTGTTGTGGCAGATGTGCCACCCAAGTATGGCATGTTATTATCAAGATCATGGGGAGCCAAGCTACAAGGAACAATGTAGATGGATGGGACTTATGCCACAATCCCAATATTTGGCCAACTTAGAAGACTGTACAGGGAAGCACAAAGGAAATTCCTGGTTAGTAGCCCTGAAAAGCCTAAAAATTATCCTCTATACTCTATACATACAGACCTGGATTCCTTTATCTTCTGCAATAATGAATCTTTGGGAGGACCAGAATCTGAAAACGTAGATACAAGCAAAGGTACACATGATGAAATAGAGCCAATGGATTTTAACATAATGGCTACCCTAGAATCAGAGGAGGAAGACGTAGAAAACTTTGAACAGTGCACTGAAGCAACAACGCAAAGTGAACCAGAAACAGAATGCGATCAGCCAACTAGTCACATCTCTTATTTCCACACCCATAACGAAAACTAAACAGCCCACAGCCTAGTGCAGACCCTATAATGCAAAATAATGGCGAACCCAGCTGTAGGGAAAGAAATGATAACAAAAACGAGAGTGAACCCCTGTGGGAAATGAGTTTCGATGGGTCCTGCACAAGAAGAACGGTCGGAGCTGGGGTTTGGCTACGTAACAAAGAGAGTGACTACGCGGAAAACCATGCCTGCAATATGCATTTCAAATGTACCAATAATATTGCAGAGTATGAGGCCCTTATCCTGGGTTTAAATCTATTGAAGAAAATAGGAGCCCATAGAATAGCCGTGCAGGGAGATTCTGAATTGGTTATAAAACAAGTGAACAGTGAATACACAGCCAAACACCCTAGGTTGAGAGCATATAGGAACGATGTTGTGGACATATTGAAAACATTTGTTGAATACGAATTAGTGTTTGTTCCTAGAAATCAAAACTCCATTGCAAATGGATTAGCTCGCCTAGCCAGTTCATACCTTGAGACTCCGAGCGACCAACAGATCATCATTCAGACCAAATTCAGGCCTGCAGTGCCGGATAATGAGAAATACTGGCAGGTTTTCGAGGGAGATAAAAAAATTGAAGATTTTTTGATGGGCAGGGACGAGTTTGAGTTTTTCGATTCAGACTCTACGTCTAGTGATAGCTACCTAAGTGAGGAACCCTCAGACGAGGAAGAAACTACACCCCACGATGTAGAAATAAATGCTTTAAATGAAGAAACTAGAAATTCAACCACAGAGTGTAAAAACATAGATAACAAAGAAGTAGAGGTGCTGCAGGCCAAATATAAGAACATACCTCGAGGTCTGGTGCCGTTAGAAGACATTTTTGACTTCGATGATGTGGCAAAAAAGCCCACCATTGAACACATGGACTCTGACATAGAAGAATGCAATATAGGCACAAAAGATAATCCCAAAATAATTAAATTGGCTAAGTCTCTTCCTGCGAACATGAAAAAGAAATACATTAACCTTTTTAAGGAATTTATTGACGTGTTTGTGTGGAGTTATGAAGACTTAAAGGCTTATGACACGAACATTATACAACACAAAATACATTTAAAAGAAAATCAAAAACCCTTCAGGCAGAAACTTCGTAGGATAAACCCGAAACAATTGCCTGTAGTGGAAAAAGAGATTAAAAAGATGTATGAGGCAGGCATAATAGTTCTCGTAAGGTTCTCTGATTGGGTTTCGAATTTAGTGGCTGTGAGAAAGAAAACTGGGGAGATTAGATTATGTATTGACTTTAGAAATCTTAATAGAGCCTCACTCAAAGACAACTACCCTTTGCCAAAAATGGAACATATTCTTCAGAGGGTGGTAGGCTCTAAAAGGATCTCCCTACTAGACGGTTTCTCAGGTTACAATCAAGGCTTAGTAATCCCAGAAGACCAACTCAAAACAGCCTTTACCACTCCATGGGGCACCTTTATGTATGTAAAAATGCCTTTTGGACTAATGAACACTAGTGCAACCTTCGAAAGAGAAATGGAATAGCTTTTTCGGATGAGATAGGACACTTCATTATTATTTACTTGGATGAAAAAACAGTCTATTCTAAGACTGAAGAAGAACACCTAAAACATCTGAGGAAAGTGTTTGAAAAATGTAGAAGGTTTGGTCTGTCATTGAATCCTAAAAACACTGTCTTTGGGCTACAAGAGGGAAAACTTCTTGGCCACATTATATCTGAAAAGGGAATTAAGATAGACCCACAAAGAGTTGAGGGAATACTACAGATCACACACCCGAGAAACATCAAAGAATTACAGTCCTTCATTGGGAAGATCAACTTCCTTAGGAGGTTTATTCCCAATCTAGCTGAACACCTTAAGAATATGACTAACATGCTGAAGAAAGGTGTGGGAGTTAAATGGACTGTTGGAACTAAACAATCTTTTGAATCAGTAAAACTTGCACTCACCCAAGCTCCTGTTCTGATCATCCCAGATTTCTCTAAAGATTTCCTGATCTTTTCATTTGCCTCTGAGCATACAGTGGCTGCAGTCTTGCTGCAGAAAAACACAAAGGGAATGGAACAGCCAATTGCCTTTTTAAGCAAAGCACTAAGGGATGCACCCTTGAAATACAACACAATGGAAAAACAGGCCTATGCCTTAATCAAGGCCTTAAAGGAATTAGGGTGTACATATTGCATTCTCACACCATAGCTTGTGTGCCCAACATCATAGTCAAAGATATACTGTCCCAAGACCCAGATGGGAAGAGGGGAAAATGGATTGCTGTGATTTTAGAATATGACCTTGAGATAAAACCCACCAAACTGATTAAAGGTCAGGGCTTAGCTCGACAAGCCCTATAAATTAACATGGTAAATACCTTGGATGAGCAACAAGAATTGCATGATCCCACCATTGAGGAAAAGTTTCGGAGCTCTCCTTGGTATTCTGACATTATGTATGTGCTTACACACCTCAATGCCCCTCCTGAACTATCAAAGACCAAGGCCAGATTCTTAAAGCTAAAGGCCAGGAGCTATTGCATATTGAATAACTTCTTATACTGGAAGAACCCAAATGGCCTATTGCTTAAATGTTTGCCTGAAAACGAGGCAGAGAGGATTAAACAAGAATTCCATGCAGGAGAGTGTTGAGGCCACCTGAGCTGGAAAGCCACTACAAAAAAAATACTGAGAGCTAGCTACTATTGGCCTACACCCTTCAACGATGTCCATAAGATGATCATTGCCTGCCACAAATGCCAGATCATTGAAGGCAAAAGAAAACTCCTCCCTTTACCCCTACAACCCATCACTGTTGAAGGTCCCTTTCTACAATGGGGCCTAGATTTCATAGGGGAAATTCACCCTGCTTCTTCTGCACAACACAAATGGATCCTAACAGCCACAGAATACTTCACTAAGTGGATAGAGGCCATACCTACTAGGAATGCCATAGATTCAGTCATCATTAGTTTCCTAGAAGGTCATATCCTCTCTCGGTTTCGCTGCCCAAGGAAAATAATCACTGATAATGTTGTTGCTTTTGGATCCAAGAAAATGGTTGATTTTTGTCACAGGTATCAAATAGCGCTTGTTCATTTGACTGCCTATTACCCTCAAGGTAATGGATTAGCTGAATCATCAAACAAGAGCCTGGTGATCATCATCAAAAAGTTGCTGGAAGAGAGAAAAAAGTCATGGAATAACAAGTTAGTACATGCCTTGTGGGCTGACCGGCTTACGACAAAGAAATCCATTGGCATGTCACCTTTTCAGCTTGTCTATGGTGCAGAAGAAGTGTTTCCTACCAGCCTTTGGGTACCAATGATCAAGCTGGTTTAGGAGATTCAAACAGAAGAAGATAGTATGGTGAGGAGAATAAACCAGACAATTCATCTCCAGCAAACGAGGGAAGAAGTCTACAACAGAGCAGTGAAAGTTCAGGAAAATATAAAGAAATTGTTTGACAAAAGAGCCAAAGCTGCTGATTTCAAAATTGGGGATAAAGTTCTGAAGTGGGACTCAAGAAGAGAGGATAAAGGAAATCACGGCAAGTTTGACAGTCTGTGGCAAGGTCCATACATCATCCAAGCCACTGTGGGTCCAAATGCCTTCTTCCTACAGGAATTAGATGGTACAGAGCTGTTTGGAGGTCCTGTCAATGGCAGGATGCTCAAACACTACTTCTGCTGATTTCCAATTTCCAGTTTCCATTTCCATTGTACATACCATTACAGTGTTTTATTTTCAAGGAAAAAGAGAAAATGTTCCAAAAAAAAAAACAAAGGAAAGGAGAGGTTCAGACAGGCTTAAAATATGAACCTCTAATGTGTGAAAGATTGGCTCTAATAAGCTCAAAACTTGAGCCAAATAAAGTAAAACAGCTGGTCCTAACATGCCCAAAATCTAGACCAGCAAAGAAGAATAAGAATAAGCTCTAACAAACTTAAAACCAGAGCTGAAATGAAGAAAAGAAAGTGACTCTAACAAGCCCAAAACTTGAGTCACAAAAAGAAAGAAGGATGCTTCAAGATTTCAGATTTCAAGCCTTCAAAGTTTTGTTTCAGTTTTCTGCAAATTTTTTCCATGTGCAACTGTCTTTATGCCTTGGATCCACAACAAGTCAGACAGTATAATCCTGGCTTGACTGTTTTTCAATTTCTGTCGTAGAATATAGAGAAGAAATCTGCTGGACAGTTTAATCCCAGCAGATATTAGATTAGGTAGAGAAACATATGAGACCAACAATCTAATCTGGTCTCATGAAGTAATAAGGGTAGAAATAGAATAGGTATATTTTCTTGTTTGTAAAAAATAAAAATATGCAAAGGGTCTGCTAGCTCAAATGCACCCTAGAAGAAGAAAAAGTGCTAGGATTGTAGTGTGGGTAGGTAGCTTGATTGGGAAAGTTTTTCTGCTGATGTAATGTCTTCATATTGTGGTAGCTGAAAATCAAAGACGAAGGTGGCTTAAGCAGCAGGCATCTGGCCTACACCAAAGATCATTTTCTGAATTCTTGACTCCTTCAAGAGGAAGCCATCCCCATGTGGAGCCACTGTTAGCCCCCCTATAAATTTTTGACAAAGAAAATTAGGGGGGCTAAATTGTTCTTGAGCCTTCAAGGAATGCATCTCCCACGAAGACACATCATCCTTGAAGTCTCTGTGCCTTTGCCTCCGATAATTTCCCTCTACCGACTCCCTTTATAAGGTCTCATTGTCGCATGAAATTGTGCTCCAAAGGGTCCATATTTATCCCCTTAATCCCACCAAATTCCCTTGAAAATCCACCTCCACCCTTTGTCACAGCCAAATTCTCACCTTTGTTCCCTATCGCTACCCTCCTTTGGCTATAAAATGCACCGAAATGGATTAAAAACCCACTTTTAACATTATAATAGGGCTAGCACCTTTCGTCCGACCTATCGACTCTTCTTCCACCTCGCGACAGGAGCGCTAAAACCAACGCGACCTAAGGGAGCGCTTATTTCGTATGGTCATCGGGAGCGCGTTCATGACAGATTGATCTAAACGAGAATGGGACGACGATTGCCGCTCTCGTAGCATCGATCTTTCAACCGTTCACCGCCGATCATCACATCTTGACCGTGTGTTTCCCGCGGATCGACGGTCCATAATGCACTGCCCAGGTGGTCCCCGCCGCAAACACTCGTTCACAAACCCGGTGGTATCTATCGCACCGCCTTTGGGCGTAGGCGCATTTTCCCATTTCCCGGCGATTCCACTCGGGTATTCGAGCACGTGGCTCCGAGCATCGTTCCCAAAACCGCTATCCCATCACGCATTAACGTTCGTCGTAGAACACGAGAGCGATATCGTCGTGAACCGTCGGATCTGTCATCACCCATCCAACGCGTCGTCGTTCCACGAGTTGCACGGGGTTTAATCCAAGGTCATCGTACTCCCCGGCCCACCGTTCGTCGCCCATCGTCGTATTTTCAACCATCGATCTCCTTTGAGATCCGACGGTCCAAATTTGTTTCCCCGTTGCTCGACTTTTCCGCCATCACCCGGTCCCGCCACGTCACCCCCACGTGTATCCATCGTACATCCACCCATCCCATTGCATATATTTGTTCAAAGGTCGATTTTGTTAAGTTTTTTCATTTAAAATTTCCTCTGCGCTTTGCCAACCTTCACTAAGGCTTCCCTCCATCATTCCTCCTGACTCGTTCCGCCATTTCACCGCCGCGCGACCATTTTCATCATCCGCATCCGCATCCACCACCCCTTTCATTGTTTTCTTAACTTGTTTTCGTGTTTGCGAGGGGTTAGAAGAGGCAAAAACCGCCAAGGTTCAATTACCTTGTCGTAATGGCGTATTGCGCAGGAAGGTTGAATTTAGAAGCCGGTACTACAATGGAAATACTCGGAAAGGTAGCGGAAACATAAATATTATCCCCGAGGATAGTTCAATCTCCGCAAGAAACCTATCAAAGCGTCATTAAAGCTCGGATTTTGTAGATCAAGACATTTATGAAGCGGCGGAGAAATACCGACTAGTGATAAACCAGTTCAACGCGAGCTTTAAGCCTTAATACGAGGATTTAGAGGCAAAGCGCCCTGATTAGCAACGTCATGGATCACATAGAAGGTACAACATGTAGAAAAACATATCACCCAGGGTTTCAAATCGAGCAGAATGTTTCTTCTACGAGCATGGACACGGTACACATTATGGTCTCGGTATTCATTGTGTCCAGAGAGATTTTCCAGCCCCACAACAGTCCTACGATATCGAGTAGCATTAGTTACACAACATGGAAGACTTGAATCATTGATTTATTTTTGTTCAAATCACCGGAAGTTCTACGAAAGCACTGCAGCCCAAAATACGTCGAGAGACATACACGGAGTTAATGAAAACTCGATGAAGACCACTTTTTTCACCCAAGGGTGTCCCAGATTAATGCACGGAATTTATACGAGTGGTCTTCGGCCTTATTCCTCTTACGAAGTTGTTAATGTTGCATTTAGTTCTTCACCTACATTCTCTGCTCCTCTGGAGCTATAAATTCATGAAGAAACTCATTCTAAAGGTTGTTGATGAGATATCGTAGAAGCTGCAAGCTTTTCTACAGTGAGATATAGTTACTGTGTAAAGTTGTAAGATAGGTTGAAGAAAGATGTATTCGGGCTAAATGTTCAAGTTATGGGCAATGTTGTACTTGACTGGTGTTGTTTTTTAATATGACAAGCACATTTCTTCGGATCACGATCTAAAGCAGTTTGGTGATGTTTTCCTATCTCTGTGTTTTATTTCATTCCATTTCAGTTCTTCGGCTTGCATCGAAATACGGCATAGGATTTTCCCTTGTTAGGCACCCTATGTTTCTGCTCTCCTTGCCTTAATTTTTTTCTCGCTAAATGTGTTATCTAAGAATTAGTTTCGAGTTAATTTAACCCGGTGTAGTGGATGTTATTGCCTGTTAGCTGATGTATGAGTTAATGAATCTTCTTCTTAGATGTTCTTGTTAAAGTTTAATTAAATTAATTGGGAACACTTGGGAGTTTAGAACTCTGTCTATGTCTCACTAGGATCCTTTTCGATTAGTTAAACCTTTCCAAGTTCCCTGCGTTTGTTCCTTTCCTTTCCTTGAGAGTTTCCTAAGAGTATGTCCAAGCAGGCACTGGGAGTTAAATGACCTCGACTTGATCTATAGACAGAAATTGGTTTACCCTCACTCTTTCACCTTCTTTCCTTAATGTTCCATGCCACATAATCATTTTAGGATCCAATGCTTTAGATGACTAGCCCATCTGAAAGGTTGCACATTGAACGACAAGTAAAACCTTTCTCGACTCCATTGCCCAATGGCCTTTATGTTCTTTGAGTTATATACCTTTTCCTAAAATCTTCTTTGCCTTACCTTGTCTTATATTGAATCCTTCATTCCCGATTCCCAACAACCAAATCAAATCAAATCAAACAAACAACTCTTGTGCCTATAAATAGCCTAACATCTTAAACTTTGAGCTCAAAGACACATACATTTGACATATCTTAGAGAGATCCCTCTCTAGACCCGGGAGGGCTAGATCCCGAGGTCTGAAAGTGGTTTGATGTTGTCTCATCTTTTGGTCTTGCCAATCTGGCCAAAACATGGGGACCCCAACACGAGTGACAATGTATTACCTGGTAGCTGTGAAGAGGCAAAGAAATTGTTGAAAATGTTGGGTGTTGAGTACATATCATATCATGCATGTCCAAATGATTGTATTATATATAGAGGAGAATATGAAAACGAAGAGATATGTCCGAAATGTGGGCATGATAGGTATGATAAAAATAAAAAGAAGAGTAAATCACGTGGTCCTCCTTTTAAGATATTGAGGCACATGCCTATAATCCCAAGGATTCAAAGGCTATTTCATTGAAAAGAATTAGCTATCTTGTAGGGATGGCATGCCTCACACAGAAGTGAGTTGGGAGTTATGCGAATCCGAACAGATTCAATAGCCATGAAGCATATAGAGGATACATGGCCCGAAAAATTCAAGGATGAAGTACGAATTCTACAACTCAGCATAGCCATGGATGGCATCAACCCATTTTCCCTCCAGAACACCAACTATTCTATTTGGCATGTAGTAGTGATCAATAACAATATCCCCTCATGGTTGTCCATGAAGAATGAACATCTTATGTTAGCTCTCATAGTCCCTAATAGAAGACAAGTGAATAATATGGATGTATACTTACAACCACTAGTAGATGAATTGAAGGAATTATGGGATGTGATAAATGTATAAGATGTATCAAGACCCATTACAGTAGAGAAGAGTTTTACCTTGTATGGCATATGTGCTTACATGACACATGATTATCCAAGCTTAGGAGTTTGCTTTGGTAAATTACATGTTTATTGATTTTTTTATATACATAAAAATATTCTTTCACATATTAATTATTTAATTAATTGTATTTGTTTTGATCTTCATGATGATATTTATATGTTGTGTATCTTCTTTGAAATATAGATGGAACAACAACCTACAAAAGCCAGTGTATGAATGCTCCAGGGTATTCCTCCTAGAAGAACACCCTTACAGAAGAGCAACATCTTCTTTCAATGGTAAATGAGAGAGAACCCAAAGACCTACAATAACGACACTAGCTGAATGGATTAGAGAATATGAGAGAGTGAAGGAGAAGGAGTTCATAGAAATGTTTGATTCAAATGAGGAGCATATTTTTGATGATATAGAATAATTCAACACCTATATTGAGAAATTTCCCATTGGGATGAAAAGGAAATCTATCCTTTATAACCTCCCATATTGGGAGCATCTTAAGATTACCCACTTTTTAGATCCCATGCATATATTGTAAAATGTTTCATATTCTTTATGAAGGCACATATCATCGAAACAAAGGGACACATTGGCTGTTAGGAAAGATCTTATTACTTCAAAAACTAAAAAGAAACATTGGCCAAGACGATTAGAAAGTACAGGATCAGAGGCAAGCACTGGTCCCTCTAATTCATGGTATTTCAAAGAAGGTGATGTCCCACGGATTTAAAAAAAATACGATCTTTCTTTGGAAAAGGAAGTTATAATGGGTGTAAGGGCGCCATCTTCATATAGGTCTTCACTACGACAATACTTCACCGTGGATGACCATTAGTTGGGGTTGAAATCACATGACCATTTGAATCTTCTAAGAGTATGTATAATGCCAAAAGCATGATTTTAAAATTATTTTTTATATTAGTATTTTTTATCCCATGCAGGGATCATAAAACATAACTAATTTTGTATATTATTATATGTGTTTTTAAATTTGCAATGCCATTATCCTTTGTTCGTGCGTGGGTGTGTGAAACATGAATTCCCCCAAGACCTAGGACGTGCCATATCTAAATTATCTGCATTTTTACGTTGGATCACATCAAAGGAGATTCATGTGGCTAGCATTCCATGGTGGCGTCAAGAGATAGTTGAGATTGTTTGTATGTTTGAGAAGGAATTGCCAACGAGTTTCATGGACTTGCAGGTTCATCTTCTAATCCACCTAGTACGAGGGACGTTGGGTTACATTGTAAAGATATGAGATATTATTAAAGTGGACTTCTCTTCTTTCCAATGTGTTATTTTTAGGTGCAAGTGGTGGGACACCTTTGATCGGAATAATGTAAAGGAAGATCACGATAGTTTGCTAATATGTATCAACTCTAGAAATATGTGGGATGAATCTAAGGAGCTTTATGTTTTCCCCAGACACTGTAACCAGGTGTTTTTTTACCCAGATGTGTTAGATAGGGATTGGTGGTTCATATTGAGACATGACCCTAGATCAAAAGATATTTTTGAGAACAATAGTGTTATCATGCCAAGCGAGCTGGAAGATAATGAGGGTGATCATGAGAACATAGAGTGATATGGTACATGTTATTTCATCATTTATACAATTTAAGATGGGTTTTTATAAAGAAGAGGACTTAACATTATAAGTAAGACTCTTTTTTTCCAAACTTTATAATACGTATTTTGAATTAATCGGTTTGCATTGTGTTTATGTTAAAATTATTTCACTTGATAATTTGCAATTATGTTGATCTCGAAAGCAATGCACTATATCAAGTTTTTTTTTTTATATTTCAATTCCTAAAATAATACAACTACTTGATTGCTTTAAATGGGTTTTCAATATATCTTTACTTAAATAAATGCACCCTATATATATATATATATATATATATATATATATATCTTAAAAATTTAAAAAAATGTATAAATGTATATTGTTATTTTTGGTATGTAAGATCATAATAAAATAATGATAATTCTAAACATAAATTTATTTACATTATTTTCTAAACTTTATTATGTTACAAAAATTCACATTATTCTAGATTTATTATTTTACAATTATTTATATTCATACAAATTTACAAATTTACAATTATGGTAATTTAACAATATGTACAATATACATTTTACTTACGGTAGTTATGGTTCACAATTGATAATTAATTTACAATTTTAATAAAGTTGAATAATGACAATACATACAATTACAATTACAATTTTTCAATACAATTACAATTACAATTACAATTTTACAAATATTTTACACACAATTACAATTACAATTTTACAATTTTACATACAATTACAATTACAATTTTACATACAAATACAATTAAAATTACAATTACAATCACAATACATATAATTACAATTACAATTTTACAATTTTAATAAATTGAATCATGACAATACATACAATTACAATTATAATTTTACAATTTCACAATACAATTACAATTTTACAAATATTTTTCAGACAATTAGAATTAGAATTAGGATCAGAATTTTACAATTTTACATACAGTTACAATTAAAATTACAATCACAATGATGATACATACAAGTACAATTAAAATTTTACAAATTTACAAATTTACAAATTTTACAATTATAATAAAATTGAATCATGACAATACATAAAATTAAAATTACAATTTTATAATTTCACAATACAATTACAATTACAATTACAATTTTACAAATATTTTACATATAATTACAATTAAAATTAAAATTACAATTACAATTACAAATTTACATACAATTACAATTACAATTACAATTTTATATTTTACATTTTACATATAATTACAATTACACAATTTTACAATTACCAATACATAATATTTAATAAATATCATGATTTAATATTAAAAATAAATGTCACGATCCTGATAACTATCATACAAACATCATATTCTAAAATACACATTCAAATTCGCTAACATCATCTAATCATCGTGATCATGATCATCTAACAAAACACAAGCATTGTATAACATCATCATAACACAAACATCAAATATACATTTCATGTCAAATATCTGCTATCACATACACATCTATCTGCAATCACATTAAATGAACATATCTAACATGACCTAACAATATACACATCATGATGAACACCAACATGTAAATTAAGTACATCAACATGAACATAAAATACATGCACTATATATATATATATATATATATAATGCCAAAAATATAAAACTGTAATAGAATTGCATATAAATGTCAAATATCTAGTGGTAATATTACAATACTATCACTAGTACTTGAGGCCTGGTCATTTGATGGTGCCTCACGCTCAGATGGATGTGCCTGCTCAACTGGAGCTGCATGCTCAGTCGATGGTGCTTGTTGATAAGATGGACTTGCCTGCTCAGGAGGTGCCTATTGATTAGATGGTGTCTACTCAGGAGGTGCCTACTGATGAGATGGTGCAGCCTGCTCAGTGGATGGTGCTTGCTCAGATGGATGTGCCTGCTCAAGGTCAAGTGTCTGCTCAGTCGATGGTGTTTGCTTAGGACTAGGTGGCTATTGAGATGGTGCCTGCTGTTGAGGTATAAAAGGTATATTTTTAACACCTATTTATCCTACATTAATTATCAATTCAGGAACAACTTTTTATTTCAAGAGTGTACTCAGTCTGAGGCGGCAATTTATCCAAGAGCAATGTTGTGTGAGATGTAGTACAGTATTCTAAATACAAAAGTAAAAAAATGCTTGGAAGATAAATCTAATTACAATAACATAAATTCAAATGCTCTGAAACTTAACTATTCACTCAGAAAACATCAATCGAGGATACAGTAGCAATAACTCATTCCTCTAGAAATTGATGCAATTGAAATCAAACTGGAACAAGACAATCAATCTGGGAACGAGGAAGTAATAACCAATGTTCTCTACAGTTGACAGTCCTGCTTTAAAGAAATCAAAGAGAAATCGAAATTGAACTAACTGCTGTTGAAAGTAAACAAAGAAGAACTCTTATTAAAAACAAGAATTAGAAATGAAAAGCAATCTGTAATTGAATGGCTATGTGCATAAACAACAAACTGTAACAATGTAAATAAACAATCTTTCTGCAATCTGAAGCTAATGAATCGGAAGTGAACAATAGCAAATATTAATTTAAAACAACAATTCTATTAAACACCAAGCCCATAGCAAACGTTTTTAAACAGTCATCGATATGAACGTCAAGAAAATGGAGTTAAATATTGAACATCAAAGTTTTAGTAAACAATAACAAGATGAATAATACAAGAATTAAGATCCTTGTTGAAATGGAACAGTGATGCAATTCATTAACGAAACACACCAAGATCCATAAGCAATTAAACAACAAACCGATTAACTTGCAAACTGTAATAAAAGCAAATATGAACTATCTCACAACAATAATGAAAAGATAGAGATACAAACAGCGCATCGATCCACCAGTGCCGGGCCCTCAACCACTAGTGAAACGCCGCTGGGTTTTACTTCAGAGCTTGAGAAATGGAACGAGAACGTGTCTTTGTATTAATCAAACATGAATAGATTTTACATCAGTTGCTCTTTGATCGCGAAATTCAAGGAATTACAGTGTTACAAAAGGAATTCAATAATCATCCATTGTTCCCCAATACAAAATACATGCTCTCCTTTTATAATCAGAAAGAGGAGAAATTAAATAGCAAATATGATCTCTCATAACAATATTGGATTGTTCCCAACAACTTGATCAACTAGAAAATACATTTCCATCAATATTTCAACAAAACCAAGTCGAATTTAGATTTGCAGCCGAGATAATTTGAAGGACGGCCGCAACAGTAAATATGAGAAAATCATGCTCAAAGAACCTTGCGTTTCTCTCAATACAGGCCGAATCTGGGCAAACTGTTCTTTAAAAAAGTTAATTTGGTCCGTTCTTGACAAAACCCATGTTCTAGATTTTCCAGATTCTTCTTCATTTTCCCAGAATCTCAACCGTAAAACTGTCACTTCTTATTCCAACGGATTTCTGAGTTGGAATATTTGATGATGATTTGGAGATCAAATCTGCAATCTGGCAAATATCTTGGAGGCTAAAATGGTGAGTGATGTTACAAAATATATTAATAAACCATCTTGATAAAATTATGCATAATAATCATCAATTTATTAAAAAAAAAGGATAAGAAATAATATTCATCCATAAGAGCATAAATCATTATAAAATGGATTTATATAATAAATTATAATAAATGATATGATAAATAAGAGTAAAAATGGATGAAATAAGTGTTAAAAAGTGGTCGTATTCACGGCCCAACATACCCCCAAACTGAATATATTGCATGTCCTCATGCAACCCAAAGACAAAACCCATGTGTTAACCAAGCAAAGAAAATTGTTCATCCCAACTCATGAAATGGATGGAACAAATGCATGTTTCCTCAAATAATGAATATTCAATTTTAGCAATAGAGGCATAACAATTTTTACAGTTGACGTTCAACTATATGTATATAAAGTTGCAGAAAAATGTGACATAAGTAACAACAACCTTCATTAATCATTTTCTCAAAAATCAGATCGTTTTGATGCACGGATCATGAGATATAAACAAAATGGTTGTAGGTGATAGTGCATAATTTTCAAAATTTTATGAACTAATTTAGCGTGAAATTATCTGGGTTTGTGTATTTTAATGATACCTCCTTGTTATCTAGAAATCACAAGAATTCTGTTCATAGTTTTAAAGATATATGCAAATCAATTTCTGCACTATATAAAAATGAAATTGTATGCCTTAAACGAGAAAGACAGTAGAAAACATCCATCATGTGTAGCAATTCCCCCCCGAAACTGAAGAATTAGCATGTCCTCATGCGATGCTAGAAAACAAAGAGAGGTGGTTGCTACAATCTGTTGAAATCTATGCTTGGTGTAAAACAACATGGAATAAGGGAGGTGTTGAGAATGAATAAGAATATCAATGGATGATAAAGAATAAAATTGACATGGTCATAAGAAATGAAAGAAAACAACACTCCCCCAAACTGAAAGATGAGACGTGTCTAAAAAAAATGGGAAGTGGTAAAGATGTGGGATGTATGATGATAAATAATGCTCAATGGATTTTCATGAAATTCTCCTAAATTCATAATAAATCAGAAAATTATGTTATTTTACCTCAAGTGTTACCTCCGAAAAAATGTATAATGACGTATACAGACTGGCCTTTGTTGAAGCTGATGTAGGCTGAGCGGATACTGAAAGTGATGCAAAAGGTGGAAGCCATGCAAGCACATCATGTCTGAAGAATTGTGTACGTTCGCGAGCCTTTGTTGTTAGTTGCAATAGTGTGGTCGTGTTGCGAATAGAATTTCCCCCCATATTTGTTGTTCTCCTGTAAACAAATCACAATTCTGTATGCAATTTTCTTCAATCCACAATTTTAGTTTGGAATGGCAGTAGATAAGATGCATGCAAAAAGTTCAATAAGCAAAAATTCTGTAGAAATGCAGTATCAATATTGTGGCAAATCAACAAATAGAAGAGCATCGTATTGCACAACAATTGTACAACATGGAAAGACACACATACTTATGATATGATCAACAAATTATCACATTACTGAGATCAATGCATATTTTGAAATCGTGAGTAGATATGGAAATATTTATGTAATGATTCGAAAATAAGGGAAAATGACAATTGATGAAAAAAATACTTATGCAGTCATTATCCACATAAACCATTATGACCGATTTATAAATAAATTTCATGTATAAGAGGTTCCAGACAAAGGGTTTATGAGCATACTCTCATTTGATCTTAGATAAAGATATAAGAAAATGGTTTATCATTACTATTGATTTGTGAAAATTATGACTCCAATACCATCAACAGAGCTCTATTGCCCACAGGTGTCTATAACCTTGACAAAGTTGCTTTCTCACCCTTGGAACCATTATCCTTTATTTATGCCTAGGAAAGTGCTGTGTGATGTCATGATGGAGGCCACTGTGCTGGCTTGGGAACCAGATGAATCACAATGCCATTCACTAGGAAGGAGTGAAAGGTGGGCAGGTCGGCTCGTGATGAGACCTCCTGTTCCAAGGAATTTTTATTTTTCTGATTTGTCCATTGGATCATATCCCTGGTGTGGTGGCCATAATGGGAATGCCACTTCACTACTCCCTTATGATCATGGTAGACTGACTCTTGATGAGACCCCCTATACTCCATTTTCCATATCATAGAATTGATAGTAATCATATAGAGATTTTTCTTTTTCTTTTTCTTCACATATAGAACTTTCCTATTTATATATAAAGAGTGGCTCAACACTGCTTAAGAGTAGGGATGGTGGAATAAGTCTGAACATCTCAATAGAGAAAGTATGTCCTTATTCTTATTCAATAAATAAAAATCAAAGAGATTTATGAGAATTTAGGGAAGAACCAACATGATAAAGATAATCGATCATATTAATTTTAGTGAAAATAAAGACAACAAAGGGATATAGATGGTTTTGTCCTTTTCTTTTTCTTATCACTACAAAAAATTTCTTAAAAATGACAATTTCTCTTGATTAGCTAATTCCAGTAACCTCTAATTTGTGTATCCTTGCATGAATTGTATATTTGCCTTTCAAAGAGTCATGAAGAATTCACAAAAATCCTCAAAAAGTTGTTTACAAACAAGAAAAATGCACTCAAAAAGTGCTATTCCTTTGGAAAGGAAAAATGAACAGCAAAAAAAATCTGCGAAAATGTTGTTCCTTTGGAAAGGAACAGCAAAAACAATCTGCGAAAATGCTGTTCCTTTGGAAAGGAACAACAAGAACAGTTGGTGCTGTTCCTTTTGAAAGGAACAACAAAATATGTAGCAAAAATGCTGTTATTTTTGAAAGGAACAACAAAATTAATCAACGAAAATGTTGTTCCTTTTGAAAGGAACAACAAAAATAAACTCACAAATGCACTGTTTCTTAAGAGGAACGATTGTTGTTCCTTAAGAGGAACAACAAACAGATATAAATGCGCAAAGATGCTGTAGGGAATAACAAAGGAAAAAAAATAGAGGAAATAACAAAGCTAATGTGCAATCCATTGTCAAGCAAATCTAATCAGATAGAAAGGAAAATATATGTACAGGCTTCAAGAAAAAGTAATTTTTTACAGAATTGGTGCTACCGAAGAATTGCCTTCTGCAATTGAAACTTGCATGGTGGGGTCCTTATTGTTCAATTTCCACTGGAGCGGAAATTATAATTTGAAGAGATTAACACCTGAAATACAAAAACATAAAAGAAATCAGAAAATAAACAACACTTTATTAAGTTACAACAGCTATGATGTTATTTCCTAAGGGAATATCAGTCTGTTAATGGAAAAAAATGATCCTTTTGAAAAATGTTTTGGCAGCAGTGACATGAATCTTGAAATGGAAACCAATTCTTCATTTATTCTTATTATGAATCTGTTAGGTAATGAACTGGATAAAATGCCCTTGTTTCACTAAAATTTCTTTCAAAAATCGCTCGTCCATAAATTGACCTTCTTTGTTATCCTAAGACCTGCAAAAAACAAGTGTCTACCTGCAATAGAAAATTAAATCATGGAGAAAGAGAGGTGTACGGGCTCCCTTAATCCAAGAATTATGCAAGAAAATAACAAGTAGTTACTCTGAAGAACAAATCCACGGAAAAATAAAACAAATTTTATTTGTCACCTGCGGGAGAGCAGTGGTCGACTATACTAACCAACAATGTTTTAATCAGAATTTCTTTGTTTTTAGTCCGATTTGAGTGATTCAAAAGCCAAATGAAAGCTAATTCAAAGTTTTATCTCCAATGGAAACAGGTTTTAAAAATTCCATGTAATGATATGTTAAATTTTCTTAGAACAACCTGCCTAATAGAGTCATTTTAGTTTTTCCAGCTCAAACCAACAGTTGATATTTCAAGCATAAATTTTTCGTTTTATGGCGGATTGAACCAATTCAAATTGGAGATTAAAGTATATTAATTTATTAATCTCCAATAGAAATATGTTTTGAAGACAAGAATAATTGATGGGTCAAATACGTTAATGAACAGCCGAGAAAACAAAGTTTCAAGAGTGCTGATTTATGATATACAGTCAGTATTTTGGTCATAAATTCCTCATACGATATCGAAATTGAGTGATTAAAATTGCGTTGTAAACTAGATTCATAGAAGAATCTACCATAGAAACAGGTTTTAAAAATATAGTCATTTAGGCCTCCACAAACTGACTGTCCCAACTCTGTTGTTGAGCTGCCTACTAGACACCCTGTCAATGTTTTGGTTCTAACTTTTTCGTTTCAAATCCAAATAGAGTGATTCAAATTGGGTTGGAAAGTAGACATCAAGGGATACTTATGATAGTAACAAGTTTTAAAAATATTCAATTTAGGTCCCCCAGAACATGACTGTCCCAACTGTGTTTTTAGAAATTTCATCAAGCTCGCAATCCAAAAAAATATGATATTCAAGAAATTTTTTCATATTGGTGATAGAAATGGATATGAGTGTTTGTAGAATTTTTATTTTCAATATAATGCATCTACATACAAAAATAGATTAAAATATTTATCACCGATGTTGATTTCCACAGCCTGTCGCAACAAAAACAACTATTTTTGTTATTAAAAAAAAAAAAAAAAAAAAAAAAAAATTGTGTTTATTTCCTTATTTATTTTATTTTCTCCACTAATCTACTCTTCTTTGAAAATCGAATATGCTTATGTATAAGAGTATTTCCAGTGGAGCCATTTCCAAAATAAGGCCTCTAGTATGTACATACCCAAATTTGAAAAATGCATGTTGTTAAATAGTAGGGTATGAGAAGCCAACTTCCCTTCTTGTAAAAAAATTGGATGAGAATTCTCAATTTTTTGGAAACTTGCTCAGTCTCTTCTGTTTGGCTGTGTACCTCAGCAAAAGCTACAGATGGTGACTCTGTGGCCTGAAGGGAACAGTAGGTTGTCTAGAAATAACTTTCCTAAGTCTTACTGATGGCTGAGATTCAGTTTTCTTAAGAATTTCGTCAATAAAGGTCGTTCTCCCAAGGGTCACCGGTCCCTTAGGTTTTTCAGGTTTGGGAGGAATTTTGTCTTGTTTAAATTTTCTAGTCATTCAAAAAACGCAAGAATTCATTCCTACCTAAAATTTTTACCCAATTCTGCTGTGAAGCGAGCTGTGAGCAAGTATGTTCCTTGCTCGGTGTGCAGGTTCTTACCTTCCGTCTTTAATACCCAATTCTTCGCAAGCAGAAAAAATGTCAAATGTGCATCACTCCTTCTAAATAACATACAATCGCCCTGACAACGATGCCAAAATGTTGAGGTATAAAAGGGATGTTTTTAACACCTATTTATCCTACATTAATTATCAATCCGGGAACGACCTTTTATTTCAAGAATGTACTCAGTCTGAGGCGGAAATTTATCCAAGAGAAATGCTGTGTGAGATGTAGTACAGTATTCTAAATATAAAAGTAAACAAATGCTTGGAAGATAAATCTAATTACAATAACATAAATTCAAATGCTCTGAAACTTAACTATTCACTCAGCAAACATCAATCGAGGATACAGTAGCAATAACTCATTCCTCTAGAAATTGATGCAATTGAAATCAAACTGGAACAAGATAATCAATCTAGGAATGAGGAAGCAATAACCAATGTTATCTACAGTTGACAGTCCTGCTTTAAAGAAATCAAAGGGAAATCGAAATTGAACTAACTACTGTTGAAAGTAAACAAAGAAGAACTCTTATTAAAAACAAGAATTATAAATGAAAAGCAATCTATAACTGAATGGCTATGTGCATAAACAACAAACTGTAACAATGTAAATAAACAATATTTCTGCAATCTGAAGCTAATGAATCGGAAGTGAACAACAACAAATATTAATTTAAAACAACAATTCTATTAAACACCAAGCCCATAAAAAACGTTGTTAAACAGTCATCGATATGAACGTCAAGCAAATGGAGTTAAATATTGAACAACAAAGCTTTAGTAAAAAATAACAAGATGAATAATACAGGAATTAAGATCCTCGTTGAAATGGAACAGTGATGCAATTCATTAACGGAACACACCAAGATCCATAAGCAATTAAACAACAAACCGATTAACTTGCAAACTGTAATAAAAGAAAATATGAACTATCTCACAACAATAATGAAAAGATAGAGATACAAACAAAACATCGATACACCAGCGCGGGGCCCTCAACCACCGGTGAAACGCCACTGGGTTTTACTTCAAAGCTTGAGAAATGGAACGAGAACGCGTCTTTGTATTAATCAAACATGAATATCTTTTACATCAGTTTCTCTTTGATCACGAGAGTCAAGGAATTACAGTGTTACAAAAGGAATTTAATAATCATCCATTGTTCCCCAATACAAAATACATGCTCTCCTTTTATAATCAGAAAGAGGAGAAATTATGTTAGTCATCATCTTGGTCCCATTTTTCACCATTTGCTCCCATTGAGCTCTATTTTCTGCATTGGGTTTTCTACACCTACAAGAGAGAGAAAGCTTAGATCTGAAGTGTTGAGGACTACAAAGAACCCATCCCATTGAGGAGATCTGGATACACCTTCTTGTTTTCCTCCCAGGTGCCCTGTAATATAAAATTCTTTCAAAAAATCGTGTTCTTGTCTTGTCTGTTGGATGCATGGAGCAAACCCTTTACTTTACTGCTTAATGTCTTTCCATTTATAGATCTATTTGTTGCAGCATTTTTACTACTAATCGCAGATCTGAAGATGTTTGGCAGCCTCTATTGTTGTTAGGGCTATTAGTTATGTGTAGCTAAAGTGGTTCTTTTTCGTACACCTCGACGAAGAATTCATACTAACAAATGGCGACTCCACACGGGTTTTAAATTACGACCGCTGTCGTTTTTCATATTCCTGCATATCCAGCTACTTCAGGCCCTAGGGCTTCTTTTCAGCTGCTTAGTTTTCCTCTTTTTATGTCATTTTTCTCACATAAAAACCTAAAAACTTAAAATTTCTAACTTCCGTGTGTTTCTGGCCCTATTGCGCAGGTAAGCGACACCAGCCGCAACTGAGACGGCAACTTTTCTGAAAATCTGCCGCCGAGACAACCAGAACAGGGGGTCGCACTTTTTGGCCCTAAACCTGTGACCTGGACCTCCAGGTCGCACTTTTCAGCCTGTTTTCTGCGACCTGCACTCAGATCAGGTCAGAAACTGCGACCTGCCTTTTTTCCAGCATTTTTTCTGCAATTTTTCTGGGTTTTGCTGCAGCTTCTGTCAGGGTCTTCCAGCCTCTGTCTCAGCCCGCCTTGACCAAGATCTGATATGTTTTTACTCATCTAAGTGGGAACCCAGCCCCTTAGGGCTTTAGTACCCTCCACTTTTTGTGGAAGAGTTTTAGCTGTTTCAGCCGTCGGTTTCAGAGCTTCAGCCCCCTCTTTTCCAGATCTGTTACCTCCCTTTCAGATCCATTGAAATCAGCCTCTTTTCCTTTCAAATCACCTCTTGTCGTTTTGTTTGGACCTCCTTTGACGGCCTCCGCCTCAACCCCTCCGGTTTTTGCTGATTTCCTTCCTTTTTCCAGCCACCTTGCCTCTGTCTCTTGGCTGTGATCTGCACCTCTTTTCTGCAGCCTTATCCTCCAGATCCCTGTCCCTTACGACCCTAGATCTGTCGAGCCCTTTTTATGTGTGTTTTGATTAGATTTTTGCCCGCTGTTAGAGTAGTTTTGAGAGGCCCGCCTCTTTGGGTTAGATTGATGCATTGTTAGCTGTTAAATGTTCTGTCTTTTCAGCAATCTATATTGTCCTATGCAGATTTCTTTTCAGTTACGCAGCACACTTTTTCTTGCTCTCAAAACGGAAAGGGTTTAAAAATTAAAATTAACGCACGCCACACACTGACCCTAAGTGAAGAAGCGCCTGGTTAACACCGCCTGGCAAAGACTCTAAAATCAATTGTCACTGCACCTTATCTGCCCTTGACCTTTCTTGATTCTGTCCCTTTCTGCCTTTGTCGGTTTCCTTCTTCCTGTCATCATTGCGCCCCCAAGGCGCCTTTCCCGGAGACTTCTTGGCCTTCACCCTCAGTTTCCGGTTGATCGACCTGCTCTGCCCCGCCGTCGTCGAGCCAGTCCACCTTCGAGTCCGCACTCCGACTCCTCTCCTGATTCATCGGGTCCTCATTCTCCTCCTGGTTCTCCCCCTGTCACCTTTACTATGTCTGGTCCAGGGCCTAACGCTAGTGGTTCTCCCGGCCCCAATGCCGGCCCTACTACTAGCGGAACCGCCACAGGAACTACCCCGGCCACCCCTGTGCTGCCGTACATTGTAGGCCTCAGCCTCCCCGATTTCCATCAGTTGATTAATGACCCCATTCACCACAATGCTACCTGGCCCGCTATGCCCACCAAGCTGCCCTCTGATATCCCTAAGTTCGAGGGCCTTAATGGAGAAGATCCAACCAATCACGTCCGGTCTTTCCACATGTGGTGTTCCTCCAATTCCATTACCGATGACTTCATCCGTCTTCGTTTGTTCCAACGCACGCTTACCGGCGAAGCTTCCAAATGGTATGTTGAACAAGCCACCTCTACCCATACCACCTTTGAGACTCTTACCCAAGCCTTTTTGTCGTACTTCCAGCTCCCCCTCCGATACGATACTGGCACGGAGCTCTTGACTTCCTTTAAGCAAGCCTCTTCAACACGCCTTTCCGCCCATGTTCAGGAATGGCGACGAAGACGGAGCTTATGTCGAGCCCCTCCCTTCGAAGATCGGGTTTAAATGGACTGGTTCCTGCACACCCTCCCCGCTCCCATCGGCAAAGATGTCGCCTCCCATTTTCCTCAAACTGAAGAAGCCGCCCTCCAAATAGCTTTGAAATATGACCTGATCTACGCTCAATCTGGTTATGTTTATACCGTTCTTCCTGACATCCCCAGGCCCGGTGGCGCTAGCGCCCCGGGGGCATCTCATTCCGCCAACGGTATCGTTGGAGCCCTTTCCCATCCGCCTGCTCAACCTCCTATGGGCTACGGTTTTCCTCCTGGAGGGGCCAGCACCTCTAGCACTCTCCCCCCTCCCGGTAGCATGTATCCAGGATACGGCATGCCTCCTTTTGCCCAACCTCCTGCTTACCTCAATGCTACCCAACCTCATCATTACCCTTATCCGCAGCCTGGTATGCCAGCTCCTCCAGCATATGCGCTTCCACCTCCCTTGCCTTCTCAACCCCCGCAACAGCACCTACCACCCCCTCCGGGGCAGTTATTTGCACAGCAGGGCGCGACTAACCCCCCTTCTTCTCAAAGAAGGCGGAGAGGCAACCAAAACCAATCTGCCCCTAGTACCCGAGGACCCAATTCCGGTGTGGACCCTAACACTGGCAACCAGCAACAGGGCAGTCAGCCCAAGCCGGACAGGCCGCTTCGCACAAACAAGCCCTGTTCGTGTTGCGGTGTTTATGGTCATTACACCCACGATTGTCCCCTCTTACCCCAGATGCGGTAGATGTGGGAGTCTCAAGCCACATTGCGCGGACAACACGCCTCCCCTCATGCTCCACCTAATGTGGCCACTACCCAGCCAGCTGTGTTTACTGATCCTTTCCCTCAGCAAGGATTCGTGGCTACCCAACCACCCGACAACCAGGTAGCTACCCCCCCTTCCCTTTCTGGTTCCTCTGATTACCAGATCCTTATGATGAACTCCGATCCCAACCCCTCCGTCGATCTTCACCTTCAAACTCGGTCTCGCCAGTACCCCAAGCCTCCTGCTCCGTTTGCGCCCGAGCCTCCCTCTTCAGGTTCTACAGAGCCTCTTTCGACATCCAGTGGCGCCTTACACATCCCTCAACCCAAAGTTGAGGTTCATCCAAAGATTCCAAAGGGACCATTACGCCGAAATGCTGCTTCCAGCTGAGCCGCTCAGTCGTATAGCATAGTAGATGATTTGGCGCAATCAACCGCGGCCATTTCCACACTGGAACTCCTCCAGTCGTGCCCTTCCCAAAAGAAGGCTCTACTATCTGCCGTGGGCACTGTAGATCCTGCTGACGACCAAATGATTGTTTTCGACGCCACTCAATCGGATCACCCTCCCCTCCCTCCTTCCGTCGCCTTCCAAATCCCAGTCAAGATACGGAACGCCATCGTTTCCCGGTGTATAATTGACGAGGGGGCATCCACTTGCGTGATGTCCGCTTCGGTTTGGAAGCAACTCGGATCCCCTGAGCTGGCCCCTTCCACGATCACCCTTAGAGCGTGGGACGGTCACGCCTCCTAGCCCATTGGCTTGTTTCGTAATTGCCCTATCACCCTCGCCGGTAAGACTATTTGCGTTGACGTCGAAGTCATTGACGCCCCACTAGACTACAACATTCTTTTGGGGCGAAGCTACACCTATGCTATGTCTGTTGTCCCATCCGCGGTCTTTCGCAAGATGTCTTTCCCCCATAATGGAAAGATAGTCACCATTGACCAGTTGACATATCATGAGCCTCCCTCTCAGGCCTCACCTGAGACCTCCATCTCTTCTGTAGCCAACAAGCAAACCATCGATTCCCTGACCAGTGTCTCCCCCGGCGTTTACAAGGACTCCTCCCTGCTTGGAACTTTTCCTTGTTTTTCCCCTCCTCCTATCACTGATCCCAGCTTGTCAAATGTTTGCATGATGCAATCGTATCAGGCCACCCTCAAATGGCCTGCTTCGGCTAGTTCGCAACCGCCCCTTTGCCCTCCGCAACCAGCTCCTAGCCATACATCTCCGCCAGCCGGACCTCCTCCTTCTGGCCCTCCTCCTACAGCTGGTATCTCTGAACCCCTTTATCCTCCTGGCACAGTTCCCCCTGGCCTTAACCACCTCGGAGCCGTCCCTCCTGGTCATTACCCTGCTGGGCAGATACCTTTCTTGGCTCCCCCTCCCGGAGTATTTTCTGTCCCCGTCATGGCCACCCTCTCTCTCCCTAATCTGTCCATCGGCCTCCCCGTCTGGTACATTGACCCTCCAGCCGCTACCCCTCCCGATCACCCCAAACCTTACCTTGCTTTGACACCGGTTAAACCGGTCCCCCTCACCTCTTCCGGGCCCCCCGCACCTACACAGAACCCTACCCCTGTAGTGCCAACCCCCGACAAGAAAGGCAAAGCTCGTAAGGGGGAAACCCATCAGGACCAGGCCGCCCCGACAACTATTACCCCTCCACGACCACCAAAGCCCGCCATCCAATGCGCTTTGTGTGATATCGTCGGTCACGCCACTCACATGTGTCCTGAATTGCCACACCTCAAGCTTATGGTCAACGAGACATTCCTCGACTCTGATATCCCAGAAGTCTATGTCACTATCCCCGACTCTATCCCAAAACTCAAACACTTGCGCACAAACCACCCTTGTGCCTTGTGCGATTTTCACAGCCATTACACCCACCTCTGTCCCCGCCTTGACGAGTATCGTTCCTCCTTGGACATGTACCGCCAATTCAAGGCCACTTCGATCGGACCCGAGGACATTCCTACTCCCATTCACATTCCTCCTCCCGCTATCCAGCCAACGGAGCCCTCCACCACCATTTTGTACCTGTCATCATCCTTGCGCAATAGTTCACCGGCCATTCAACCTACCGATCCCCTCGGCTCCTCAGTCGGCCTTGGATCTGTTGATATCGCCCATCTGAGCCCTTCTCCTCATGATGACCCGTCCCACACCACTACTTCCTCGGGTGACCCATCTTCCTCCAGTCTTCCCATCTTCCACTCCGATGAAGACATCATGGAAGCCATGACCAATCCCGACTTTCCCTGGGATGATATGCACCATCGCGCATATTTCCTCCCACAGCAGTCCCATGACCAATACGCTGTGGAAACCAAAGACTTCATTCCTCATGCAGTTGATTGGTTCAAAAACCCTATCCCTGCACCTGATGCTTTCGAAGAAGGAAACATGGCCAATGTCTTGCCTACCATCAAAATTGACATTTCAGTCAAACCAGGAATCGAAGAATACATCACCAGGGGTGCCCAATGCACCCCGGAAGAAAGTGAAGCTTACACCAAGCTTTTCAAAGAATTCCGCGATATCTTTGCCTGGTCCTATTCTGAAATGCCCGGACTCGATCCTGCCATTGTCGAACATCATATCGACACATGGCCTGATGCCAAACCAGTCCGACAAAAGATGAGACCCATTCATCCTTCCCGACGTGACGCTATCAAAGCCGAAATCGATAAGCTCAAGTAGGCTGGTTTCATTTACCCCATTGAATACACCACTTGGGTGTCTAACCCCGTTCCCGTTCTCAAGAAACAAGGCACCATTCGTGTCTGCACGGACTTTCGCGACTTGAAAAAAGCTTGTCCCAAAGACAACTTCCCCACACCGTTCATCGACCAAATCATTGACGAGTGTGCGGGGCATGAGGTCCTATCCTTCATGGATGGTTTCTCCGGATACAACCAAATTGCTATCCGTCCTGCTGATCAACTAAAAACCGCGTTCATTAGTCCGTGGGGAACTTTTGCTTACCGGGTCATGCCTTTCGGCCTCAAAAACGCCGGCGCCACCTTTCAACGGGCCATGTCTTATTGCTTCCATGACTTAGCTCATATTATCCTTGCCTATTTAGACGACCTCACGGCGCGTTCTAAGCATCGGGCGCAACACCTACACGATCTGCGCACCATTTTTCTCCGATGTCGCAAGTATAATATCCGCCTTAACCCGTTGAAATGCGTTTTTTGCGTTCCCGCCGGCCGTCTCCTAGGCTTCATCGTGTCTAAGGACGGTATCACTCTTGACCCTTTGAAGGTTCAAGCCATTCTTGAACTCCCCATTCCGCGTACCCTCCGCCAGCTCCAAAGCCTCCAAGGCAAAGCTAATTTTCTTCGTCGGTTCGTCCCTGACTATGCCACCACCGCGCACGGGTTCCTTTGACTCCTACGCTCCCACATCCCATTTTTTTGGGATACTTATGCTCACGAGTCTTTCGATGCCCTCAAGCAGGCTCTCACATCTGCTCCCTTAATTCGCCCTCCCGACTTTAATCGGGACTTCATCCTATATATCTCCGCTTCCACCTATTCGGTCGCTGGAGTCCTTATCCAAGAGGATGACCATGGCATTGAGCATGTGATTTACTATGTCAGTAAGAACCTTGTGGGACCCCCTGTCTCATACTCCTATGACGAGAAATTAGCGTTGGCTGTCGTGTTCTCAGTCCAAAAAATTCGTCATTATATCCTCCTGCGCTCCACCAAGGTTGTGACGAATTCCAACCCTATGGCTTTCCTATTGAGTCGTCGTATCCTCACTGGGAAGTACGCCCGTTGGGTCGTTATTCTTCAGGAATTCGACCTTGAATTTGTCACCCCAAAAAGTAAGAAAGGCTTAGCCCTCGCTGAGCTCATTTCTGAATTACCTACCGGATCGCAAGACCCTCCCGTTAATGACGATTTTCCTGATGAACACCTGTTTGCCATTACTTCCGATGACCTGTGGTACGGCGATATTCTTACTTATTTGCGAACCCAAAAGTTCGCCCTCCACCTTGACCATGAGGCTCGCCGATGTATCCGACACCAGGCCCCCCGATACCTTCTTATCGGTGACGACCTCTATCGTCGCGGGGTTGATACTGTCCTTCGTCGTTGCCTCACACACGCTGAAGCTGAACAGGTCCTTAATGCCTGCCATAGCGGCGCTTGCGGTGGCCACCTCTCCGGTCTTGCTACTGCCCAAAAAATAATGCGCGCCGGGTATTTTTGGCCTTCCCTCTTCAGTGATTGCATCGAGGCAGTCAAACACTGTCCCAATTGCCAACATTTCGCCCCTAAGGCGAGAGCTCCACCGGCTCCCCTCCATCCGGTCGTCTCCACTGGTCCCTTCTGTAAATGGGCCATCGACTTTATGGAGTGTCGCCCGCCATCCTCTGGTAGCCACAAGTATATCATCGTGGCGGTCGACTATTTCACCAAATGGGTCGAGGCCATGCCAACGTTCAACAACACGGCAGCTACCGCGGCCCTCTTTTTCTTTAACCATGTTATAGCTCGCTTCGGGGTTCCCAAGCAACTGGTCTCTGATCATGGCAGACATTTTGAAGATGAGATATGGTGTGAGCTATCCTCACTGTTGGGTTTTGAGCACCAATATTCCTCCTCCTATTACCCCCAAGGTAATGGCCAAGTTGAAGCAGTCAAAAAAACCCTCAAGACTATGCTTCAACGAATGGTGAATAAGCACAAAACCAACTGGCATCTCATGCTTTTTCCTGCCTTATGGGCCTATCGAACCTCTGTTAAAACCGCCACCGGGTTCACTCCATTCCACCTCGTTTTTGGAGAGGAGGCAGTTTTACCGATCGAGTGTGAAATTCCTTCTCTACAACTAGCCGTTGAACTTCTCCCTGACACCCCACCGCTAGAACAATGACTTATCATGCTTGAGCGTGCCTCCGAAGACCGCCGTGTTGCCTTGCAAACCATGGAAGCGGCCAAAAAACGCACCAAAGCTCAGTATGACCGAAAATTCCAACCTCGCACTTTTCGCGAAGGCGACCTTGTTCTAGTATATGACCAGGCCCATGATGTCCTAGGTCATGGGAATTTTGACTCATTATGGCTAGGCCCTTACATCATTTGTAAGGATCTTGGCAAAAGGGGCATACCTCTTAGAGGATTTCGAAGGCCATCCCCTTCCTAACCCTCGCAATGCACTCTATCTTAAGAAATATTACCCTTAGCATTTCCCCTCTGAAATGCATGTTTTATTTTCTTTTAGATAGCCAGCATCTATTTTTTCATGTTTCCTACTTCACCAGGACCCATTTCGTCCACGATAAGTTACCTCACCTCCATTTAAAATCGAATTTCCTTACTTACGACACTTGTACTTGGGGCACCATATTGCTCCCTTACTTGTCCATGTTCGTGTCGATTTTCGTCATGAGTTCCCACCTTGTACTCATGCTTCCGGGGTCCCCCATTAAGACCTTTACTGTGTGGCAGCACCCTCGAATCGCCCTTGTTTAGAGCATCCAAGTTGAGTCATCATTGCATCCATGGAGTCTATACCACGTCCCTTTGCACCCCACTATAGCCCTCCATCCTTCATTGCTTGGTCTCTCTCTTGTGTCGCACATTATGACCTTCAGTCTCACTGTCCCCTTTCCCTTATGATCTTGTGTCAGTCACTGCCATGTCATCCCTGCTCTTTATGCTCTAACAAGGGAAGTCGTCCAGTCGCTACTCAGTCCTTCCCATTTCCACTATCGTCATTAGTGTCAGTCTGTCCATCGCTCTATTGTTTTTCTCTCGTGCCTTGGTTGAGGATCTCTCATTGCCTCACCTATGGCGGACCTCCTTCTGTCGACATCAGCACATTCATTCCAGAAGCCAGGTCTAGAGGGCGGTGTACCTTGGTTCCAGCTTCCACTCTTGTTCGGTGCCTTGGATCAGGCAGGGGGATCTCTCACTTCCCTTTGACTTGATTGTTTCTCCAGCTCCTTTCAGCATGATCGAGATTCGTATACTTGACGGTCCAGTGACCCAGCAGCAGCTCTTGATGATTCCTGGGTGTGTGTGAGATGTCTCAACCCTCATGAGGGGGTGGCCCTGCAGGTAGCCCCCCACATGCCCGGATGACCTCTTCTTTGCGGCCTTCGATGCAGCTCCAGATATTTAATGATGTTGGCCATAGCCACTTGCAGGGCCTCTTCGACTTGCATATATCAGTCAGATTTTGTGAGCCCTTCCCCATTTACAGGGGGCATTTGGGTTGTATTTGTATCTCATGTACTCAGATATTATTGTACAAGTCCTGGCTGTTATCCCAGGCACAGCATGTATATGGGATTCCTCATTGTATTTTTATCTAGCTCATGATCATGCCAGCTGTACTTTATGGTTCGGTCCCTTGTTTACTAGACACACTATTCTTTTGTACTTTGTCTCGGCGGGCATAGGTATGCCTCCCCCGCCGCCTTCAGCACAGGTACCCTCTCATAAAAAGAGACTTGTTGCACCTGCGAGTCTCGTCTCCTCCGGGTCTAGTCCTTTAGCACACTATCTACCTCACCTTTCTCTCTCTGACTTCCCTTTTGTTGTCTAGTGATTGAGTTCTTACAACGTACTTCGGTCATACGATTTGCTCCTGACACTGGCACGCTGAGGGGCAATCTGTTACACCATTTTTTGGTCATCTAACCTATTATCATTAGATGGACCCAAGTACACCATGTAAGACCAATTTTACCCTAAGTAAAATTGCCTTCACTATGTTAAATAACTTAATAAACCACATTTATTAGGTTGTTTATGGTCCAAACAGGAAATCCCAAAAGGAAATATTAAACAAACCTATAATTGTTTGATTTTCCTCATGGAATAATTAATTAAACCATAATTTAATTATTATTCCCAGTCATGTTTAACCCAAAAACAAAGAAATCAATGAGATAAACCCTTAATTATCTTATTATTTTCTAGGAATAATTATTTAAATCTTATTTAGATAATATTCCTTGTTAAATATGACCAAATCACCCACTATTAATCAAATAAATCAGAATGTGTTCTTACAACGTACTTCGGTCATACGATTTGCTCCTGACACTCGCACGCTGGGGGGCAATCTGTTACACCATTTTTTGGTCATCTAACCTTTTATCATTAGATGGACCCAAGTACACCATGTAAGACCATTTTTACCCTAAGTAAAACTGCTTTCACTATGTTAAAATAGGAAACCCCAAAAGGAAATATTAAACAAACCTATATTTGTTTGATTTTCCTCATGGAATAATTAATTAAACCATAATTTAATTATTATTCCCAGTCATGTTTAACCCAAAAACAAAGAAATTAATGAGATAAAACCTTAGTTATCTTATTATTTTCTAGGAATAATTATTTAAATCTTATTTAGATAATATTCCTTGTTAAATATGACCAAATCACCCACTATTAATCAAATAAATCATTATTTATTTGATTATATTCCAACCACTTCCTTAAAAAGATAAATAAATCATTTATTTATTTATTTTTCACTAATCAAAGGATTTGACCCAAGTCAAACACCCTTTCCCTCCAACAAATAATAATAAAATATTCCATAGAGGTGGATCTAGATTTGGTTAACATTATTTTAATCATGCACCAAGATCTAGAATGACCCAATATTTTGTTATAAATAGGAGGGTTTTCCCCATCATTCTTCACCTTTTGTTGCCTACTAGATCACTCTGATCTATACACTTGGTCTCATTTCTATCATTTGCTCCCATTGAGCTCTACTTTCTACATTGGGTTTTCTACATCTACAAGAGAGAGAAAGCTTAGATCTGAAGTGCTGAGGACTACAAAGAACCCATCCCATTGAGGAGATCTGGATACACCTTCTTGTTTCCTCCCAGGTGCCCTGGAATATAAAAATTCATTCAAAAATCGTGTTCTTGTCTTGTCTGTTGGATGCATGGAGAACTTCCTTAATGGACAAGACAGTCTTTTCCTGCATTTATAGATTCGTTTTGTTGGGTAAAGATTTTAACTACTAATCGCAGATCTGAAGATGTTTGGAAACCTCTATTGTTGTTAGGGCTATTAGTTATGCATAGCTAAAGTGGTTCTTTTTCGTACACTTCGATGAAGAATTCATACTAACAATGGGTGTTGAAGAATTGGCCAAATGAGTAAGCTCTCCTGTGGCCCCCCGTGGAAAGAAAACAACAAGTGGGAGAATGTTGGGTATGTGTTATATTCTTTCCACGATTAGCCCCACGCGCTGTATGTTGTGTCGGGCATAGCTGGGGGGTCACGAGGGGCGAAGTAGTCCCCACCGTTGGGGTCCGGGGCAGCGCCCCGGCCAAAATTTGTTTTTTGTGCGGACCCACTCATAGGCAGATCCGCCCATGGTTTTGTGCATGGCTTTGCACATGGTTTTGGGGTTCGATGGTTTTTGGCCCCTGGTATTTTTGTAGATCCGGTCAAGGGAACTACGGTTATGTTCTAATCCAGGGTTAATGGATTGGGGTTTATGTATGCTCCGGCATGTATATATATGTGTTGTAACACTAAAAGGAATATAATGAAAAAATCAAGCTAGTCGTCCCGATTTGGGATCCAGGGGAAAATCTCTGTGTTTATCTGTTTTATGTTTTATGCTCTTGCTATTGTTTATTTTCTGTTATAAGAATCGTGTGTAGATATTTCTGTTCAGGGTTAAAACCTACATGATGGATAGTGACTGTCACCATTTCATATGAGCAATGGTGACGGAAAATAGCCTTCGTCACCAAAAAATTGAACGTCACCAAAGGTGGCGTCGCCGAAAGTATAGGTGTTGTGGTGACATTAAAGGTTTGTCACCAATAATGATTTATAGTGACGGATAGTGACCATCACCATTTCATATGAGCAATGGTGACAGACAATAGCCTCCATCACCAAAAAACTGAACGTCACCAAAGGTGGCGTCGCCAAAAGTATGTGTTGTGGTGGCATTCAAGGTCCGTCACGAATATTGATTATAATCAAAGATAGTGACCATCACCATTTCATATGAACAACAATGATTTTTTGTGATGGACCTTTCATGGCCATCACTATTGGTGCATAAATATGGCGATGTTTATTGACCGTCACCATAAACTCATTGCTGACATCAAGGTCTATCACGAATAATGACTATAATGACAAACAATGACCCTCACCATTTCATATCAACAACAACGATTTATGGTGACAGACCTTTAATGGTCATCACTATTGACGCATATATATATGGTGGCGTTCGTTGACCGTCACCATTTCATATTTTGGTGAGGATCGAAAAATGTCACCATAAGCTCATTGGTGATGGTCAAAAGAGCATCTGTCACCAAAAAATGATCTTCATCATTCCCTATATATGAATATCAGGGCACGATGGAATTGAACCACCAACCTCCTGCTTGTAAAGCAAGTGCTCTTCCATTGAGCTAGCTCCATTTAAAGAATTAGACTTTAAAGTAGCAATTGCCCCTAATGTTGAAAAGATACACCAAAGAAATAAGAACCAGGAAAACTGAAAGGATTCAGTGTCCTTGCTCCAATTTTTATTCTACGACACTCTACAAAGTATGATCTTGATCTATGACGTATTTGCGCTGAGTAGTTCTAATTTAATAGTAAATGTTATATTCAGATAAAATAAATGAATAACTGAGAGGCCTTACCAGCTAATTTTTAATCCTTACACCAAAATCTCTTAATATTCAAGTCTATGGAACAACTCGTTCAAAGTTGAAACTGAAGTAGATTTTAAATGGAAAGCCTAAAACTGGCTAAGTAGTTTACAAGTTAACATTTTGGATATAACTTCTGTTCAATTTATATGAAAAGTTATGCCATAACCTTGAAACTAGTTTCTTAGCTAAAATACTTTCTTAAGTCAACAATGACAAAGAAAGATAGTCATGGCAAGCAAAATTCTCTTGTTTTTTCTAATGAGGGTGCATGTAACTTGATAAAGGTTGTATGAGAGTATCAAACCATCTAAAATGCATCTCCTAAGCTAAAATGAATCTCCCAGGTCATGTGTCTCCTTAAGGACAATGTATATCCAAGGTAATGTGTCACCTTAAGGACTCTCACACCTGCATATCCACTCCCTCAACCCAAGAGTTCACATGTCAAGGGATTTTGTGTGCTCATGCTGATTTCGAGATGTTTTTGTCATGGTGAAATACCCAACTCTACTCCAAGCAAACAAACTCCCTTTATGCATCAACAACATGAAGTCACCAAGCTCCATATTAATCCAACACTTCGAGGAACAATGTCTTTCAAACATCCAAACAAGGTCTAGCAGCAAACAGTAAACCACCTTCAATGTCCAAGTCCATCATGTAAGAGCATGGGCCAACCATTCACTATGCACCCCACATCTCATGAAGCACCCGCAAGGCCTAAACGTAGTGTAAACATTTTCAAAGTAACTTGAAACGCTAAAAATTATGTCCCTCTCATCATAAAATCCTTTGTAACTCCACGCATATTTAGTTACAAATTTCACTCACAACTGTTGAAGAGTGTAACTAGGTAGGTATTCATTATGACTATGTAGTTACACTGATGGTGTTCTTTTATGGGATTGATTGGGAAACAATGTTCATCCCAGTCAATCCCTGTGCTCCACCTCTGCTCCAAATTCACCCTTCTATCCTGTCAAAATTTGACACTTGGTGGCCTCTTTGAGAACCGCGTACAAGACCATGTCCTACGCGACAGTACAATGATGACTAAGGCTGGGGTGAGTGCGCGCGGCCAAAATTATTTTAAGCCCACGGTACTGTGGTACTGTCAGTCTGTGAAATTCTCTACTGACACAACATCTGTGGTCATACCTATGCTTTTAGTTTTCAAGCCGTCCTCCCTGTAACCTGTACCTTTCTTCCGTACGTCCATTCGCCATACCTCCTGCATGGTGGGATCCTTCGCTGGCTTCCTTCGCACACTTCCTCCTTTGTTTTTTTCCCTCCGGATCGAGTCCTGCACAAATCAGAAATCAGAGGGATGCCCCCTGCGTGTGGTGGGAATTGGGGCTAGGGCGAGATTATTTTGGCAATGCTTTTGGAAGCCTACATCCGTAGAGTGTTTGACTATTGATTCTCGATGGAACGATTGTGATTTCAAGCATCGTCGACCATTTCCTTTGGGAGCTCCCACAAATGTCGAATGCCTTTGTGAACTGTCCAGTGTTTTCCTATGTATCCTACTACTCAATATCCCTTTCTCAGGTCTCTTGCTCAAGTCGCAGGGAAGTTATTGCAGCAATTTTGCATTCTCAGAGTGGAAGAGGAACCATTTTTTTTTCCAAAGAAGTGGCCGCAAGCAGGGAGTAGAGGGGTGAAAGGGCTAAACATTCTGAATATTCGTGCTCGCTATAGCAATGGCGATAGCATTTGCAGCAATCACACCCTGTGCTTCACGTACAACAATAAAGATGTACTCGAGATCTCTTCAAATAACTTCTCGGCCCTAGACTCTCCACAATCTTGGACTTAACAGAGGTCCGGGCCCATGGACCCCGAATCTGCATCTCACAAGGCCTGCTAAAAAGGTAGCTCCTTCATTTCCTATGCATTTCATGAATTGGGTTCACCAGATTTTAATGAGAAAAATATCATGTAAGCTTAAAACACAGTTTGATCTTCTTTATAGCTCAGGTTTGGATGACAGCCCGGAGGGCTATGAATAAATACTTGGAGAGCCCAGACATTTTCATCTCAGAGCAAGGCTCTCAGACCATCCCACCGATATTGCAATGGAGTATTATAAAGACATGTGCATTATTCTCAGCTTCTTTGGTGATTTCAGCTATGATGTTTTGTAGCAGTGCGTTTGTGAGTCAAGAGTCCATCAAGGCTTCACATATTGGCTTTAATATTACGAGTTTTATGAGGAGAACTGGGTGGCCTGACGAACGAACTCATAGTCTTTGTGTTGCCCACACTTCCAATTATGGAGCTCAGAGGGGCGATTCCTGTAGGTTACTGGATGCAGTTAGAACCCTTGAAGGTCTCCATATTGGCTGTTGTGGGATAATTTATTAGCTTTAGTAGTGCACATTTTCAAGATAATGTTTTGGGTTTTAGATTCCTTTCTTTGATCTTTTCTCTAATCTCTTCATCGACTTATTTAGTCTGAATTATACATCCCTACTCTGTCCTAACCAAATGACTGTAATAACTAAAGTTAAAGTCTCTGACCTGCCCATACTAGGTCCTCGAGCAAAGCGTTATATTAATTGTCTTAAGATACTATACTTTCTTGTCTAATTGTTGGTATTGTCTCTGTAATTACTAAAGTTGAGTTCTCTGACCTACCCATACCATGTCATGGAGAAAAATGTTACATTAATTGTTTAACAATATTATGCTTTCCGGATTAATTTTTGGTTATTTTCCTTTTCAATATGAACATGATACAATCAAACCAAGCTCGGGGTGAATCTTCAAGCAAAACTTGTTTACCCAATTGTGTAACATTAATTTGGATTGCCTTGCAGAAACATGGTACCTGTACCATTTATTTTACTCTATTTGAAACAGCTTGTGAATTATGCGGGAAAGAGGAGTTTAGTTCCTTCCAGGTTTCTGGATAGGCTGATTGAAATAACAAGGAAGAAATCAAGTCTTATAGAGGAGTTCTAATGGCTTGGGTTGATGTTGTTTGTTGCCGTTCCCTTCCGAGGGACTGGGGCATGGTCTGGAGCCATTGCAGCCACAATATTGGATATGCCTTTTTGGGAGGCTGTTTCGGCCAATTTCTTTGGAGTGGTGTTTGCCATGAAAAATTTTAGGGGCTAATATTCGCAGGTGGGCTAATTTTCCATGATTTTTCTAAAACAAAGATTCGCCAATTTCCATTTTTTATAAAAATGATTCGCCCAAATTTTACAATATAAAATTATTTTACCTTAAAAATCGACAACATTATTTAGAGAGTATATATAAAATAATTATAAATCTGAATATTTTTACAAATACATCAATAAAAATTTTATAGTTTGCATATTAGGGACTAGTGAGATTCGCTAATGTTTTTAAAATTTAACATAATTTTCCATCCTTAAAACTGTCCCTGGTGTTTGCGGGGCTGCTAGTGAATTTACTGGTTAATCTTGGCATCAAATATGTTGTTATTTTTGGAGCCATTTTATTTTTCGTGTCAACTGTCATGTGGAGCTTTCTTAGATATGTCAGAAAACCACTAAACAATTTAAACTGACACTATCTGGATAAACATTCAAGCTTGAGATTAATTTTCCCATGAGGATTGAGCTTTATCTGACTGTTCTTAAAGAAAGATATCATTGGGAACGAAAATGGATTTTAACTTTAATCGTTGAAAATAATGACGATATTATGTTCTTGTCCTTAATTTTAAATTACAGTAATAGCATACAGTTGTGCCAGTCCTTAATTTTAAATTACAATAATAGCATACAGTAGTGCCAACCAATTTAACTTTCCAATAGTCTTAATCCATGGTAACAACGAACAGTTCCTGGTCGAACACAAATTTTTTTAAATGTTTCTAGGTAAAAAAATTTAAACAGAGCATTTTTGTGGGGCAAAGGTTGACCATGGAAAGGGCCGAATTAGCTACATTTTAGCGTTCCGGTTTTGAAAAGTGATTCCATTTCATTTTGTCCTAGTCAAAATCAAGAGAGCTTGATGTGAGAATTATGTACGTCATTAATTTTCTTTTATTATTTCCGTTGTTTTCCTTTTATCCCCCCTAACACTTTCAATTTGTATTAAAGATCAAGTGGATCTCATTCTCAAATTTCCAGAATTCCATCATGCAATGAACATTTTCCTTTCTGTTTTCCCTCAATTAGAATTTTTAGAATATCTTAAATCTGATTAGACCCAGAAACCAATGCTTACAGAGGTTGGTGTAACGTTGAGTTCGTTCGCAACCAATGCTTACAGAGGCTGGTGTAATGCTGAGTTCATTTGCTAGTGATATTTGTCGAAGTATTAAGCAGCGATTTAATTCCTTCGGTGTCCTTTTGCTCCTTTTAAGGAGAAATTGCTAGTTATGTACTTAGGTAAAGATGAAGTCAATAATAATAAAATGAATTTTTGGTTTACTTGTTTCATGGGTTTCATGAGCAAGATTCTTAGTATAGGTCTATAGACTTCTTCTTGATATCTATTAGGTACATTAGTGTAATTAAGAGTCATGTAAAAGGCGTGAAGAATACCCTCTAGGATGTTGCAGAAGAATGGCTCACAAACATTCAAGATATGCCTATGAATTCGGCCTACAAACAAGTGTTAAAGTTGGCCTACTTAATGGCTATAAGGTCGAATTAATTACTTGGCTAGAAATACTATATATACCCTACATATGATGTGGTTAAGAGAACATATCTGTGGATGATACTGAGGTTATATAAAGTGAAAAAGGAACAAGTTTTGTGGATTACACTGAGGTTAATACAACATGGAAAAAGGAGCAAGTATTACGATAAAGTATACATCATTAAAAGAGAAGAACATATTTGTGGATTTTGGGTCTGAGTCAGTGTAGATAAATCAAGGTAAAGTCTGAACCAAATAGCATGGAAAGAAGGGTATCCAAATGCGGATCTAAAATGGAAGTCTGATGTAAATTGAAAGGTACAGGAATATAATCTGTGGAAGCTATACGAGCTAGACTGTGGATAGATGCAAAAGTATACAGTGCAGATATATCTATTGAAGGAATTTGCCAATGTCAAGATAGTATTGTAATAAGACATGTTGATCTTAAAGGAGTTGTAAGTGAGGAAGGTAAATCAGAGGTTTACCTTCCTAACTACATTATAAGATATTCAGCTATGAGTGTAAATAATTCTGTTTCAACATTTTGACTAAGTACGTTGATAACTAACTTGATGATGGAGTAACTAAGTTAAAGAAGAACATATAAGAAAGCTCACAAGTAGTTATTAAGAAGAGAATTTTGTATTAAACACAACCTCTACAAATTCTCGAGATGGCTTTATAGCTATGGTTATGATCAAAGGCAGTTTGAAAGGACTTGAAACATTCTAAAAAGACCTATGTCAAAAGGTCTCAAACCATAGTAAGACAGTCCCATGATTAAGCTAGGTGCAAGTTCACAAGAAAGGTCAATCTCTGTCACTATGAAAAGAAGGATCTCGGTAACATATCAGTCTCAATGACATCACAGTGTTGAAATTACTTATGCCTCAATTCAGTACTACTCTTATAAGATTATTTCGATAGCACAACAGTGAGGAGAATGAGTTATAAAGGTGTATTTACAGTTAAGGCTCGGTGTGAAAAAATGATATCAGTATAATCCGTATTATAGTGAAGATCCTCAGTGCTATAATCGCAGTTCAACAATAGTCTTGGTATAATCAATCACATGATAAGTATGACACTACAATTTGGAACTACCACAGTGAAAAACCTATCACGGGTTCGGTTCCATCACAACTTGATGAGAAGTATGCCATTTTAGTTTGATGGTATCACATAGGGTCTCGCAGAAATGATCAACAGAAGTCAGAGACATGTACAGTGAAGTATTTACAATCAAAGAAAAAAATAAGGTCAAAACAGTAATATGTATACACAGTGAAATAGTACATTCGAGGATCTCAGAATAGCTGCTTACATTGAGTTTGAAAGAATCTGAATTCTTTCCTATGAAGTTGACAGTGCAAGAACCAACTATTATTTTCATAGTGCTAAAATGTCCACTTGCATTAAAAAATGCATGCCATGTACATAAATAGAAAACATGATGGATGATAAGGAAAAGGGGCTATCCTATATGCCATGGAACATCATATTCCATACTTAGAATGCACCCCAAGGTGTCAAAATTGCATGCCAAGTGGAAAATTTGCATTTCTTAGGTTCAAATATGTGTTACAACTTACAGCTTGACCTGATTTCACATAGCCTCCTGCAAATGTATGGTGTACCTATGGAAAAGTCATAAAATATAGTGCTACAATACTTCTCCCTGTGCATCTTCCTATAGTTCCATAATTCTAATGTACAAATTCAAGTGAGAGTACTAAGTCTACCAAAACAGTTTCACTGATTTGCCTGTCTCTTGCTAAGTGCAAGTAGTCTTTAATAGCATGCATGTACAGGGCTCACTAAAGATCAAAATTGTGATTTTCAAATTTCTGTGAAGTTATTAGAACATTATTGATATTTTTACATCGTTATAGTTTCACTTCCAATCCAAGAAGCCACTACTGTGCAAAAATATTGTGAAACTACAAAATTTCACAACATGACAAATCAAGCTATGGTGCCTTCAGAATTTTAAATGCCAGAACATAGAGCACATATGGTGTAATATAGAGGTTTATAGCTAGAATATATTATGGTCTACAACCCTACACAATCAAATTCCCAAGAACAATCTCCAAGTGATAGTTATTAAGCATCAACCATGCACTTTTTTTGGTCTCTAGAAACACACGCAGCCTTCAAATAAATTGCATACCCTGTTCTCATTATAAATCACAATGCCAATTCTTGAATTCTATGGTCTATTCAAGCAACCAAACACAAACAAAAGAGGAAGATTTACATGGAATGAAAGGTCTTTTCAACCATTGCATTACCTCAACAACAAACTGATCCTAGATCTTGTCACTGTGAGCTTCCATGACTCCCTTTAAAATCATAAACCCCAAGCCTCAAATGATGTCATCCATTTCAAGGAAGAGCCCCCGCTTCTCACAAAGCATCTACAAAATTGATGAAAACCAATAGAATATAGCATGGCAACTTTAAACCATGTCTCAAAATAAAAAAATTGAATTATTGAGTACATATAAAAATCCTGTTAATCTAACAATTTAATTGACCTCTATAAGTGATTTTTGGGGCTGACTCATATTCTCCATTATGATAGAGCACCCCATAGTTTGACGACCCAATTCCACTGACCAGCTTGCACCACTTTCCAGGTTACCTTTTTAAAGAAAGTTACCATCCTTATCAAGCACCTACATAGTTTCCAAGGAAATAAACAATTATACTTGAATGACAAGTTTACAGTCATTTTTTTTTTAACTGTTGGAAGAAGCAATTTATCAGTTGGAGAAAAACAATCACTGCACGGATGGATGATACAGAAAGAAGCATAAGAAGATATGAATTACAATTGTAAATCCTCAGTATATTATAATGTCAATGTAATATTTTAAAGCACTAGTAAACACCAAGAATGGAGATGGAATACCAGTTAGTATTATCTCAAGGACTAGGAGGAAAATGCAGAATTATTAGCTTATATAGTCTCTTAAATCTAGAACCTTTAGGAAATAAAACAAGAAATATTAAGATTAAAGGTAGATATTATCCTACAACACTGTTGGAAAAGAAACTGAGATGTGAGAATGGCACTTACGTTTTTGTAAATGTTCATCCTGGTTTTTGTAGACCTGAATGGAGGAAAATACAGAAAGATTAGCTTAACTGTGCTTAAGCTAAGGAATCCTCCAATTGACCATCCAGTAATATGCCCAAATTTTTTATGCTCCTTTTTTTCCCTCCCAATAATTGCACTCGTCAATCTCCATAGTTTGTTTTGCAACCTACAGCTAAATAGTTCGTTTTAAAACCAACAGTCGCAGAAGAAGGCTAAAAAATGGCATGTGCCCAAGAAATTTGTATTTTCTGGGTTCTTTTAAATGAGTAATTTCTAGGGCTATGATCCAATAATAATATAGAAAATTCTCATTTCAATCTTAAAAAATATAAAAATTTCAGAAACTTCGCACATGTCAAATTTGTATGTGTTCAATTTTTTGTACGGACAAGATTAATGGTGCAATCCGAAAACAATAGTCACTGTCATTGGCAAGGACTAAAAATATATCTACTAAATGGGCCTAAAATTTTTTATAGATAAGAAACAAAGGAACCTCTCTTTATAACCAAATATCAATTTTGGAGTTCTCGAAAAAAAATAGAAAAATCAATATGTTTATTTCTTAAGGTTCAACCATATTCCTTCACAATCTGAATGGACATAATCCACGTTCACGTCAACGTTGACATCGACATCAGCTATATCTTCTTCACTTGAACATTTTGTTTCTTGAAAGTCCACAACATGTGAGAAATCTGCATACTCGGGTTCATATGATGCATTATTTCTCAATCCTTTTGGAGGACATGCTAACACTACATACCAGTCAGTTTCAACTAGATCTTGTATATAGAATACTTGTTTAGCTTGCGATGCTAGAATAAATGGATCATCTTGCCAATGATTTTGGCTTAAAAATTTCTTCATATTCACCATTGTAAATCCCAAATCATCAGTTTTGATCCCTCTCTTATTGTATACATCAATCCAATTACATTTGAAAAATGTGTACTCCATACAAAAATAGTCCAATGTAATTATTTGTTCTACCACTCCATAAAATTTTGTGGTTTGAAGTATAGGGTTTGCATCTTTGGAACTTGACCTCATCATTGTTTGAGCTTCCATACGCATGCCAGTATTTTTAGTGGTTCTCTCATTCTCCATGCTTTTTTTATGGAATCTATAACCATTGGTTAGGTATCCCTTGTACTTATTCATGAATTTCCTGGGACCACGCACTAGCCATTTAAGTGTATCAGACACATTTCCATCTCCCTCCACCTGTATAGTTTTAGATTTTTAAATGTAGTTAGAATTCATACATTCAACCTCTAAGAAAAATATTTAATTTCCTGCATGATAATATTCCCATGTAATGATTTTTAAGTACACATATAATATAAATAATATACTTACCTGTTGTTTTAACCGACTAGTAAATTTATGGGTGTGGAGTTTCTGCAAGAGAGCTTCATCTTTTTTCATTTGGGTAATTGAGTTGGCAATCTCCATTTTGTGCATCCTAATTCAACAATTATAGAAAATAGATATGGTGGTTAATGTGTTTTGATTAAATATGAATAAAAAAAATTAAAGGTCAAATATGTTAAACCTTAAAAAACCTTAAACAAACAAACAAAAAAATTACAGGCCAAATATGTAACTTACTCTATCCATGGATCAACTTCGTTTGTGTGAAATAGAACCCACCTATGGGCTTGTTCCCAAATAACGCCATCCAATTCTAAAGATAATGGCTTTCCATCAAGGATAACTTCTTCAACTTCCTCATCCCACACTTCATTTCGACCATGTGTGGATCTGATAGTTTCCATACCTTTCACGTATCCTCCACAAAAATTTATTGATTCCTCCACATTATAGCTTTCAGCAATGCATCCTTCAGGCCTATTTATGTTCTTAACATAACTCTTATATACTTTCATGTTCCTACAAAATTAACAAACAAAAAAATTAATTAATGTCAAAATCTTTCAAAAAAAATATTTGTTCTTGATAACAAGTAAAGTTTCACGTACCTCTCAAAGGGGTACATCCATCTATATGCAACTGGGCTACAATATCGAAGATCACATACCAAATGTACATTCAAATGCAAAATTATATCAAATAATGAAGGAGTGAAGTACTTTTCAAGAAAGCACAATGTCTTCACAATATCATTTTCCAGCTTATCAACACTCTCTACTGAAACTAAGTTTGCACAGATTTTCCTATAAAAGTAACAAAGCTTGCGAAGCATCTTTCGGACAAAAATTGGTAACACATGACGCAAAGCCACTGGGAGGAGTTGTTGCATTAGAACATGGCAATCATGTGCTTTCGTACCATGGAACTTAAGCTCTTCCATAGATATATGATTTTTTGGATTAGAGCTGTAACTGTCTGGCACCTTTAACATGAAAAGAACATGACATAGGGTCTATTTATCTTTCTTTGAAAGAGTATGTGGTGCAGGTGGAAGGAATATTTTCTATCCTTTAACTTCTGGCCATAGTGATTTCCTCAAGACCATTTGTTACAAGTCATCATGTTATTTTTTCCCATCTTTGGACTTCCCTTTTATATCCAGAAGGGTTCCAAAAATGATTTCACACACATTCTTCTCCATATGCATTACATCTAAATTGTGGCGTATTAGGAGTTTCTGCATTCCAACACATCAAGAATATCAGAACAATATTTAATATGCACAAAAAGATAAACAGTCAATTCAACCGAGACATCTAATCACAATGAGGTCAACTAAGCAAGTTGTGTCAAATAATTAGGCATGGTTGATCATGGGTCTACATACCTCCCAATATGGTAGATTGAATAGAATTGATTGTTTCTTCCACACCACAACATCAATTTTTTCACCTTTTTTACTGTTTCTTTTCATTTTATTTGATTCAATCTTCCCCCATATTGCTTCCTTAAAAATATCTGACACTTTTACAATTGGAGGGGCATAATGATGCTCCTCCTTCCCATTAAACGGTTCCTTTTGTGAGCGAAACTTATGATGTTGAGGAAGAAATATCCTATGTCCCATGTACACACATTTCCTGCTACGACTGAGGTGCTCTGATTCTGTGTTCCTCCCACATATGGGAAATGCATTATAGCCTTTTGTTGTGTAACCAACCATATTCCCATAAGCAGGAAAATCATGGATCACCCACATAAGAATTGCCTTCATGTTAAATGATGTCTAACTATAAGCATCATATTTCCATACCCCTTGGTCCAATAGTTCCTTTAGTTCATCTACCAAGGGTTCCAAATACACATCAATGTCATTTCCTGGTTGCTTGGGATCAGGTATTAACAATGTTAGCATACAAAAATTTCTTTTTGCGCACAACCATGGTAGAAGGTTGTATGAAACTAACACTATAGGCCAAACACTGTATGTGCTACTCAAGTCTCCAAAAGGATTAAATCCATCTACTGCCATTGCAAGTTGTACATTGCGAGGTTCGCTAGAAAAACTAGGCCATTTGTCATCAATAGTTTTCCATGCTGGGCTATCAATAGGGTGGCGCATTTGACCATCATTTCTTGCATTCTCATGATGCCACCTCATTTTTTGTGACATATCTGTAGAGCTATAATGAAAATAAAAAAAATCATTTATATAAAGTATTATCATATAATAACACTATGAAAAATGGTAAATATAATACAAGAAGGGGAAAACCTGAATAAAATTATAGTGTTCAAGATCATACCTATACATTCTTTTTAGCCTTGGTTTTATGGAAAAATATCTTAACACCTTGGTTGGAACACCTTTCCGCACCTTTTGAGATTTAGCATCCACCTTCCATCGAGAATTTCCACATGTTGGGCATTGATCTTTACTTTCATAACTTCCTCGATATAAAATGCAATCATTTGGACATGTGTGTATCATATCATAGTTTAACCCCAATGATTTTATCAGCTTTTTTGCAGCATATGCAGAATTTGGAAATGTGTTATATTTAGGAAGCAACTTTTTTTGCTATTTTAACATTTGGTCAAAACTTGTATCAAACCATCCACTCTTCATTTTCAGATTGTAGAATTCTACAGTGGCTGACAGTTTTGTGAAGTCAACACAACCTGGTTACAATGGCCTCTTGGCATCTTCGATAAGCTTCTTATATTCATTAACTTCATTTAGTAAATTTGTTGATGCCAACCCCTCATTATCATAACTCTCATTGATGTTTTGATTAAGACATCGATTGACATCATTCACTATTTCAAGCATTTGATCACCGACAATGGTTGCATCATCATCATCAATTAGAGGTTCACTATCGTTCCTAAACAATGTTTCATGCTCATCACCTTGATTATCATAATCATGTTCCACAACATGTTTATAACCCTATTAATAAGAAAATGAAAATTTATGTTAATAATTTTATGGTTTTTATGAAAATTAGAATCAATAGCATTTGGTCAACCTAGTCAAATAGGACCCTTGAATAATATGAAATGGCTTACCAGTTGAGATGAAATATGCTCAAGAAATTCATGTGGGTCATTTTCAGAATGTTGCCTGTCCTTGCCAATAATAGATGGAATCTAAAGGAGACAAAGAAAAAAAATTGAAGTTTGCACATATAAAAATAAGTGATATCTTTATTGTAAAACATATAAGAGTGAAACTAGATCAATTCAAAAAAAAATTAAGATACCTGAATGGGAATGTTCTCTCCATGGAAATACCAAATGCTATACTATTTGATTATACCGTCACAAATCAAGTGCTCTCGTACTTTATCAAATGTTTGTACTTTCACTATGCCACATTTATTACATGAACATTTTGTGGACATCTTATTCCTTGATTGCTCCTCGGCAAACTTTAAGAATTCCTCAACCCCATATCTATATTATTTTAGTGTTCTACACATAACCAATTTACAATTCATATAAATTTAATTGAGAAAAAGTTACCACACATACATTTTTGACATATCACGATGAATAATCAAATATACAAACTATACCTATTTTTCAATTTCATCCAATTTCTTTTGTCCATTTGATAATATGTTCCAAGGTCCTTTGAAATTGCATCTGCAAAGAACTATATAAGTTAGTTGATACTAAAGATAGATAAAAAGTGAACTGAAGATAGATTAGTTAACTAATTGTCAAGAAAATTAGTTACAAGTGAAAAATAATTCTTTCACTATACATTTGATTGAGTAATTTGATAATTGACTTGATGAAATATTAAAGAAGAATATAAATAAACAAGATCACAAGTAATTATCATGAAGAGAATTTTATTAGACTACGGCCCTACAAGATTCTCAACATGGTATCAGAGCTAAGGTGGCAGTCAAAGAAGGGCATATAAGTGGCACTTAAGGATTAGATCACAGTCAACAACAACTCAGATATCTTTCAGATAGAGAAAAGTGATGGGCTCGAACTCTATTACAATCATAAAAGAAGAAGGGACTCAGTGAAGGAACGATGAAGTATAAAATCTATATTAATCTCAGCAAATAGTTCAGTAATCCAATTCAATGATCAATTCAGAGATAAGGCAGAGAAATAGGAAGAGGCCGAGGACAGTTAAGGAGTTTTCTGTTTGGGAATAAAAACTCAGACTTGACTTAAATATAATTTGAATAAAGGTATGTGATTGAACAGGCAATGGAAAACCCTAAGTATTCCTGCACCTTTGACCTTCTCTCAGCCACCGCCAAGCCCACTCTTAGCTCCGCGAAACCCGGAAGAATGCATGTGCCCCAAATTCACCTCAAGCCCGGCAACTCTCGAAGCTACGTGGAGGAAGACCTGCAGAATCAACTCTTAGCTTACCCAACCCCCTCTGCAACTGACCAGATGGCAGAATTCTTATCAGAGTTGCTTGTTGAAAAGCACCAGGCTACGGTGTCTATCCCCAATCAGGCTAGCCATGCAGGCTTGAAAGAAATAGTTCCCACTCCTAGGGAAACTTCCAAGATTGCCAGGAGCCTCTGTGCCTTTTCTGATAGCGTGCAAGGTAGCATTCGATCCAGCATTTCCCTTCATCCCATCATACCACCTCTCCAGCGAGTCACCTCTGAGATCTCCAATGAGAGCACCCTTCGCACCAGGGAAATAGGAAAAAGAATAGAGGCTGTCTTGGACTGCATCTTGCTGAACAGGGCTGTCAATCCAGCATCCGAGCTCAGCTCTAACAGCCATGGCTACCTAGATCTCTCATCTTCTGTTTTTCAGATTCAGATCTCAATATCCTCTAGAAAAACTATTCTGCAATGGGTGCGCTCAACTGATCTGGTCCAAAGCCTTGTGCATGCACTCAAACAAAAGCTAGGGATTCCCCCAACTCTTCAGTGATTTCACTATGGAGGTAAAAATCTTGAGGTTTCTCTTCCCCTCTCTTTTTATAAAATTGAAAGAGATGCTTCTATATTTTTAACCTTCCATCTGCGAGGGGGAGCAGCTGGGCAGCCTTCTTCTGCTCCAGGGGGAGCAGCCGAAAAACCTTCTTCTACTTCAGGAATAGTAGCTGGGCAACCTTCTTCTGCTCCAGCTTTCTCGTATAAGGATGCTGTCCATGCACAACCTCCCAAGAAAGCTGCTCAACCCTCTGAGGCTCCGAAGATCTTTTTGGTTGATAAACTCGAGGAAGTCCCCTCCATAGAAATCTCCCATCTAGATCTTGAAGATCAGCTTCAAAAATATTTTGAATCAGCTATCATCTACCGCTTCAATGGACTCTGGCCCCACACAGCAAATCTCTACCAATGGATCCTCACCAATTGGACCAACAACTGCAAAGTTGTCTTCTACTCAAAGGGTTTCTTCATAGTGGTATTTTCCTTCAGCAAAGACTACCAGAAAGCCTTGACAGAAGGCCCATTGTTCTGGGGAACAACAGGGCTATTTCTCACCCCTTGGTTCCCAAATTTTGACCCCTCAATGACAATCATCACCAAGCTACCTATATGGGTTCGACTTCCTAATTTACCAGCGCATCTATGGCACTACTCTATCTTTCAAGGAATTGGAAACTCTCTGGGTCGCTTTCTGGCAACAGATACATCCAAGGGGGAGAAAGGAATATACACCTACAACAGAATATGTGCTGAAATAGACATGAGCAAAGGTCTCCTTGATTAAATCAATCTCAAAATAGGGGATTTTCTTTGTACGCAAACTCTGGATTATGAGAATACTGCCTTCCGCTACCACCACTAGCATCAAACAGGGCGCCTACAGAATTCTTGTTCTACATTCCTTTCCCAAAAGAAGAAAATTAATCCTAGATGAAAATCTAAAAGCTGGAAACCATGTGATCTGCCCCCCATGGATGACATTGATTCCTTCAGCTCAGACGAGGAGGAGACTGAGGCAGAAGTGGAGGTTGCAATTCAACCGAAAGACTCGCCCTCGGCAGCAACACTGACGAAGGATTCACCCTCAATTGTCCCTGAAGGACATACTACTACCTTGATTACATAGAAACATACTCATGAGTCCTCCTCCTTCGATTCAGATAAGGAGGTTCTCCCTACAGTGACCAATAGCTTTCAGATGGTTCTTGCCCATCCGCACCAGACAGGATGGGTCAAAGTTAACAAAAAAAAAGGAAAAAAAATGTCGCGTGGAGGAGTCGACCCATTCTGGGTAGATTCCAATTACTATCTCTTTTCGCTCTCTTGTCACACTTTTGGTTCTTCTGCTTAACACCTATTGACATTTGGGACCGAGGTGGATAGTTTATCATTTTCGGCTTCCCCACTCTCTTGCTTCTCTTGATTTTAACTTCAGTTTTTACCATATGGTTACTTAATAGAATTAGTCCTATTCAGAAAAAAAATGAAAAAAATATCATCTGAATAAGAATTTCAAATTTTTCTCTGAACTTTTAGTGATTAATTATAGTGATATACTACAGGGAAAACAAAGATAGAAAGACCAATGAAATCAGAGATTAAAAATTGTCTTGGGCTAATTTTTATTTTTTTTATATTTTTTTTAATCTCAAATTAAGGATAGTCAAACAATGAACTTGAGTTCGGATTGGTGAAAGAATTAACCTGTGGCATATAATACTTGTGAACAGTCATCAGTAGGGAAATGTGGGGAGATTAAGGCTTGCCCTGCAAGCACATATATTAAAAGTCTTAGATCTGTGATTAGTACTTCGTACTATTAGCTGTAAAAGAGGACGAAATTATGTAATTGTCCTTCTTGGAGAAATACCCTTAGTCACTTGAAGCAAAAATCCCAACCTCTGTGGGAAAAATCATATTTTGACCAGTAACAAAATTCTGTGGTAAATATTTCAAGTTGCAATTTGGAGAAACCCTCTTGGATCTTTTAAGTAGAGTTTTGAAAATTTTTTAAGCAGAGCTTGAAGTCCTTTTACATCAGTTTTGAGCATTCTCATTGATCAATACTTGAAGATACCTTGAAGTAAAACTTGAAGTAATATTGAAGGAAGAATTGAAAGCAATCTTGGAAGCAATTTGGAGCAGTATTAAAGACTGTTTTTGTAACCACTACTGAAGGCTGCATTAGAAGCACCATCGAAGGCACTATTGGAATAATGAATTTTGTTGAAACAATAGTCATCTTTGGAGCATAGTTTGGTGTAGACTTCTTGGTGGAATTGATATACATCTTAAAACAGATTTGAAGGCACCTTTGGAGCAGCTTCAGAGGAGTGTCGGTGGAAATCACAGCCATAGTGATGACTTCTGATTTCGAAAAGAGGGATTCTCAGTGATATGTATATATAGTGAAGCAGTACGTTAAAGGATTTTGGAATACTAGCTGATCTACCAAAGATTTGAGGTATCTACAACTAATATAAGTATTCAGTTTGAAGGGAACTTTAAGTCTCAAGCCTTGAAGACCTTAATTAACAGTCCAATCACAAGCTCCGGGAAAACCTATTTGAAAAAAATTACTAATAGAAAGTAGTCATCGAAAACGAACATCATCATGGAAACATATTTCTGGGATGTGATATAGATGAAGAAGGCCAAGTGAATGAAGCTCTTCATTCCTAAGAAATTTCTACAGGTTGACTCAAGGGAAAAAGGGTGTGAGGTATGTATATATATTTATATGCTAACATTGGATGTTGTAAAGCCATGTCATATGATTGCAGGTAATGAATTTCTATATTTTGAAGTATGATCTATGGAGGAGTATCTCTTAGTGCATGAACATATGAAATTAACATAATATGTCCTCATGGAATATGAGGTGGTTGTATATGAACTAGAAACTAGAAAGGGTGTAAGTCCCCAAGATCGTGCAGAAAGGAAGAAGATCATGAAATGCAACCATGTCAAGAGGCAGCTATCATCCGGGAGCCAAGAAGACGTGACTAAGAGATCTCCTAGGGTGATATGTAAAATCTGACAAAATTCTGGTAAAAGGACCCTTGATAAAACATATCAATACGAGATGTGTCAATATTTATGAAGGATGTCGATACCCACAGGAAGTTTTCATGGTTAAAGATCATCACTAAGGTAAATTTTGTGCTAAAAGTTCATATGTATATTTTTATCTAAATTAACTTGTGCAGGGCTGCTGATCATAAGAAAAGATGCATGATCCTTGGAGATGATTCAAAGGAAAGTAGCACGACATAACAGTGGACTTGATAAGGAAGTTTGATGAATCACTTTCTGATAGCCGACATGACTCAGGACGAAAGTGATGGATGATATGTGCCCTATAAAGCTAAAAGGTTGAAGATTCCTCAATATCGAAATCCATGACATCGAGGACAGGAATTATTCATGATCAACTAGGTGTCTCCCCATTGTTGTTGGAGGTCCCTAATTAAGAGGGACTTTGAATTTATTCCATTTATGTGCTAGGTTGGCCTGGAATATAATATAGACTTAAATGTCTTAAAGGGCATGTCACACACCCCCAAAGATGCCTATATAATGGAGAGACTTGGAGTTCATTAGACACACATTATGTGGAGGATTTTCTTCTCTCTTGATAGCGATGGAGTTGCATTATTGGTGGTGTGTATTTATGGAGTGTTCTTTGTTTGGTTTGTTCTAGGATTATGTGTGACATGCTTGGTTGAATAACCTATTGGAGACTTTGCTAGTAGAAGCATCCTACTGATCGTCGTAACACCACCATTCATTATCTCTATTTTGGCTTGCCTTCCATCGATCTTTTAATATGTTCTATCTCCTTCTGTATTGTGTGCCCTAATCTGAAATGGCATAGAACATGTTCAGAAATTAACATGGTATCAGAGCTTTATGGGGAAGACAATGCCCAATTTGTGTTGAATTGAAAATATCCGATCTATTGATCCATTGTGCAACATAATCACAAGTGAATAGCTCGTGGAGGAGAGACTAAGTCTCTGTCTTAGCCGCAACAAATGAAGTTCAAGAACAGGGAGGCATAGATGATTGTTTTAGGGTCAATTTAGGAGGGCCAATGGAATATTCAAAGGGTTGAGGAAGGAAAGACGTCTTTATGGACTATTTGATGGGTGGTTTGTCTCTAAAAAAGAGTGTCGCAGGCCTGTGAGGCTTCATTGAAGCCTGCCGCAGAGATTAAGGAGGGTCAAGGACTGCTTAAGGGCTAGAAACAGCTCAGACCTACAGCTAAGTGTCATGACCTTCAAGGAAGAGATAGATGCAGCTCTAAGGATAATTTCTGGGCCAAAATTAAAGGGTGTTAGGGACTATGGTTTGTGCCCTAACCATTCCAGATTTGCAGCGTGGAGCAGACCCTAAAACAGGGAGTTAAAGTACGCGTTTTGGGTGCATCTTGATGTATGTTGGATCCTAGTTTAGGGTCATATTTGCATTAGTTATCTAGCAGCATGTGGAAGCCAAGGAAGAAGAAAACATGAGGACAGCTGCTAGATCTAAAGCAATTTCTGGGCATATTTAAGGGTTTAAATATCGTTTGAAGGTCCTGAAGGACAGCAGAAGGAAGTCGCCTTCTATGAGCAGGCTTGGGCATGATTTGAAGTTGTGGTGCTAGGCCATAGGGCATAGCACACAGCTGGGTAAAATTATAGGGTTGTCAAAGAGTGGACAACAACCTAAGGAGGCAATATGGCATTTAAGGAACCCCTCCTAGGTAAACTGCAACCGTAGAAGGGTTTGTTTGCTGACTGTGTGATGAAACTGGGGCTGCAGTATGTGCCCTATCTAATAGTGCAAACTGTATTAAAAAAGTGTCTTGTAGAGGTGTGTTGGCTCCATGATTTATGGGGCAGTGTTTGGATCATGTGCTTGTCATATTTATGATGTGCGAAGGTGATAAGGTGACTTAGACTCGTTTTCATAAAGGACCTTGTACAACAGAAGGTGGACACACTTGGAAATTCATGATTAGATCATTAGTAAGTATTTTGATGAGGGCAGTAGGACTAGAGATATATAAAATTAGTACACTGATAGAATGGAAGCGTATGCTACTATATTAGGGAGCCGTTGGCACAAAGGACAGTCCATGTTTTGATAAGGTATGTATCAAATACCTACTATGGATTGAATGCCTTTTTTTTGCAAAGAAGATATTATTTCAGGTATGCAGAACAAATCTTTAGATTTCACGAATTGTATGTCTAGCAACGCTCAAACCAGAAAAAAAAAAAATTTCATGCAAGCTTCAACTGTTTAGGAACTGTCTGGCATGTTTGTCTAGTCAACAAGGCAACATATCAGAATTTCATAGAAGGCCTAATGGCCTGAGAGTTTTTTGTACTCAGAATTGAATGATGCCTTAATTCCTACAACATAAATAAGGGACAATCAGCGTAGGGGATAAACTCTAGGGTGAAGGCAAGCCACATCGATAGAAATGATTGTTAGAAAGTGTTGAGAGGACTGACATGGATTGTGGCTAAGCCCTAACTAGATTGTAGAATACAATAGGGTACCAACATACGAGAAGGTATGTTTTTGTGTTAAATTGTTGGTCCTAGTTTTGACAGTTGGAACATTTTAGTACAACCTGCAGAAGCGAAGAAGGGAGGGCTAACATGTTGGTTAGAAGCCCTAACCAGTGTAATGATTGGTGATAGGATAAAATTCATATGCAACCTATGGGAGCCATGTGTTGGGGTTCTCTTGGGTGTTAAGAAACCCCAACTAGGACAAGATCTCACAATGAAGTAATGGGTGTCCCAGGACAGGACTGTTAGAGAAGTCTCTTGGCAGCCACAAGGAGGATTTCCTAAGTGTGAGGATGCCCTAGCCAGAGGTAGATGCTACAACAAGTATTGGTCACTCGTGGTCTACTGGAAGGCAACATGAGAGTGGGCCAAGTGTGAATGTGGGTTGTGCATTTAAGATATGTTGGAGGATAGTGTGATAATACCCATGTTGGGGGTTGGTGTGCACCATCTTCATGGACCTAGGTGGTTGCTAGAGGTGAAGGGGCTGATCAACCAGGAGCAATTTTGTGTATCCCTAGACTTATGTGTGGAGAACTTCTACAACAGATGATGGGCAGTCCTCCTAGCCCGTGTTCATTATGGGATATAGACATCTTGCAGCGATAGGTGGTAGCCTTTCATGCCCTATGTTGGCCTTCATCGGTGCAGCACAAGAAGACCATAGTGGTTTTAAGTCCCTAAGTAACTGAGGAGCAGCAATGAGAAGATTGAGAATTGTTCACAAATGGAGTTGTGAACAATTCGACAGGAGTCTCGATGTGTTGTGCCCTTAATGGACTAAGACACAAATAGTGAGAAGATTGGTAGCCAAGATTTAGTGGCTGGATGGACTTGGAGCATTGATAGAGTCAAAAGCCGCAGATTGGGAGCCGAAGGACTGAGCTGGTACAGGGCATGACCGAGAAGAGCTGAGAGAGAATGCAACAGCGACATGGTGAGAGTATCTTGTTGAGGGTAGATTGGTTGTCAATGGACTGACACCAAACCCAGTTTTGTATCTTGTATCAATGGGTGTATGAAGGCCATTATCCTTAGTACGGGAGCCCTAGACTATCATATCATATGTTGATTAATATAATTAAGTTGGGTTAAAAACTTTAAGAAGTTTTCTATATTTTGTGCATTGGTAGATTTACTGCTATTTATATTTTGTTGTGTAAAGTAGTATCATTGTGATTATTGGTTTGGTAGCGTGAAATATTTTAAGACACTATCCTAGACCCAAGATCATGGAAAAACAACATGGTATCAGAGAGTATCTGAGCTACTTTAAGGGATAGTGAATCATAGTGTGCTCAGCGAAGAAACTCAGAGGGAGTTGTGGGTGTCTAGATCAAGGAGCAAAAGGTTCAGCTAAAGAAGAGTCTAGGTCGGCTTGATGTTAATAAGCCATGTGACAACTTGTCAAGCCAATGTGGACACCCAAATGAAGCCCTTATATTTCGTATAAATAGAAGGTGAGGGAGGCTAAGATAACATCCAAGCGAAAATATTTAGGAGTAAAACACCTTCTGATGTAAGCCACAACTTGAAGAAGAGAAGACTGAAGCCTGAAATGACTGTTTTGAGGTCATATTAGAAGATATAATAGGGCTGAGAGTAGCTGCGTAAATAAGTTGATAATAGGGTTGTTTTGGTACCAAAAAGGGTGGCATATTTATCGTTTAACAGAGTCTCAGGCACTGTAGTTATTACAGGGATAACGCGTGTCTGTATTAGGCTTGTTGGAGGGGCCGTAAGGACTAATTCCTACAACAAAAGTAAGGGAAAATCAACATATGGGAGTAGCTCTAAGGAGCGCCTGGTCTTGCTAAGCATGAAAAAAAATATGATTGATTTTACAAAATCTTGTCAACCCTACCGTTGCCTTCTACATAATTCTGTATACAAGTTTAAATCTATTGAATTTTTAACAATAAAAATCATAGATATTAGGAAAATACCTTTTGAACTTATCAATACACACTCTCCCTCTCTGAGTTCTCGAAGGTTGCAATTTTTTCTCCATATGCAGGCAACAGTCCACATGTTTTCTGCTCCGAATTGCAGGGAAACCTCGAAATTAGGAGAAGAATATCACAATTAAAACTGTAAAAAGAGTTAAACGAGATCTGATATAATAAAATCGCGTTAAAAATATAGTCGAATCCAGAGTGCAGCGAAGAATAGAAGGGTATGGAATCTACACCAAAATCATAAATATTGTTAAATATCACCACACTCTATCCTGAACCTGGCCAATGGAGAATAGCCGCCCGAAATTAAATTTTAAGAAGTCGCCCGAAATTAAATTTTAAGAGGTACCAAAACCTTATAAACAAATTGCTATAGTCGTTTTGATTTTCATAAAGTTCTAATTTTATTTAAGCAAAAGGAGGTCATCTAGTATTTTTATTTGAGCAAAGGAGGTCATTTCACATCTAGGAATAAATTTAAATAGGTCCATTTGGAGTTTAGACTAGCAGCCAAATTAGAATTTAATAGGTAGTAAAAAATTATAAAGAAATTTCTATGTTGGCTTTGGTTTTCATTAAGTTTTATTTTTATTTGAGTAAAAGGAGGTCATTTAGTATTTTTGGTTTTCATTAAGTTTTTTATTTATTTCAAGAACATAATTTCATTTCAAATAGAAGTTATATTTAATATTTAATGATGTCGAATACCCATAAAGTAATAATGTTAGTTTAATTATAGCATCAATAAAAACTATATTAGGGAATATAGTTTTTACACGAGAGCTCGTGCGTGCTGCTTAATCTAGGTTGGTGTTTGAAATTCTGACTCAGCGCGCTGCCACCATGACCCCCCAGAGTTCGATCCCGGTAGGGAACCACCCCCTGTTCCTCCTCAAAATGATGCGCAACCTCCTCATGACAAATCTGCAATTTCTTTTGTCTCTTTGGTTTCCTCAATGGGACCTCTGCAATCATGCCCAACTGTGACAAAATTTGTGAAAAAACTCGATGGAATACCAGAAACCACTCTGCTTCCAACACTCCCACATAGAGAAGCCCTCTAATGGGAGCTTGATCCTTTTCATTTACAACTCCTTATGTGAGAGAACACTACAAGCTCCATCTCAACATGATGTAGTGTAGATATTGTGAGTAATTCAAAACAAGGCTTTGAAAATTATCCAATTGTCTACATTTGGTATACATGATAATAATGGCATTACCCACCAACACATATCCTCATAACTAGTACCTAGTTCTATAAGAATCAATTAATGTTTCTAATATGCCCAGTTATGGATGAAGGATTCTCCTAGGAGGTCAACTTGCTGGTTTGGGGTGTTGTACTTTTAGTGGTTAAGGGGTTAGTAGTTAAGGTGTTTAGGGGTGAAGGGTTAGGGGTTAAGGGTCACAAGTTAACAGGATAAGGATTTATGTCTTAGGAGGTTCATGGATTAATATAAGTTAGGTGTTAATGTCATAATATTTAATGAATGAAGGGGTTTATGGGTTATGATTTATGAGTGCAGGGGTTAAGGAAATATGGATTGGGGGTTAAGGGGGTAGGGAATTTAGTGGTTATGGGATAAGGGCTTATTTTTTGTGATAACTGGACTCCTAATCCCTTTATCACCATTATTTTGGGTTCCCTTATCAATTTCTCTCGTAGCCTTCCCTCTAGGTCCCCTAGGCCCTATGAAATTAGGTCCTAAGCCCCCTTCTCATTCTCTAATGTAGGATTACTTAGATCTTAGTAAAACCATGCTTTCACCTGCGACTTCACCATATACCTTACTGCACTTACTGTCTGCGCGCTGTTATAGTGGCGGTTTACTACAGCAACGACTGCGAAAACTTTTGGTGCTTATGTAATTCCACTTTTTGTGTCTTGTGACCCACAGAATTTGATTATATTGCTAAGTACACCCTTGGGTCTCCTTGGCTAAGGGAGTAAACATATTAGGGGTTATGGGTTGTGATAAGGGAGCCCCTAATCCAATTATCACAACTAGAAATAGGCTTATGAGCACCATCAATATCTATTGTAGGTATTGTGATGAAAGCAATAATGAATAGAAAAGTTGTGGTCAATAGGACAGGGAAAAAGTATGCCAGAAACATAGTAGGAAATTTTGGAAAAAAGGTTTTAAGTAACCAGGACTGCGCTTCTGCTCTTATCTCCTTAACCCTACTCTTCTTTAAACTCTTTAAACCCTCCCTGTAATAGGAGCTTGTTCCTTTTCATTTACAACTCCTTATGTGAGATAACACTACAAGCTCCATATCAACGTGATGAAGTGTAAATATTGTGAGTAATTAAAATCTAGGCTTTGCAAATTATCCAATTGTATACATGATAATAATGGCATTATCCACAAACACATATCCTCGTAACCAATACCTACTTCTCTAAGAATAAATTAATGTTTATAATATGCTCAATTAGAGATGAAGGATTCTCCTAGAAGGTCAATTTGTTGGTTTGGGGTGTTGTTTTTAGCCTTGGATACTTAGTGGTTAAGGGCTTCAAGGGTCAAGCGTTAAGGGGAAAAGGGATTTAGGGTCAGAGGATTTAGGAGTTAAGGACTCAATATCTAAGAGATTTAGGTGTTAGTAGTTAAGGTGTTTAGGGGTGAAGGGTTAGGGGTTAAGGGTCACAGGTTAAGAGTATAAGGATTTATGGCTTAGGAGGTTCATGGATTAATATAGGTTAGGGGTTAATGTCATAAGATTTAATGAATCAAGGGGTTTATGGGTTATGATTTATGAGTGCAAGGGTTAAGGGAATATGGATTGGCGGTTAAGGGGATAGGGAATTTAGTGGTTATGGGTTAAGGGCTTATGTTTTGTGATAATTGGACTCCTAATCCCCTTATCACCATTATTTTGGGTTCCCCTATAAATTTCTCTCGCTGCCTTCCCTCTAGGTCCCCTAGGCCCTATGAAATTAGGTCCTAAGCCCCCTTCTCATTCTCTAATGCTAGGATTATACATCTTAGTAAACCATTCTTGCACCTCTGACTTCTACACATACATGCTACCCTTATGTCCCCTTGGCCCATTCAAGACACCATAAGATACCCCCTCCCCCCTAGAAAATTTTTGGTTATGTCATTCCACTTTTCCTAATGTTATGATCCCCCAAATTTGGTCTCAATGCCCCTACAAGTACACCCTTGGGCCCCCTTGGCTAAGGGAGTAAACGTATTAGGGGTTATGGGTTGTGATAAGGGAGCCCCTAATCCACTTATCACAACTATAAATAGGCTTATGAACACCATCAATATCTATTGTAGGTGTTGTGATGAAAGAAATAATGAATACAAAATTTGTGGTCAATAGGACAGGGAAAAAGTATGCCAGGAACATAGTAGGAATTTTTGGAAAAAAGGTTTTAAGTAACCAGGACTGCACTCCCGCTCTTATCTCCTTAGCCCTGCTCTTATTTAAACTCTTTAAAACCTCCCTGTAATGGGAGCTTGTTCCTTTTCATTTACAACTCCTTATGTGAGAGAACACTACAAGCTCCATCTCAACGTGATAAAGTGTAGATATTGTGAATAATTCAAATCGAGGCTTTGAAAATTATCCAATTTTCTACATTTGGTATACATGATAATAATGGAATTAACCACAAACACATATCCTGGTAACCATTACCTAGTTCTCTAAGAATCAAGTAATGTTTCTAATATGCTCGATTAGAGATGAAGGATTCTCCTAGGAGGTCAATTTGTTGGTTTGGGGTGTTGTTTTTGGCCTTTGATACTTAGTGGTTAAGGGCTTCCAGGGTCAAGTGTCAAGGGCCAAAGGGATTTAGGGTCAGAGGATTTAGCAATTAAGGACTCAATATTTAGGAGATTTAGGTGTTAGTGGTTAAGGGGTTAGTAGTTAAGGTGTTTAGGGGTTAAGGGTCAAATGTTAAGAGGATAAGGATTTATGGCTTATGAGGTTCATGGATTAATATAGGTTAGGGGTTATGGGTTAAGGGCTTATGTTTTGTGATAATTGGACTCCTAATCCCCTTATCACCACTATTTGGGGTTCCCCTATCAATTTCTCTCACTTCCTTCCCTATAGGTCCCCTAGGCCCTATGAAATTAGGTCCTAAGCCCCCTTCTCATTCTCTAATGCTAGGATTATAGATCTTAGTAAACCATGCTTGCACCTCTGACTTCTACATATACATGCTACCCTTGTGTCCCCTTGGACTGTTCAAGACACCATAAGATACCCCCCCCCCCTCCCTGTTCAAGATAGTTTAATTTTTCCTACATTTCTTTGAATCGTTTGGAGATGAGCTGGTTGCGGTTATTGAAGAGTCTAGGGTTTATGGCTCTATCTATCATCCTTTCAATGCCACTTTTTTAACTCTCATTCCTAAGTCTGATCATCCTGTTTTCTTTAATGACTTTCGGTCCATTTCATTGTGTACTTTCTTATACAAGATTATTTATAAAGTTATTGCCTCTAGGTTGAAACCCTTTCTCTCCAAGAACATTTTTGCAGAGAAATTCGGCTTTTTGGATGGAAGGAAAATCCATGAAGCAGTGGGGGTAGCTCAATAAACCCTCCACAACCTCAAAAAGAGTGGGAAAAAAGGAGCTATAGTAAAAATTGACCTCTCTAAGGCCTCTGATAGGATCGGCTGGATGTTTTTAAGAATCTTGTTGACGCATCTTGGCTTCAGATATGATTTTGTAAGATGGATTATGGGGTGTGTTACTTCTTCGTCAAACGTTGTCCTTATAAATGGTGTAGCCTCTAATTTCTTCAACCCACAAAGGGGCCTTCGTCAACGGTGCCATCTCTCCCCCCTTCATTTTCTGTTGGCTGCTGGAGGCATCAGTTTAATTATTCACGAGGCTAAGAGACAAGGAGAGCTCAAAGGTATTGAAGTAGCGGTCAATCTCTAGGTAACCCATATCCTGTTTGTAGATGACATCTTTTTTTTTAGTAGTGGGAGTATAGAAGACTGTCGGTGTTTAAAGAAGATCCTAGACGTTTGTCTAAAAGTAACTAGACTAAATATAAATGGCCAAAAATCTTCCCTGACCACTGTAGGGCTCTCAAGGGTGGAAGTGGACAGAATAAAAGACTACCTTCACTTTGAGGTTAAAACTCTACAGGACTCCTTTAAGTATCTCGGCTTATTTCTTAAGCCAGATAATTATCGGATTCAGGATTGGAAATGGCTCTTAGCTAAAATTGAGAGCAGGATGAATCACTGGAGTTTCAAATGGTTGTCCAGAGCAGGGAGGTTGGTTCTAATCAAATATGTGGTGATGGAAATTCTAGTTTACTGGGCTAACGTCATTTGGGTGCCAAAAATTATTCTAATGAAGATCAAGAAATTCTGTAGCAGATTACTATGGGCAGGCTCCAATTCGGAACATGTAACCCCTTGGGTTGCATGGGAAAAATTATTCTGACCAAAATGTTGTGGTGGATGGGGAATAAAGGACCTCTTTCCATTCTCAAGGTCTATAGCGACCAAACTAGCTTGGAGACTAATCACTACGGAGAACCTCTGGACTTCGGTAACAAGGAGGAAATACATAGACCCTATGCCAACTTTGGTCTGGCTCAGACTACCTCAAAAATCGTTCAAGAATTCGTCGGTGGTGTGGAAGGATTTGGTGGAAGTTGTAAAAATTATCGAACAAGGTTTGGCCTGGAATGATGGGGATAGGAGAATGGTCAGATTGGGTCGAGATCCTTGGGTGGGCTATACAAGTTCCTTTGTGCTCTCGAGAGACGTGATCGAGCACCTTAATAATAGAGGGTTGCATTTCCTAAACCATGTAGCTGACTCTAGAAATTCTTCAATTTGGAGACAAGAAGGGCTATCTAGGAATGCTCTATTCTTGGAGAAAATATGGTTCGAGGAATGGGATAACTATAGATGTAGCCTACTGAATTCCCATATCCGAATTACTGACAAGAATGATGAGTTGCAGTGGGTGCACTCTTAGACTGGTATGCATACCCCTAAGTTGGGTTATGCTTGGTTGATGTCTCAGAATGGGTGGGAGGATCCCGTCTGGTGGTAAAAACTATTGTAGAAGCTAAAAGAGCCGGCTAAGAAAATATTTTTTTTTTTCTGGTGTATTCTTCAGAAGAAAGTCCCCACCTGGGATTTCCTTCAAAAAAAAGGGAAAATTGGTCCAGGGTGGTGCTCTTTGTGCAAAGACAGTGAAGAATCAGTGCAGCACGTTTTTCTCTCTTGCCCCTTTACCATTAGCCTTTGGAATGAAATGTTGAGGATGACAAATATTCCTCAGAAATGAGAAGGCCAGGTGCTCTTAGAAGCATGGCAAAGATGGTGGCAGGAAGCTCCTGATGGAAAAGTTAGAACTATGCCGCTCTTGATTTCCTGGGGAATGTGGATTGCAAGAAATTAGTTGATCTTCAAAGATACTCTCTTCCCTATCGGTAAACAAGTAGTAGAAGGGGCAGCTATCTTTGAAAACATCCCTAACCCTTGCGACTCTCAGAAATTCAGAGCTGTTCAGAGGGAAGGGGTTAGGGGAACTATACCCTTATCACCATTATTCTGGGTTCCCCTATCAATTTCTCTCGCTTCCTTCCCTCTAGATCCCCTAGGCCCTATGAAATTAGGTCCTAAGCCCCCTTCTCATTCTCTAATTCTAGGATTATAGATCTTAGTAAACCATGCTTGCACCTCTAACTTCTACACATACATGCTACCCTTGTGTCCCCTTGGCCTGTTCGAGACACCATAAGATACCCCCTCCCCAAAAAACTTTTTGGTTATGTCATTCCACTTTTCCTAATGTTATGATCCCCCAAATTTGGTCTCAATGCCCCTACAAGTACACCCTTGGGCCCCCTTGGCTAAGGGAGTAAACGTATTAGGGGTTATGGGTTGTGATAAGGGAGCCCGTAATCCACTTATCACAACTAGAAATAGGTTTATGAACACCATCAATATCTATTGTAGGTGTTGTGATGAAAGCAATAATGAATGCAAAATATGTGGTCAATAGGACAGGAATCATCAACATGTTGAACCATACAATGTAAAGATGGTTTTCAATGCTAGCTAGTGATCTAGTCACATAAAAGAGTCCCCCATAAATTTGTGCTTTGGGACACCCCTAGGATTCAATAATTAGTCTAAAGTGAGAGGATTCATTGCTAAGGTGACAATGGAAACTACCTTGGGTTGACGCAAAATGACACTTAGTGATCCTTACAAAACTAGGTGTTGGTTTCATCATCAACAAGAGGCACAATTGACAAGTGGCAACAGCTCACATTTAAAGGCACTTAGCAACAAATATTTATGCATGTTTTTCACCAAGGGTACCTTAATTCACATTTCCTAAGGCACAAATCATATATTTGGATTAATTTTGGAAAAATTGTCATATTCCACTAGCTCCGTGCATGAAGAGGAGCTCCCATGCTTTAAGAAGATTTTGGGGGATTTCATGGCATAGTCAAGGGTCTCATGTATAAAAGAAGAACATCATAGCTAGTTGGTTTACTTTTTCTTTCACATAATGAGAGACAGGATTCATGTATTTTAAGGTGTGTTTTATTGTTGAGTTCACATATTTGGAAGCACAATTGCACAAGTGGAAACATCTCAAGTTTTTCATAAGAGTAAAAATGATTTAGAATTCCTACCATATTTATTAGGATTTAGATTTTTCACTAATGTTTTCCCGAGTTTCCTACCTTTTTTTTTAATAATTTGGTTTAAATTGAGAATAAAACTCATTACTATTCAATGAAATTATGATTTAAATTTCCCACCAATATTTTTAAGAGTTTTTAATTTCCATTTTGTTTAAATTGAGAATATAACTCATTCTTATTCAATGAAATCACTATTTAGATTTCCTGCCATTTTTATTAGGATTTAGATTTCCCACCATTTTTATTAAGATTTAGATTTCCCACCAATATTTTGACCAATATTTTTAGGTTTTTTTACTATTTAAATTGAGAATACAACTCATTCCTATTCAATAAAATTTTGTTTGAATATGTGTTTGAGTGTGCTTTAGATAAAATTGGAGTCACTAAGAAGTAAGCGCGCCATGACTACAAGAAGAGGAAATGAAAAGAGGTAAATTTATATTCTATAATAATGAATTATTTTAAGTTGTTTTTTTGTGATTTTAGATCGATTTTAACTTTAAAGACAAATTTATATTTTATAACCTTGAATTATTTGTAGTTAATTTTTATGATTTTAAATAAATTTCTATGTATATTTTAGAAAATCTAAATTTAAAAAATTCAAAAATTGAAGCCGCAAGTGTTTGGACGTTTTAGCTGTCTTGTTTTTTTCTCCGTCTGAAACAGGCGTGCATGTATATTTAGGCCGACTATTCTTTTGAATCAGTTCTTTTTGAATGATTTCTTTTTTGGGTTCATCAACCTTTTTATTGTGCTAGTGACATCGGTCTCGAATCATGTTGGTGACATCTATCCTCAATGCATGTTCGGCTGCATGTGATTTAATTCTTGATCGCCTCCACCATTTTTATGAGGCAAAACCATGCCAAGTACATTTAATTCTATATTGCATCCACAGTTTTATATGTTTGCATGCTAATCTCTTCGGAACGGATGGCATAGTTGCAGATGGACAGTCATCTTAGTTAAAGGTGTTGCATTTTTTCTTGAATTTGTTTATTATGTTTGGATATAACAGATTAGGAGTGTATGTAAGATACAGTCAACTAGAAGTAGCTTTTCCACCAACCTCAAAACCTAGTTCTGCAGCAACAGCGACTTTCACATTCAACTCCCTCAAAACCACAGTTAGAAGCTCCTTAGCAAACACAACAACAGTCCACTACAAGTAGCTTTTCCAACAAACTCAAAATCTAGTCCTACAGTAGTCACTATGACATTCAACTCCATCAAAACCATAGTTAGCAGTTCCTTAGAAAACACAAAAAATTTCTAGTGTACAACAATCACAAACATCATCCGCATTGTGCAATGTCCAGACACAAGTAGTAAACCAAATCAAGTAGCAGTAGAAACCTTCCCAAGTTGTTGCTCACTGTCATGAAGATTGTCAGAGTTAGGATGGGTGTTTGCTATTGTTTGTTGTGTTTTTCTGCAAATGTGTCGAGGCCAGTGAGTATGTTAAATACAAGGACCCATACAGATGAATACTTTCGTTTGCCTAATCTCAAATAAAAGTCATCAAGTTTTGCATAAGGTTTGAGGTTAGGAAAATTCCATGGCCCTTCTTTGTGACCAGTCAAATATATGACATCTGAAAAGGATTTGGGGTATATTGCAGTGACAATTTTAGGCCTCGTTTTTATGGTGTTTGGGATGTAGGGTTTTTGAGTTTTGAGAGTTTGTAATGGTTTTTGATATGCCCAGAAGATAATCGCATCACGTCTTCTATGTTTGTTGCCAAGGTTTCATTCCATCATTTGATTACATTCTCACAATAATTCTATGACGAGTGCTGCAGAATCGAATTACTTGTGTTTCTTAATAAAAGATTAAAAAAAAAATGAAACTTGCAAGCAAATGTTATGCTGGTTGTCTCTACCAGAAATGTTAGCATTGCAACATTGCTTTCCTTCTTTATTTTTCTCTTTTGGTTTTTATTTAAATTGAAATCCCTATATGATGTTTTTCACTTGCAAAGCACTGCTCTGCAGTTTGAGACTTCTATATCAGTGGCAATAGATTTCATTCAACCTGCCAAAACATTGTTTACAAAGTTTTATTTCGAAAGAATATTCAATATAATGTATTTTAATGTGAGAATACCAATATTTTCAGTCACAAGATTTCCGAATTAGCATGCATATTATTCCTTCACCTTCTAGATGTTCAATATTTTCATAGAAGTAAGTTTTAACGATCAATACAGATTTCCCAATATAAGTTTTTTCGGGGTTTTGTTCGGTTATAATATTGTGTTTTCAATTTATGATGAATATTATGTTGGTTTACTATTACGTTTTTATGTTAGAACTTTTATTATGACATTATCTTCATTAGTTTCAGAATTTATTTGGCATAGAAAGTAACTAGAAGTATTGCAAATTGCTGTATATTATTGTTAACAGATGGACTTGCATTAATTTATATAATTATTTAAGTCCCTAAATTATATATCTACCATACTGATCAACCGAAACTTCAAGATGAACCCTATATAATTTGTCCCCGTTTTGTCTCGATTTCAACCAAAATTCTGGGGTGAAAATCATATCATTTATGATGTCAATTTTGAAGCTGTGTCATATAAAAAGTCCTATATGGTGTCTACCTTACAGGAGGAGGTTCTAATATATAAAATGGACCTTTTACAAGCCAGAAACGATTCATCTTCATCACACTTATTTTGTCTAATTTAGGCATGCAAGCAATGGTAGATTACATCATATAAATTGTCTACCTCTTTATGTTTCAACTCATAATTATATATAGGAGGATCACTTAAGATTCACAGTATAATATTTGCATCTATTGTTGACCCGTAAAACAATGTTTTTCACACTATAGTGCTCTACACTCCTTTAACATTTGAATAAATCCTTGTTAATCCTGGTCTTTCCTGGTTTCTTGTATATATATGGTTGTCTTCCATGGTTGTAATTCATAAGCTGTAAATACCCAAGAAGCATGTGCTATCAAGAAACACTATTATGCCTTAAGAACATTTGAATAAATCCTTGTTAATTCTGGTATTTCCTAGTTTCTTTTATATATATGGTTGTTTTGTATATTTTTATTGCAGGTGATTATTAAGGAAAGAATTTTAAAAAATGGATAAGTTATTAAAGAGAAATTTGTTAGCCCATCTTAGATTTTTCTTAATCAAAAATTAAAAAAAAATGAGATTTGAAAGCAAATGTTATGGTGGTTGTCTCTACCATAAATGTTAGCGTTGCACCATTTCTTTCCTTATTTGTTTTTCTCTTTTGGTTTTTATTTATATTGAAATCCCTATATCATGTTTTTCGTTTGCATAGCACTGCTCTGTAATTTGAGACTTCTATATCGGTGACAATAGATTTCATTCAACCTGCCAAAACATTGTTTAAAAAGTTTTATTTCAAAATAATATTCAATATAATGTCTTTTAATGTGAGAATACCAATATTTTCAGTCACAAGATTTCCGAATTAGCATGCATATTATTCCTTCACCTTCTAGATGTTCAATATTTTCATAGAAGTAAGTCTTAACGATTAATACTTATTTCCCAATATAAGTTTTTTTGGGATTTTTTTCAGTTATAATACTGCGTTTTCAATTTATGATGAATATTATGTTGATTTTCTATTACGTTTTTATGTTAGCGCTTTTATTATGACATTATCTTCATTAGTTTCAGAATTTATTTGGCATAGAAAGTAACTAGAAGTATTGCAAATCGCTATAGATTATTGTCAACATATGGACTTGCGTTAATTTATATAGTTCTTCAAGTCCCTAAATTATAAACAAAGGCCCAAAAACATCAAGAATCTGGATTGCTTTGAATCTCTTATATAATTGGACTGCTTACGATAACCCATTGAATTTCATAATTTTGTATATGGTAGACTTTTCCTTTGCCTTTTTCAACTAGAAGCCCAGTATGTTAGCATGCAGTTGTCTCTTCTACTCCTCTTCAACTACCTGTGCAATTTTCTCTTCTACTATTGTTCAAGTACCTGTGCAATTTTCTCTTCTACTGTTGTTCAACTACCAATTCCATCTTGTTTTATCTGTGTCTAGCCCTCATTCCTAAACTATTTCACTTAGAATTAAAATTGTAATCCTTATTTAATGACGCTCGATAACACAATAGGTCTCTTTACAATAATGTATGCTACAATGTTAAGTAGAAGCCTAAAAGGTAGTCACATGAAGATGAATATAGACAGATTCCAGAGAAACTGGGATTTATTCCTGAAAAGTATGAGCCTCTATTGTTTAGTTGCCTTTTTTGGAGTCCACAGAATGATAACCACAATGGCTTTGGGAGTTTTATTGACATGCACATGGCATCCATTGCTTCAATATATCATTCAAGTGTTTCACTCAACATGATTACTGTTAGATGCTTTTCTCTCTTTCTTTTTTTATATTTGACTTCTGTAATGGTTCTTTCAACCTAGTTGTTCACATAGCAATTGTTTTTAACTTTTTTTAGCCTAGTTGATTACATGGAAATAGTTTATTGTTTATCTTTAGGAAAAATAACTCCTCTATTATTGTTATATGTGAACCCATTCACACCACCCTACAATTTCTTCCCTAGAAATGGTAATGTCATTGTGGCTTTAGACTATAAAATTTTACAACTCATACTTCTCTTTAAGAACAAAAATGAAATTGAACTCTTATGATCTAAATTAAACTCTTATGAAATGACAAGGATTTGCTAATAAAAATGTTTTTTTTGTTATGCAGTCTATCCGCGGATATCCATATCGAGGTAAGAAATTATTTTTCGTTTTGGATGTCAATGCCTTTTTAACAATTATTGTGTTTTCTTTTCTACTTTAAAAATTTCTCTTACTAACTTTTATTAAGTGTCGCAATATATATGTGTAGGTATCCAATAGGAATGAAAGACATCCTAAGAGATCACTTTTAACAGTGAGTAAAACCACAAATTTAAGCCACATTTAAAAAAAAATGACAATATTTGAAGTGGCATCATCCAAAAACACCCACAAAAGAGAGCACCAGGATCTGTTTCCCCATTACAACATGAATCTAGTTGCTTTAGTGTCAACACCAATTCTAATGCACATATTGTTGAGAAAAATCTGGATGAACCATTGGAAGGTATGATCATTTTTCAACTTTATATTTCTTATATAAATACATCAAGATTTTATGTTAAGAGATTCATATTGTTATTGTCTCAAAAGGTGTGATTTGTTTTCCAGAAAATTCTCAGCACGTACCATCACAACAAATTTATGGTTTGGAGCAAGAAACATCACAACTAGATCATGATATGGAGCAAGAACAACCACAACAAGAGCATGGCTTGGAAGGGGAAGATCCAAGTATTGAAGCCCATAGTACAACAAATGTGAAAAGGAAGGGTAGGGGACCAACAAAATGCCTCTTTGGAATCACTATAGAGGCCTCTGCATTGCCTGAAATTCAATTTAATGGGAGGGGACAACCTGTTGGTCCACAGTCAAAGAAATTATCCTCCTTTTTAGGTGTCCTTGCAAGAGAGATTGTAGGCATCAAACACATGGAATGGAAACAAGTGCATGAAGCAATTAAAAAAGACATATGGAGTGCAATCAATGTGAGTACCAACCAAATTATTATTAGATTTTTTTCTAAATTTCATTGGTGTATGTGAACGTGTGCATGATAAGTTTAATTTCAAATAAGTATTTGTATCTAATAATTCGTTGTTTATCTATTGTAGCGTACCTACCAAATAGACTTGTCAGCGAAGCAATGGTGTTATAAAGCAATATCTCAGTGCTCAAGAACTTACAGATATAATTTGTATAAAAATTATTATTTGAAATACAACACAGATGAGGAGAGGATGACAAATGTTCCTGTTGGAGTAAATGAAACTGATTGGATTGAATTTTTTAGAATACGATCTGACCCTAAATTCAAGGTAAAAATGAATGAAAAATCTACTTGTTATCATTAAATGAGATTTGAATTTGAATCCTTGCATATAATCAATTTCAATCTAAGCATTCATTTTTTATTGAGTTGCAGGAGAAGGCAAAAGTCAATCAGGAAAATAGGGCATTAGAACTAGAGACCCACACTTTTGGCCATAGAGGTTACTATAGAGTTGAACATGACCTTGTAAGTTGTAACCAAATATATTTTTTGTTCACAATTACCAATTGCAAATATACTTATCTAGACCATTGTAATTTTTGTGACTAGAATCAAACTTGCAATCAAAATGATGCGCCTATAACTAGCGCTGATGTGTGGATGAAATGTCATACACTCCAATTTCATCATTTAGTGCAGAGAGAATAGTAAGTTCTCGACCTATTCTTGAATCTATTTAATTTTTTTCTTTTTTAAATATTAATGATGATTCTTACATGTATTTGTTGAAATGTTGTCTTTGCTAGAAACAAATTGAATCGATACAAAATGATTCAGTGTCTCCTGCATATGCAACAAAGGAAGATGCCATTGAAATAGTTTTGGGGCCTGAGAGGAGGGGTCTTGTACGTGGGGTTTTCTATGGGGTTACTCCAACTGCTTTTTTTGGAAAAGAGTGTGCTTACAAGAGGCAATTACATAATACAGAAGAAAAATACAAGGAACTGGGAATATTGAAGGCAGCTGTTGAAGAATTAATGCAATGGAAAGCTGCCACGGAGGCGGTAAAAGAAAATGGTCGAGTTAATCCAGAACCAACCAACAATGTAAGAATTACGTGTAGGCTATTTAATTGTTGATGTATGCCATCTTTGAAGATTGAAATTTTAAAAGCACAATGACAATATGAACATGATTGTATTGTTGTACATGTGTAATTAATGAAATATTATTTTTGTAGCTTAACCATTCATCTTCTGATTTCATGGTATCGCATTCAAAATATTTATTTTTTAGCAGAGTTCCTTAAGTCCTAGTGAGGCTTCACTATAACAAACATATTGACTTCAGGACAACCTATTCATGACCCAATTGGCGACTCAATAACACGGGTAAATTTTATAGTTGTTTATTTTATTTTTTAATATTATCTTTTTATTCTATGGATTCTTACAAGAATTTGTTTATTTGCAGGGTCAACCACAATTACTACCTTCAAATAAAGGATTGAAGGGGAAAAAATGTTCACTTACATATTTTAATGGTCAAGTGAAGGTTGCAAAGGGTTACATAAAAAACACTGAACCAAATTTTGTCATGCCTAATGGAGAAGTATTAGGAGAAGGATATTATTTTGTGTGCCCACAATCAATCTTGGTTGATTCGGATTGTGAAATTAAGCTTAAACGTAGAAGTAGTCGATGCGAGTATTTAGCAGATGCACTTAACACTTTTATATGTTGGAAGAGCAGTGACATTGAATTGATCAATGATTGAGAGAGAAAAATGACTTGGTGAATTACTATCCCAACCATTTGAGGATGCTGGACGCAGATTGTGATAGCTTACTTGTGATTAATATCATGGTTAAGATGTTGGATACATGATTAATATTATAATTCTTTAAGATATATGTTTTTTTACATCAAATTTACTGCAATGTTCTTGCTACTGTTTCGTTTTTGTTTGTAAGCTAGATATATAAACCTTATCATGCTGGATATATACTTCTTATCATGCTTTGTAAATGTTGTGTAAGGGTTGCAAGCTTTGTGTGATTTTTGCTGATAGCCATAATCCTTTTCAATTAAGGCTTAAACAACTATGAAACCATTTAAATTATCCATCCTGCACTTGCTAATGATAGATATTTGCCAAATTATTTTTTCATTTTGATATTTTTTTTATTCCTTTGTTTTTGATGCTCAAGGAAGCACACATTTGGCTTATCAGGCACATATGCACTCTCTCTCTTACAATTTGGAATCTAAATTGATAAGATGGAACCAGTCCTTAAGGAGCTTGCATATGCTAATGATAGTGTGATTCCTCATCATGTTTTGATGTCACTACTCCTTTTTGCAGATCAAGCAGTTCTTTTGGCCTCATCCCTAGGAATATTTTAGTGTCAAGTTGACTGCTTAGGTTGGCTTTGTGATATTAGACACCTGGTGCTAAAGTTAGTAAAACTAGGGTGATGGTCTTTAATCCCATTAATGAAGCTATTTCTACTTCTCACTTTTCTTGTAGAGAACAACTAATGCCTATAATTTAGGAGTGCAATTTACATGTCTCTCTTATAGTGTCTTGGTGCAAAGGGTATGCTTCTTCACGTTCGCAATATTTCTAGATTCACTTTTAGGATATATTTTTAGGATGAGGCTCTTTGATGTTGTCATAAAATCCATAATTTTGTATGGTGTGATGAAGTCTTGGTTATATGAGTGGAAAGAGTTCACATTATTACGCTTTAGTGCAATTTTCTACATGGAATATTCCTCTTAGCGTGTCATGGTTTAAGTAGATTTTGGGGCCTAACCACTTTACATTCAATTTACCTTTAGGTTTAACTCTTGCTTATACAGATTCCACTAGTTGGGTGACCACTTCAAGATGTGATAGGTACCCTTTCTTTATGTTTTTTTTTTCTAACAAGTTCACTTCCTTTGATTAGTTCAGGCATATAGACTATATGGATATTTCAATTAGTCACTCCCACTACTTCGTTTCTCTTTTGATGCTCATCCTCATCTTTTGCCTTTGAGGATTAACACTTTAAAGATAGAGGAAATCTATAAAATATTTGTTTAAAGTTTAAGGTACTTAGCTCACTCATTATAAGCATTTAAACTCCAAGATGGTTTTGTTAATCTTGGGAAAGAACCTCTGGATAGAAGTCTGGTCTACTGAAATAACCCTGATGGTAGTATTTCACATGGCACAGACTTAGACTTATCCATATTAATATGTCTAAGATTTCTTATAGTTAATGTAGTTACATAACCTGAGTCCCCCATAAATGTTACTAATTGACAAGTAGATATTAATCTGTCAGTATGTAAATATCAAATATGAATGCAAGCAGTTCAAAATAGCTCACAAAATCGAAACTAGACTATTTCTTCAAGACTCTTTGCAAACAATGGTTGATTTTATATGCAACAGAGGATGTATGTGATGATCTTAACTAGCCTTATTGGTAAAATTGGGCTTGATGTGATGACTGCAACAAGATCCGAAGAAATTAGGCTCAAGCCTCAAAATCTTCAAAACAGGATATTTGAAGTTCACCAAGGTTGGATGGAACCAGCTAAAGTAGACTGGTGATTGAACTGATTTTAGACCTTTGATACAAACAAAATGCTAGAATTAGTGATAATTTAGGACCATTTGTTAATCCTCCGAGAATAATATTTTTGATTACTTTTGTTCAGTGTTAGCCAACTTCTTTCTTCATTTTTATATTTTTCTTATTCCTTTGTTTTTTATGCTCAAGGAAGCACACATTTGGCTTATCAGGCACATATGCACTCTCTCTCTTACACTTTGGAATCTAAATTCATAAGCTGGAAGAAGTCCTTAAGGAGCTTGCATATTATAATGATAGTGTGATTCCTCATCATGTTTTGATGTCACTGCTCCTTTTTGCAGAACAAGCAGTTCTTTTGGCCTCATCACTAGGAAGATTTTGGTGTCAGGTTGACTCCTTAGGTCGGTTTTGTGATATTAGACACCTGGTGCTAAAGTTAGTAAAACTAGGGTGATGGTCTTTAATCCCATTAATGAAGCTCTTTCTACTTCTCACTTTTCTTGTAGAGAACAACTAATGCATAGCATTTAGGAGTGCAATTTACATGTCTCTCTTATAGTGTCTTAGTGCAAAGGGTATTCTTCTCGTTCACGTTCACAATATTTCTAGATTCACTTTTAGGATATATTTTCAGGATGAGGCTCTTTGATGCTGTCATAAAATCCATAATTTTGTATGGTGTGATGAAGTCTTGGTTATATGAGTGGAAAGAGTTCACATTATTACGCTTTAGTGAAATTTTCTACTTGGAATATTCCTCTTAGAGTGTCATTATTTAAGTAGAGTTTGGGGCCTAATGACTTTACATTCAATTTACCTTTAGGTTTACCTCTTGCTTATATAGATTCCACTAATTGGGTGACCACTTCAAGATGTGATAGTTAACCTTTCATTATGTTTTGTTTTTCTAACAAGTTCGCTTCTTTCGATTAGTTCAGGCATATAGACTGTATGGATATTTCAATTAATCACTCCCACTACTTCGTTTCTCTTTTGATGCTCATCCTCATCTTTTCCCTTTGATTATTAACAGTCTAAAGATAGAGGAAATCTATAAAACATTTTTTTAAAGTTTAAGGTACTTAGCTCACTCAGTATAAGACTTTAACCTCCAAGATGGCTTTGTTAATCTTGGGAAAGAACCTCTAGATAGAAGTCTGGTCTGCTGAAATAAACCTGATGGTAGTATTTAACATGGCACAGACTTAGACTTATCCATATTAATATGTCTAAGATTTCTTATAGTTAATGGAGTTACATAACCTGAGTCCCCCATAACTGTTACTATTTGACAAGTAGATATGAACCTGTCAATATGTAAATATCAAATATGAATGCAAGCAGTTCAGAATAGCTCACAAAATCAAAACTAGACTATTTCTTCAAGACTCTTTGCCAACAATGGTTGTTTTTATATGCAACAGAGGATGTATGTGATGATATTAACAAGAATGATTGGTAAAAGTGGGCTTGATGTGATGACTGCAACAAGCTCCGAAGAAATGAAGCTTAAGCCTCAAAATCTTCAAAACAAGATATTTGAAGTTCACCAAGGTTGGATGGAACCAAGTGAAGTAGACTGGTGATTGAACTGATTTTAGACCTCTGACACAAATAAAATGCTAGAATTAGTGATAATTGAGGACCATATATTAGTCCTTTGAGAATAATATTTTTGATTACTTTTGTTCAGTGTTAGCCAACTTCTTTCTTCATTTTGATATTTTTCTTATTCCTTTGTTTTTGATGCTCAAGGAAACACACATTTGGCTTATCAGGCACATATGCACTCTCTCTCTTACACTTTGGAATCTAAATTGATAAGCTGGAACAAGTCCTTAAGGCGCTTGCATATGCTAATGATAGTGTGATTCCTCATCATGTTTTTATGTCACTGCTCCTTTTTGCATATCAAGTAGTTCTTTTGGCCTCATTCCTAGGAATATTTTAGTGTCAGGTTGACTCCTTAGGCTGGTTTTGTGATATTAGACAGCTGGTGCTAAAGTTAGTAAAACTAGGGTGATGGTCTTTAATCCCATTAATTAATCTCTTTCTACTTCTCACTTTTCTTTTAATCCCATTAATGCTGCTACTAACCTGAGGTCAACATATCAATGCCCAAAACACTTGTGAAGTCTAAATGCCAAAGGTATATCTTACATTTTGGTCTATGTGTAATTTCAATGTGAATGGAGGTTGAATGTATCAATGTTAAGACCAATACATCGTGGCAATATGTCAATGTATCAAACTTCATCAAATATGACATCTTAGTCAAGTATACTCAAATTTCAAGGTCATATCAGTGTAGGGTAGATAGGTTCACTTTCTATGTGTACTAATGTCCACAAATTTGATGCAAAAATCAATATTGTAGGGTCACATAAGGTAAGTGTTATGGCACTATGTTTTGGTTCATAATTGCAATGAGAGGTTTTGGTTCATTACTTCTCACATGTTATAGAATTTCCAGAACCTAACATGGCACACAATCAAATTTATGCCTCTCTTTTACATTGCTTACTATGATGCTAAAATTAATATAGAATGTGATTAGCACAAATAATATACAATCAGCACAAGACTACTTAAGGCAAAGAGAAAATCCTTTAAGTTTGAGTGTGCCTTAAGTGCATAACCTACTAAAGACTCTTTTTAAATCTAAACAACAAACTCATCTCACTGATAAGTTCTCTAAACAAAATCATCCCAAAAAGTTCTCCAACTACCCTGGTAAACCTGTTGATATTTGAGCTTGCACCTAGAATGGCCAGCAAAACCAACAAGAATGGAGTCCACAAACATACCCTGTGTATAATCAGCAGAGTACTTGTAGTTATTTAATGTGAATGCATACTTACTTGCATAAATCTCTATTGTTCTTAATAAAAAAACTACATAAATAAATCGTACATCGTAAGGATGTTAGCATAGGACTTGGTGAGGAGACTATTTCCAAGTGTTTAGAGAAAAGCTTGTACTCCTCAAAAACAGGGTATGCTTCTCAGAGTATGGATATTGAAGTCAAATGCAGCATTTTTCAGGTATTTATAATATCCGTGGGGAGATTATCAAAGAATGAAGCAGGCTTGGACTTTAAAATTTGTTTTTAGATTTATAGGTTTAGTTGGTAGTTTTAAATTGTAAAATTTTCTCCCTCTTTAGATTCAAAAACATATGGAAACCCTTGCTTCTGAGAGTATGAAAATGATGGTATGAATTTTTTATACAATAAGAGTATGAAGAAAGAGATGAGTTGGGTAGTTTAAAGTGTATTCACAGTTATCACGAGGCCTACATCAAGCAGTGATTGCTTCAGAAAAACAAGTGTCCAGTATGCAATATTTCTGTCATTTCATAGCAGGAAAATTCTAGTTTGTTGCATTTTTTTCTGTTTCTGTTAGGGAAATCTTAGGATCAGTGCTTTGATGAAGCAGCAAGCCCTTCCCTTGATTTTCTTTCCTTGGGCTGGTGTTTAAAATTTTAGAAAATATTGTACATGTAAATATCCTTTGTGCAACATGCATTCTCATGAGTATTCCTTTGATAATGTTCTTTTGTTTTTCTGGTAAATTATGCTTATAATATTCCTTCTACAGATATGGCTAGCGTTAACCATATGTAACTTCCCCTTTGTTAGGAGCTTTGTTAAACTATTAACCATATGCAACTTTGTCAGAATGTGATCCAACACTACCAACTCCCTAATGAACTTGGAATCTTAGGAAATTGTATTGAATATCAATGTGTTTGAAATGGTCATGACACATTGGATTTTCATAGAGCTTTATGTAACTTTGATTCTCACAAGAGACAATATTGGGCTTCAATAACTGATTGGTTGACTCTACAATCAAGTTGCAAATCTAGATAGCTTCATAATAAGTATATGAAACTGCCATATACTTTTCTTCAGTGGAACTAAATGCAATTGTTGCTTCCTTCTTGTTGATCTGATAAAAATGATTTATAAAATGATAATAATGACGTTTAAAATGAGCCTTATGATGGTCTACTTATACACATTGATTATTCACGAGGTGTAGGGGTATGTTTATAACATCACTTCCCTTGAAAGCTTTGTCTTGAAAGCATAGTAATTAGAATTTTCTTTAGTTAAGCACATTTTTGTGGTGGAATGAAGTTTATCAGATATCTATTTATAATTTGTAGAGGTTTGAATTTGTTTGTCCTTTGAGTGTTGGTGAGGTTTCTTTGTATTTTTTTCATCATAGTCTAAAGTCTTTTGACCTGATTGTTTAACATGAATGCTTTATGCTTATTGGCAATATATTTGAAATACCAGCATGATCAAGAAACTGTTATGGTTAATTAAATTACTAATTAGGTACTACAGAAAGAGGATGATGTTGAGAGGGCTTGCCTGGGTGACTCTGGGAGCAACCCGAACGTGGTTAGAAAAAGCTCTTCTAAGTTACGAATATGAAGAGAAAGAACTGGTGATGTATATGTGGTTGCTCAACCTAGGCTGTATGGAAAATCTTGGCAGAGAGTGTTTACCTTTCCGTGTCTTCTCAAAAGTAGGTTGTCTGGTCACAAAATAAGATCACTACATGTAGGTGATGGTTTTGTAGTAATTTATTAGCCTTATCTTCAGAATGGCTAACATAGACGAGCAAGTTTGAATATAGGATATAATTTGATGAATTTGGATATTTAGAGTTAAAGAAAAAATTGTGGTGATGTTTGGATGGGTGCTAATTTGTAGGGTTTTCCATTTTTATAATTTTCTTTGTTGTGCTCTCTACCATGCTACCTAGTTGCTTTTCTGTTGCCCTAGCATTTTAACTTTTTCAATGTCTATCTCTCTATTGTTTCTTGCCCCATTTGAAATATAATCCTTATTTGGTAGGTGTTTTCTTCAATATAGTGTGAATATTTTTCCATCACACAGCTTCTGTGGCATTTGTCTACGCAAATAGCTTGTAAGGCCCATTCATCAGGGTATTTGATTAAATGAAATGAATATCGATTATCACCAACTAATGGTACCTGCAAATATTTGCTCTAACAATTCTACAGTTTTCCTGTGCCAACAATTATACAACATTTTAACCTCATGAACTAGTCTCCTCTATTCTCTTAGCTGATGCTATAAGCACTTATTGCTGTTGTCAAAGCTTTTACTCTCTAGTCCCATTGAGCTATTTCAGTTATTTGTGGACATTGATCTATTTTCAATTCATTTCTTCAATTTTTCTGATTGTTATGCGTTACCTTTGGCCAGTGAATTCTTTCTTACCTATGTTGTTTCCGCATAAGCATTCCAGCCAGCCAGAGCAACAGGGGCAGCAGGAGCCACTCAGTCCAGCCAAAGCCTAGTAGGGTCAGCGCAAAGGAAGCAAGAGCCACACAGGGCTGATGCGCAGACCCAGTCAGGGCAACGTAGGGGAAGTGTAAGCCCTTCAGGTGTGACGTAGGCCTGAGAAGTGCAGAGGTTGACATAGGCCATTCAGGCTAACGTAGAGTGATTCAGATCAACGTATTTCTGCAATTTTTATTTCTCTGTTGGGTGAACCAATTTTGGTGCCTAGGATTGTTGTAATTAGATTCTGCATAATAATGAAAACCCTCTAGAGCTTGCTCCACCGGTTTTCCCGCATTGGGTTTCTTCCAGTGACAGTTGTCCAAAAAATCTGTGTGTCACTTTTTCTATGAGCATGTTGTTCAATATTTGATATGTATGTGTTGGTTCCTAGTTGTATTTACTATTTACTTGCTAATTTATTAAATATTTCAGAAATTAACTTTTAACTTAATTGAAGTAGGAGAAGTAAATCAAGATACTGCAGTAGGTTTTCTTAGATTAAGAAATTTTCACATTCCCTAGGTCTAACCCCATTAGGTCACCTAGGGTAACAATTTCCTAGGAATCTAGCTAGAGGAAAACTTCTATCTCCTAGAGGCAGATGCATTGTTGGGTTCCCTCACTCTCCTCAGAACTTGGCCCAATTCTGATGGTGGAATCTTCGAATACCTCAAGCCCTAGCTCTAGGATCAAGTTTTTCCTAGGTGGTCCCAAGGATAGAACCTAGTAGGATAAATTCGACCTATCGAAGTAAAAAATATTTTCTGATCCTTTCCCCTCACCTTGCCCAGGATAGGAACATCATTGGTTGCTAAATTCCATCCCCGAACCTGGGCTGGGTCAACTTGGCCCCGTGTGGTCCCATTTGGTGTCAAAGGCCTTTCATCAAGGACCATTTGGGAATCCAAGTTCCCAAAGGATTTTAGGGATTGAGAACTTCGTTCATAAGTATTTTCCTTCTCCCTCAACCCTTCAATCCCCCTCCTCTCTCCCTAGAAGATAAATTCACTTAATCAGAAGGAAAGCAAGTCCCACTCTTTATTTTATCTTAGGGAAAGGGTTTCGAGGGTCACTTCCCACCTATTCCTTGACCTATACTCTACAAGTGACTTCCTAAACTACCGGGACTCCACCCAACGGTGAAATTCCGTGAAGAGCACAGAACCTTTGTTGTGGTGACAATGGGATAAGCCTCCATCATTTCCCTTGTCCTAGCAGTTTCCCTCTTAGGAACCCCTTTTAGGCCCACTACTCGTTTGAGTGGTAGCAAGTTGTTCACAATTCCATTTGTGAACAACTCTGTGGTATGCCCACTTTTGCCATATTATAGCTCTAAGATGAGAAGTCCAGGGCTATGGAGGCTGCCCTTCCTCTCTCTGAATCAATCCTCTACAATATAGTGAACTAGGGCTATTTGGTTGGCCCACTTGACTGTTACTTTAGTCCTTCAAAGTTTGCACATCCTTAGGCCCTATACACCTACCCTTCTACCAATTTTTTTGTCCTTCACCAGAAAAAGAGTCAAGGCTCTTCTTTGATAGTAACCTAACAACCGTCCAACTGTACTTGGAATACCATCAATCTGCCCAACCAAAGTCAATTCTTTTTACTGATCTAGGGCCAACAATATTGTCTTCATCTAAGGCTCTTCAAATCTGCCACCTAACAAGGGTTTAAGTCCTCTCAAGATCACTATTCTTGTGTATCGACAATTTGATATTTGTTGTCCAATCTATGAACAAATATGAACTACTCCTCTTATCATACTTCTAAAAATCTGTAGATGACTGAACTAGGGTCACAAATCAGCCACTAACAGTCCATTTACTAATTTTTTTATAGGTTTCTTTAGATATTTGTCTAAAACTCTATGGAAAGTCAACCAAAATAAACTCCTCTGCATGCCAATCCATTCTTCATATCACACATTTCTTCTGCATGCTCAATCTTTTGCTCATGTTCCACCCTCCTCTGGATCTATTGTCTCCACACATACTGAATCTGCAAACCATCTTCCAGATTTGTGGTCTTTATTACAGAAATAAACCTCGCTCTAAGGGTCACAACCCTTCTTCTTCGACGCAATTTTTTCACAGTCTTAAGAGCATACCTTATGAACTAAACATGCTAGGAACCTGTCCTAACTAGGGCATTATACTTATGTACTTCTAATTGTTGTAGAACAAACCCTATCCACACATAGAAAAAACATGACTCTTGCCTCCATAAGAGACTCGAACTAGCTCATATGGATCCATAGATTCTGGGCATTTCTTTGACTGAATCTTAACACGAACTTCAGATATAAATGTCGACCCTTAAACTAGGGTTAAATCAGTCAGTATTACACCTCCGTCGACTTCTATTATGGCTCTAAATTACAGTGCAAGCCCTCCTCCATTTATGTTGGTCTTTATCACAGACCTTGCGGCCTACTAACCACCACAAGGCAAGATGGTATCAGCCCTCTCTTATATTTCAAGTAGAAAATATAACCAACGAGATTCAATCTGATCTTGTAATGTACTAAAACAAGATATTGAATCCTTCCTACAATTTGTGGAAACAACACACGATCACACAATCACATATAAGTAAGAGAAACAAGTTATCAATCTCACAACACAAGATGTATCCGGGGAAGCAACTACTCAAAACCCTCTATCTCTATTTTGTATTAAGTCAAGGAATCATGAAACAATACAATGCTTAATCTCTCTTGAGATTCTCCAACACTCTGCCAATTATCTCCTACTAATCTAGGAAAAATCGGTCTAATACTTAGCCAAATCTCAGCCTGCCTTGCTCATGCAATACCTATGGAATTATATCCATATTAATTAGGAAAATCAACCTTCCTTGATTGCGCAATCCATCATGGCATCCTAGTGATTTTATAATTGCACATGGGAAATTTTCTATAAATACAACTGATAGTTATGTTCCTCTGAACTATGTTATAATAAGGATGACATGTCTTTTTTATTATTGAAAAATGAGATAAAACCCTAGACAACCAAAACCCTAACCCTAGGAGATGTAACACCAAGAGTTTATGGGCCCCGTTGGGATTAGTTGGATATCCAACTTTCAGGGGTCGTAAATTGGTCATATGATCTTTGTTTGACGCACATGATACCTCGTTAGAAATATCTCTCCGAGGATTACAACTGCTAATGTGATTTCTATGAAATCACTAAACCTTTCTTGCCCAAAACCATCGTTTGGGGCCTCAAAATGGCTCCAGAAGTTCAGGTCCCGAAAAACTGACAAAAATAGTAAACTGTGCTATAATTAAGGAAACTGAAAAACTGAAAGAGACAATGGTGAGGGCCCAAGTGGAATAGGCGGGTGGACACCAATATCCACCTTGATCACCTTAAATCGAATTTCTTGAGCTAACTCAGTCATCATGACTTAGTTAACTGACACAAGTTGTTATGAGACGAAATTCCAATTTATTGTCCAATCCATTTAAGGGAAAAATAAATTGGATACCTCACATTCCTCACTCATAGTACATCAAAATTCCTCTCCAGTGTGGGTGCATTTTTTTTTGTCCTTTCTAGTTTCCAATTTCACTGTTTTTTGTTGAAAATTTCAACACTCCCTCTCGACAAGAAAGGAATTCAATCTATCCCCATCCGATACCTTTGGAATGTTTTGCATGCTACACTTCTCTAGTGTTGTTTGCACCTGCAAATCCTGAAACTGAATAGCCTCCAAACAACTTACTCAGTATAATGCATCTGTCATCAGATTCTTTTGACTACTGCTAGCTACTGCACCTATCTAGTACTAGATTCTCTGCACTACAGCTGACATCTACATCTGTGCCCTTTGAACTATTGCTAACTCTAATTTGTGATCCAGTATTTGACATCTGTGACTTTGATTTCTGTGTTGTTGACATCTGACTAAATCAATCTAACTGATCCTTCCTACTACTATTGTACTGTGGCTCCTCGTAGCCAGGTTCGATCCATGAGACACGCCATATCAATGGAACTTACCCAAATTTCTTATCTTGGGATTATGTTTACACATCACCCCACCAGCTTACACCTTGAGGTATGGTTGCTCCCTCTTCCCATCCGGCTCGAAATTTCCCCCTCATAGAGGCCTCTGCTTGAGTGGATGCTTCCACTCAGTCTCCTCTCCGATTCTCCAATTGTGGCATATACTCCACAACCTTCTCAGACTGCTTCTCATGAGGATGCATGTTGAGAGGTAATTTATGCTCCCTTTAAACAACCAAGTCTCTAACTTCCACCTTTCTCCTAAAAGCTTTGCATGCATCTGGTACCTCAATTACATATAGGTTCTTGACTTGCACACAGTGTAATTGTCCTGACATTACAAAAAAATTCTAAAAAAGAGTTGATTTTAAATCGATGATATCTCCCTCATCTGAGCTCCGATTCTACCTATTTTTTTTTCTATTTCGGTATATTTTTGCAAGGAATCCAAATATTCTATTTGTTTTTGAAAATTTTACACAAAAATATTCAAATATTCTCTACAAAATCGCCACCCAAAAAATTCATGCTCTAATACCTTGTAGAAAATCTAACCAACGAGATTCAATCTAATCTTGTAATCTACTAAAAAAAGATATTGAATCCTTCCTACATTTTGCAGAAACAAAACATAATCGTGTAATCACATAAGAGAAATAAATTATCAATCGCACAACAACATTTGGGGAAAGAAACTGCTCAAAACCCCTCTATCTCTATTGTGTATTAAGTCAAGGAATCATGAAAGAATACATTAATTCTTAATCTCTCATGAGATTCTCTAGTACTCTGTCAACTGTCTCTCGTTGATCTAGGCAAACTCGGTCTAGTACTTAGCCAATTCTCATCCTTACTTCAGCCTGCCTTGCTCATTCAATTGCTAGGGAATTAACTCCTTATTAATTAATAAAATCAGTCTTCCTTGATTGCGCAATCCATCATGGAATCCCAATGAATTTATAATTTCACATGGGAAATTTTCTCTGAATACAACTGATAGTTGTGTTCCCTTTAACCTCTGTCCCAACTGGGTATTCCTCGAAACTAACATGCGTGCAACTATTAATAGTGAATTATTAGTTATATGATTGATAACTCATTGTGAATTAAATCTAATTTAATTCAGTAGACCTCTCACTAACTCATCACTCAGTTAGAACCAGTTAAACTGATTTTAACGGATTTAATTGAGTTGATTACACTTGCACCCCACTAATGCATCAACTTCAACTGGACCCCAAAAATATTAGAATCCCTCTAGATGCCTCATCTCAGACCCTCAAGTACTTGAATTTCTTGAGCTAAGTTGGTCATGATGACTTAATTAACTGACACAAGTTGTTATGAGATGAAATTAAAATTTATTGTCCAATTTATTTAAGGGAAAAATAAATTAGACGCCCCATATTCCTCACTCCTGGTGCATCAAAATTCCTCACCAGTGTGGGTGCATTTCTTTTTTGTCCTTTCTAGTTTCCAATATCACTGTTTCTTGTCGCAAATTTCAACATTTCAAAATTAGATGTGGCCTTCACACAAAGACACCATTGAAATCACATGCCCAGATTCTCATGAGAAACCTCTCTTAAGCTCGATCTACCAGAAGAGAACCAACAATATGCCATCCTACTTCCTAGCGCAAACCGACCCTTAAGGTATGCAACATTCTTCTGAACGCTCACATGATGATCTTTCTCTTGGAGGATGATCATGACCTCCCTTTAGCAACCCTTACTCACCCTCGTACTCGACCTACTTTAGGACTACATCTCTCTTCACCCCCTTGATGTGCCAGATAGTGGGAATACATGTCAAACATGCTAATATGTGCCAATTGATAAGGCATGCCAAGATGTGCAAGGGTGTGTCAATGCATGTCAGGGAATGTCAAGAAAGAAAAAGGGAGAAAAAAGTTAAACTACAAGGAAATGAACACATAAGAGGGTTAATAAGTCATCAATTTACCTTTTCCAAGAGGGGCATGCTAGGCACACCAACACTAGGCAAAAATAGGTGCCAAGTGCAAAGTCTTAGTGCATTCTAAGTGCCAAGTATTCCTTTGTTGCTTCTCATCTACTTTCCAACAATTTATAATCACAAATAAATTTAATATTAAACCATGCCAAATCATACCAAGGCATCTCAACGTATTCCATACATGCTAAGAATTTCCAAGCGCCAACACATTCCAAGCACCAATATGTGTCAGGGACTAGTGTTATGCATGTTATGAAGTGGAAGGGAATGTTTAAAAGTGCTAAGGTGTGCTAGAGAGTGATAATTCATGTTCATGATTGTTAAGGATTACTAGGAAAAAACATTAAGGGAGCACTAGGTAAAAATTCATGAAAGTTAATGAATATGAGGAACGTGTGCCAGAGACTAGTGTTAATGAGTGTTAGTTGTAATGCCAAGGAGGGACTAAAAAGGTATGCTAAGCATTGGTAAGGCATGCTAGGGAATATCAAGGCATGTCAAGAATTCCCAAAGTGTGCTTGGGAGTTCCAGGGTGTGCTAATTATATCATGTGCCAAGATATTCCAATACATGCTAGGTGCTAAGGATGTGGTGTAGAGTGCCAGGGTATGTCAATATGCGTCAAGGCAACAAAAGGAAGAGCCAATAAGAGGGTTAATAAGTTAGGACTTTATCTTTTTGAAAAGGGGCATGCTAGGCACACTAATAATAGGTCCCAATACATGCCAAGTGGCATTGTGTTCCAAGTGCTAATATATGTCAATGCATTCAACCAAGATGTTCCAGGGCATGCTAGGGACTATATGCAGCATGACAACACATGTTAGGAGAGTTAGATGTTGTGCTAGCGCATGCCACCATGTGCTTGGGCGTCAGTGTCATCACAAGATGTTCTAGGTACAAATATGTTCCAATACATGTGGGGTGCTAAGAAATGTTAGTGTGTGCCAAAGCATTAATTTAAGGCATGCCCAGATTGGTGAGGATCATTAGGTATTTCTCATTAATAGAATTGTCAAAGCTTGATTATGTATTAAATAATATATTTCCTACACACAGTAGTGGAACTTTATCTAAAGGGAATTTGCTAGATAATAAACTTAATATATATGAATCATGTGTCGACTCATAGGAAATCTCTATTCGACTAGTTATTACTTGAGGGAAATGATACACACTAATTAATTCTAAAAAATTGACTGACCCTAACCACTATGGCCTTGGACATATTATAAAAAATAATCCACAATAATGGTAGTAAATCGTTAAATTTTAACAAAAAATATATTAACAGGCACATAGCGTCATCAAAAACTAATTGGAATGATCAATGATGACGGGCATTTTTTTGACCGTCACCAAGAGTAACAAAAAGAGCATTGGTGAGGGTCATTAAAACTTCGTCACTAGAAGTGTCACCAAAGAGAGAATTAGTGATGGGCCTCTAATGATCCTCACCAGAAGTGTCATTGAAAATGTCTTTGGTGACAGACCATAAAGGACCATCACTATATACAATTACAATGACGGTTTTTTAATGATCAATGATGACGGATATTTTTTGACCGTCACCAAAAGTAAAAAAATGAGCATTGGTGAGGGTCATTAAAATTTTGTCACTAGAAGTGTCACCAAAAATAGAATTAGTGATGGGAATTTAATAACCCTCACCAAAAGTGTCATTGAAAATGTCTTTGGTGATGGACCATAAATAACCATCACTATATACACTTACAGTGACGGTTTTTAAGGACCGTCACCATATGTGACATTGGTGATGGACCTTAAAGGTCTGTCACAAGCATGACCCTCACCAATGTGATTTTTTATTGTAGTGTGTATGTCAAGCTTAGAAAGTGTAGTTTCATTCAGTATTAGCTTAAATAATTGGGAGATGGCTTTTCTATGGAAGGGATAGTAGTGGACGCGAAAAATATTAAAGCTATCATGATGTGGTCTACTCCTAGTAAATTGGATGACGTTAGATCATTCATGGGACTTGTAGGTTATTATAGGCGGCTTATCAGAAAATTCTCATGGATTGGCTATCATATTACATATTTTCATAGAAAAGGGAAGAAGTGTGAATGTACTGAGGAGTGTGCCACTAGTTCTAAGCAGTTGAAGCATTTTCTCACAAATACTCTAGTTTTGAATATTACAGATCCTGATAAGGAGTTTGTAGCTTTTATAGATGCTTGAATGGAAGGACTTGTTAGAGTCTTGATGGAGGAATGGAAAGTGGTATGCTATGAGTAAAGGAATATTAATGAGCATGACAGGCACTATGTGCCTCATTATCTTGAGTTGGAAATGATCATTCTTACATTGAAGATATGTAGACATTATCTTCTTTCTAGGAGTTTCGTCTTGATGAGTGATCACAGTGAGCTAAGGTACTTATTTTGTTTAAAAGTGTAACTAGATTTGGTATTCATAATGACTGGTAATTATGAATTTATGTAATGAAGAGACAAATATAATAAAATGTATTTTATAATTTTTTCCTCATGGGTTTCATGAGAAAGGAGTTTTTATTATAGGTCAAACACTTCTTGTTGATGTTTTTAGGGATTTGTCATCTTTTCATAAATGTAATTAGAGTCATTTATATGAATTCATGTTACACTTGTGAAAGGACACATTGTTGATGTAAAATGTATGCTCTAAGTCCTTGTCACAAAGCTCCAAAGAAGTCGGCTTAAGTATGTTGAAGATACTCGTTGGTGAAGTCTTCCTACCCACATGAGATTATGTCGGCCTAGAGAAAGAGACAGTCACTATATGAGTGAAATTTGGCCTCATTTGAACACAATAAATTCAGACAAGTTTGAGATAGGAATGTGAGATAAGGTCTATGGTTTGGTGTGAAGAAGGGAGGTTTTTCAATGAAGGTAGAGAAGCTCAATCTTGAGTTTAATAATCGCCATCAAGTTATGTGATAGGTATTTGAAGTGTAGGACTAAAATTTAGTATGAAGGAAATATATAAGTCATCTCAACAAAATATATCACTCTGATTGGGTTAAGAAAGATAAGGGTTATATCTATTTGAAGTAACCATACCTATCTCGCATGTTTCACGTAGGCCGAGGGCTATCTCTGTAAGGAACATGTATGCAATGTAGTGCAGAATAAGGTGACTAGGGAGAAAAGAAAGGAAGGTTGCAAGGTGTGCAAGGGAATTTTTTTCGGTCATGGGTTAGCTTATTTTAGATATCTCAAAAGAAGTGTTGCAGAAAGAAAGGATATATCTATTTTGGGTTCAATGGTTTAACAAAAGAACGAGGAAAAGTCTCTAGGAGCTCGAGGCTAGATTAAAGGAGAGTAGAAAATGAGTTCACTTGTTAGGGCTAAGAACCGAGCTTTCCTAGTGCTGGTGGAAAGTAGTGAAAAAAGGAAGGTCAACATGAGGATCCTAGAAGAACAGGTAACAAGGGTTTTGGCTATGTACTAGTGTCAAGGTTCTTTTTCATGGTCTCGGTACTCATCAGTGGAAGATATATAAGAATAATTTTTATCGGATTTTTCTCTCCAAGAGGGAGAGGTTTTGGCCTTTTCTTGAAATCCTAAACATTGTGCCTCTTATGAATTTGATAATTGAATTTATGAAGAACATAATAATCTAATGAAGATAACATGTAAGTGAAAAAATTATTACGAAATCACAAGTAATTATCAAGAAGAGGAATTTTTAATAAAAGCTCTAATTTCTCAACATGTTTGACCAACCCAATATGAATGTTTGATAGGCTAGATGGTCGGATACCCTTAGTGAGTTTGACTTTGAGATCAAATACATCAAAGGTAAGGAGAAAAATGTTGCATATTCCCTTAGTAGGAGAGTGCAGGTGAATCTTATTTCATTTGTGAGCTCTTATGGGACAGTTTTACAAGATCATATATTGCATGTAGGGAAGCACGGTGAGAGGTATCAACAACTAAAGTAGATATTTTAGTAAAAGGGTGAAGGTGATAGGGATGAGGAGTATCACCTCACATGATATGGCTTGGCTAGATTCTCAAACATGATTTATTTCTCAGATAGAAGTGAGATCGGGAAGCTTATATTAAGGCAGTTTCATGTTAAGCTATTTTCAAGCCACCTAGTATACGAGAAAAATTTGAAAGTTGTTAAGAAGCTCTATCATTGGATTAACTTGAAGAAACAAATGGCTTAGTTTTTTGCGAAGTTCTTCGAATATCAATGGGTGAAAGAAGAGTGTAAGCATCCAACTAGTCTATTGTAGCCTATTCTGATTCCAAAATGGAAATTTGAGTCATTTTCATGGAATTCATTAAATTTTTTCCAATGACGTTAAGAAAATATGATGCCATAAAGACTTTGGTTGGTAGGTTGAGAAAGCTATCCCAATTCATTGCCGTGAATTCTACAAATTCATCTAGTGAGGTATCTCAGATATTCATCAGGGAGATAGTGAGGTTGGATGGTGTTCCCAAGAATATTATATCAAATAGAGATGCCAATTTCACTTCCATGTTTTGGAAGGATTTCATAGTAGGCTTGGGGATATAGTTAGCTTTCAGTACAAATTATCATCCACAGAAAAATGTGTTTCCATTTTTGTGTATATATATCTAGCTAGTTGATGTTGTCATTGTTTCATGGTGGGAACTAGCTCAAGTTGGAATTAATGTAAACTCCTTGTAGCCTAGCTAATGTATGTATGACTTCATTAGCATGGTTGAATCTAGTTGAGTTGGCAATGGCATGATTATGTTGGGATTGAATTCAATAGTATGGCATCACTAATGATGGTTATATGATGGCATTGGTTTGATTGTTGATTCTCCTATATGTGGATGATGTAGATCTACATGTGATGGAGATGATTGTTGGAACACTAGTTGAGTTGGAAACTAGATATTCATCTAATTATTCATGCTTATTCTCATGGAGATGACTTGTTGCAGTGATGGTTTGGAGTCATGATGGTGATGATTTTTCAGATGTGCTATAGAGGTTTGTTAGAGGTGTTGCATCTTCTACAATTTTTTTTCGGAGAGTGGAGGACTTGTTGGCACTATTGCCAACTTTGTTTGTTTCCCTTTAAGGTAAAATTGGAAGTGACACTTAGGACACATGTTTGATCCACTTGTAGATGTGTTAGAGGCTATGAAAGAGGTTTGAAGGTTTTTACCGGAGTTGGAGAAGGTGATCAATAAGCTGTCATAGGTTCTGGACTAAAGTTCATTTTTTTCCTTATGTTATTGCCCATTTTCTCCCATGGGGGCTTATCCATGTGAGTGAAATGCTATAGTTATTGTGATACAAGCATGTGCAAGTGAATGAATGTTCTAGTTGAGTTCATCCGATGTTATTTATGCGACTGAGGTTTTTCACGAAAATTTATCTACATTCCTCGCGTAAACCTGATGGAAATTGGCATGGAAATTCACAAAGGCTTATAACATAAGTTTTAAAGGTCGTCAATGGTTTGAAAAATTCCCCCAATGATGTGAACCTTTTTACTACACAAGTAGTGGTGTTAGTGGATTGATTTGTTCCAATTTTTGCACCTTTTATCCAAGCCCAAAGGTCAAGTTTTCCCTCCATATTCTATATATTCGATTTTGGAGTTGGTTGATTGTAGGTTGAGTATGAGAGTAAAGGAGTGAAGGATGCATAGAGATGGAATGCTTCAAAATCAGTTGAGACTATAGAACTGTTAGTTGACATTTGTAAATTTATGCATAGTGATAATATCTAAAGCATGATGAAAAATATATCATATTTATAGCTACTAGAGCATAGATTGTGTTTATAACATTGTTGATTCCTGAGTGTTTTATTGGTGGTAATTTGGTATTCAAATTTGATGCATATATTTGATCCACTATTTGGTTCAAATTTTTCTTATGATTTGCAGAGAGTCTAGTTGTTGAGAGCATGATTGTAAAGTTGAATTCTTGTTTATTAGAGCATGTTGGTCCTAGTTTGAAAATAAATGAAATGAGGTCCACATAGTGCTGAGGAGCAGTGACTTCATGAGAGAGGAGAGGTGATTTTGAAGCTTCAATGAATGGAATAGTTTATCCATTGAATCAAAGTTGGATAATCCAATCATATTTGGGTGAGGATCATTGATCATGGTGGCCTTCAGTGGATGGTACTTCGTAGATTAGTGTCAAAACCGAATCTTCTGTGCTGATCAGTAGAATCAATTCTCTTGTTGATTGGTGTTGGCCTTTTGTGTATGATGTCGAGTCTTAAGGCTGATCAGAGTCATCTAACTATGTAGAAGACAAATTTCTTTACATAATATAAATTCAGAGCAGAGAAAAAAAACAAGGGTGATATTTCTCCTCGAAGGGTTTCCACTAGAAACCTTGTGTCTTATGTGTGATAATGGAGCGTGTAAATTTTTTATTGTTTATGTTGTTACTTATGGTTTTCAGTTATGCTTATGTAATGCACATGTTTAATGAGTTATTTATAATATGTATTTGATTCAATAAGTGAATTTAATAAAAGGAAAAAATCATATACATGTCACATTGCTAATTCACCCCCCCTCCTCTCTCAGTAGTGCTGAAAGGTTTCCAACCAGATGGATAGATAGAGATGGTTAATATGATCCTTGATGAAATGTTGAGGACGTATGTCATGCATTTGTAGAGGAAGTGGGAGGAGTATCTTACACTGGTAGATTTCACATATAATAATGGGTATCATGAATATTTGAGGATGAGTCTATTTGAAGCTGTCTATGAGCATAATTATAATACTCCTATCAACTAGAGTGATCTAGTGAACAGGGTACTGACTCGACCAGATATGTTGGTTGAGATGGAACAGGAAATGAAATTTTTGAGGAATATAAAGGCATCACCTAACAGTTATAAGGGTTAGGCATATCAATGTAGAGCATTCAAGGAGTTTTAGGTTCGATAGCATGTGCACCTGTGCATCAATCCCAAGAGGAGCTCCTTGAGGATTGGCTCATGTGCCAAGCTGACACCTCAGTATTGTGGGCCTCTTGAGATACTTGAGAGAAATAAACCAATGGACTACCAAATTCCACTATCACAAATAATGAAAGTAAATTAGGTTTTCCATGTTTCATTACTTAATATATATGTCCAATATGTTAATCATGCAAGTGATTGGTATGTATTGCAGATGGAACCATAGAGATAATTCCAGCCGAAACCTCAGTGCATTTTACAGTATAAATATATTATGCTCCAAAACAAATAAATAGATTAAGTTTAAGTGTAGTGGAAGCCTTTTGGGACTGATGAAGCTACATGGGATATGGCTAATCATATGTGGGATTTGTGTTCTTATTTATTTATTAGTTGAGAATATTTTTTTGGTTTATGTGTTTTGGTTTATATTTATATATGCATATGTGTTGTGAAGATAAATCCCCTCTATGAACAGAGGCGATCACTCTAGACCTAGAGTGGGTCTCGCAACTTGAGATACTTATTAATGCAAATCTTTCTTAGCTAATATTCAGAATGTGATAAGGAAGGAGATATAGGTACCTTTTCCTGATGTTATGTTCGAACTCGTTGATGGTGGCCTTGATCTAGGATCCTTTTAGGCTCAATCCTTGCTATTGGTGGCACAAAAACACCTGTTTATGATCAATATGAAATAATAAACATAATAAAATATGTAATAATCATTAAACATTAGCTATCTAGTAGATCAAGGAGTACCAAAATATTTTCACAAATGATTAGAAATTTATAGAAAGAAAACATCAGATGTTTTATTAATGATTATAAAAGGGAGAGCTTACAACCTAAGCATTGATGTTGGATTCCTCCCTTTGGTGAAAATACAATTCCTTCATTGAAGCTCTAATAATTCTTTCTCACGAAAAACTTAGGTGCTACCACAGTTCAGGAATGTAAAAGGAACGAGATTTTATACCAGCCCAACAATGACCAACCAGTAATGGAAGGATGGGGACCAATTTATAGGAAGGGAGAAGAGGTTGGGAGCACATGAAAGGAGGAGAATGGTCCACTTTCTAAGGGATAAACCCCCATGGATGAGATCAAATATATAAAAACATAGAACTTGACTCTATCACCACCATTTAACAACCAACTCACTGCCCTGGAAATTCTAGAGGTCGAACCTTCTCCTCCATTTGAGGAAATACTACCAGAAAGGGATAAACATGGTTTTCCAAGAAATAAAGGCATTAATCGTACTATGTTAAAATTTTAAACCTTCCATCAGTGCAGGTAGGAAACTAGAAAATGAGCTGACCTAGAAAACTAGGATTTTGACCAAGTTCCTTCAGTAATCTTCCAAGGAAGTTTTCTTTGAGTCTTCAGGGGATGTATTCACATATTTTTCCATGGTAGAAACATTTCACAGGGTCTGTCATGAGTTTATTTAGGATCAAGGATAGGAAGTGAGCATGGTGAAAAATTATTGTGTAGCAGATACCCCCTAAAGCATAAAGGCATAATGAGGAGTGATGGTTGAAATAATCTATGAACCAAGGAAAATAACTCAGATCACCACTAGGAAAATTGCCAAATCAAACATAATACAATATATGACATCTATATTACAAATATTCCTAACCACATAACTTTGCAATAGGGATCAAATAACACATGAACCCATGGCATGGTCACATCCATTCATTTAAAGATATCATAGAAATGGATCTTCGACATGGACACAACCATTTATTGATCTCAATATGAAAAAACTAGTTTTTATGTGCTAGATTCCTCATCAGTATAAAATAAAAGTGATTAAGGATTGTGTGGATAGATTTGAGATTAGCATAAGGTTACTTCAATAGTTTCTTTTAAGTGTTGTTCAACCAGTATAATTCCAGGAAAAAAATGTAAAGCATGAAAACATCATACACCTGAAAAGAAATGTGCATCAAACAACAAGGAAAAAGCCATTGATGAAGGAGTTCACCCCTCTTGGGCTACATCTCCTAGGTCTGTCAACATGACTAGACCACTCTTGTATTCGGTGTCAAAATTATATATCAATTTGTTTCCAAACAAATGTGGCTATTGCCCCCTTCAAGGTAATGTTATTCTGTAAAGAACTCTCACAATATCAACAACATAACGTGTCTCCTACTGATATGACATCCTTTCACTGGTGAGAGCTAGAAGCCCCTCACATACAACCTTCAAATCCACACTGAATAATATAATAAACAACTTCATAAATAAATAATTCAAACCAGAGCTGAACCATGTTGGTCACAACTGCTACAAAAAGTGTTCTAGAATTGGGAAAACCCCTACAAGGTCTCCTCCTTGCTCAACAACTTCCAAAAATGCTTCAAACATATGATTGATCCATACAACTTACTTGTAAAACCTACAATATTACCCTGAAAATGTGCTCAAACCAGAAAATAGAGGTTACCAATGGATTCACAGCATCCAAAAACCCCTAAGTAGCCTCTTTTGGCTCTTCATTTGGTCTTCAAGTGAAGCAGATATGGCCTCCTCTCCTCGTTGCCCTCAACATATTTAATCTTCAAGATGGAAAAATCACTACCAAAAGTGCTCTCTGCCTCTAAAATCTGCACTAATCTGATCAGAATATCCAAAAATGCTAGGATATACCCTTTCTGAGCCCAATTTGGTTAATTTTGCTCAATTTATGGCCTAATGAAATTTTTCCTAGGAAACCTCCTCTAAAAATGGAGCAACTCTAGCTAACTGCGCTAGAACTATAGTTCTGTCGAACATGGTGGACTCTGCCAACTTAACCACCAAGATAAGAACAATTTAATTAGTGGATAAACGAGATTAAGTGGTGGTTTAGCACACTAATGACGCATTTAAAAAATTCGCATTTAGCAACTTGATTAACACATTTAAACGAGGATTAAATTTTAATTAACCCACATTAAGGTGGGAGCTCCGCTGTGGCCATGAGCACATGGTCCCGTGGACCGAGGAATGGACCTTCTAGGCTTGACCTCTTTACCCTTGATGAAAACCTTAGTCAAGTTCAAATATATGCGAACAACATATATATGTAAGAAACATATTGTAGCGAGAGTGGCAAAGTTGTTGCGTGTTGCACGAGAGGTCGCGGGGTTGACTCCGACCTCTGCCCATCATCCCATATAATTTTTTACTCCACCATGTAATATGAGTGGGTGGCATGTGGAGGCCTTCAGGATTGACACATGTCGACACCCAATTGGTCGGACCAAAACCAATCAAATTGCCACAAATCACCAACCAATCCGAAAATGAAGCTTCTCATCAAATCACTCGTCCAAATGAGGTGAATATTCTAGGAATATTACAAGGAATATTCCTTGAAATATTCCTTTTTTCTGAATGGGTTGTATGGATGCCTAGTCAGCATCCCTGTCACCAAAATTTGCATGTTTGTGCAATCGAACAGATTGCTCTAACTTTCTCATACATACTTTGTTTTGAGCGAAACGAAGTGCGACAGACTCAAGAAGATGATATGTATACAATCATTAAGGTTCTGAGCGATTATAAGAAATTTCAAATTTTTAGGAATTTTTTGGCCCCAATTCAGTTTCTGATCACTCCTTCCCACTAAAAGGATTTTAGACCCACAAAAGCTGATTATTTGATGAGAGTTTAATACTTTTCTCTTTTCCAAGTTCTATCAACTTGATTCTACTTGGAAAAATATCCAAGACAACCAGTTTGGTTCACTAACATGCCTTGCCTTGCAAATGGCTTGGAACTTCAACCAAATTCCTCCTTTCGCTGTTGACCCAATCCAACACTTGTTGGTTGCTTGCTCACTGATTAAAAAACTTGTTGTACAAAAGCAATCCCTCGGTTATAAGAAATCCAACTGATGGCCTTCCCACAAAGAATCATGTTCCTCCTTTGCACACACATGCATTCGATTCAAGCTTCTCCTTGGAAACTAGTTTTCCAAGTTAAGCCCATCTGAGTGAACTACAACAATGAGTTCCAATATCAGTAATCACAAGAAAACAAATTACCATTATTTTTAGCTCCACAGTTCCAAATTCCACATATGGAGGAATCCATTCGCCATCTCTTTTGCTTCTTAGCGTCAACACATCAAATGGTCTACAATGGTTGTTGTTTTGACCACAATCATTTTTTGGCATCTTGTCCACTTGCTGCTTTTTGATTCCATCATCCTCTATTTCGACATGCTATTCATGTCATGGAATTAAGAATGAAGTCTAATCATGAGCTTCCCACTCAAGTGTGGACCTTCCAAAATCTTGAGACATCTTGTCACAATAAAAACCATTAACTTGAAAAACACGCCATGTAAGAAACACAACTTGATGACAACTTCATTTTTCTCCTTCAAAACAACAAATGTCACATCCTGTGAACATTGCCATGCATTCTTACAACTTAGTGTACAAACACATAAACCAAAAACAAGTCGACAAAACATGTGCCTTCAAACCATTGACTCTGAAGTTAAACAAAATCATGTACAACACTTGACAATTATTTTCCCAGAAAAACAAGAATTTCACATCTCATGAAGCAATTCATCAAGATATCTCTTTCATCCTTCGAGACTAATCAACTCCTCTAAGTCAATAAGACATACATGTAACAATCAATCGAGAAACACAAGTCGATCACTCATGAATGTGCAAATGATCAAAACTCTCAAGTTGAAAACATACATGTTAAAAAAGAAATCAACCAACACATGTCAATCACTCATGCATGTTCAAGCATAATGAAACTTATAAAAAATTGCATTGTTCACACACACAAACTTTCATGCATGTATACAATTCTAAAATATCTCGCAAGTATAATGACAAGTACAAGAATCCCATTGGTATGTACGAGTAATTAAAGAGTTGAAATGACAAAATTTGCTACAAAAAATTGAGTCAACATACTCCACTTTCAAACACCTTCCTGGTGTAAACATGCAACATGCATTCTAGAGAAAAATAAATGCATTCACAATCAAATTGCAACTACAAATTGCCATATTTGTTGCATCTAAGGGAGTCAACATAACTCTGTGTTTCCAACATATTGCTTCATGAAATATGAAGCATACTTTCAAGAGAAAAGAAATGCATTCAGATAATAAGAAATGCATAAATAAGCAAATATTTTCATCAATTATCAAAAGGAATGAAAGGCCTTAATTGGTTAACAAATGTAGCCATCTCTTTCCAAACCACTTCTATGGTGCTTCTTTCAACTGCACTTCATCATGTGAATCATCTTGACCCACATCAATTATGGAATCCTCTTTTTTATTTTAATCAAAATCTCTCTCCACATTTTTTAAATGGCCTGGATGAATTGTTGGATACAAAGTCCAACACTTGTCTATAGGATGACCCTACTTATGGCAATGAGTGAAAAATAATTGCATATTATTTTCAATATGGTTCTCATTGTCCATTGGAAATTTGGCTTTCTATCTCCTTTTTTTTTAAAAGTTTCCTATGTATGAATATCTTCTTCCAACACCTTGAAAAAATATGGTTATTCAAACCAAGAAAGGATCATGTAAATTTTCTCCAAATATTATGTGAGGATTTTCCATGTTTCTCATATTTAATAGAAACTTGAATAAAGGAAGATTTATACCTTTCACATTCACCTTTATCACTTTCTTGAGGAGGTGAATTTGATGACGTAGTGGCTCTCTTCGGATTACCAACAATGGCTTCAATGGCTTTAGAGCTTTCAACATCCACTTGTTTGTCATTTCCATTAGTTGCATGCTTATGAACATCTTCTTGCAAAGTGGGTGTAAAAAATTTGCATTCCTCATGAACAAAAACTTCACAAGCTTGACGTAATGAACATGTATTGAAAGTATTTCTTGGAACACCTTCATGTGCCTCCTGGACTTTGGAGCATTCCTCATCTTCTTGCTCACTAAAACCTAAACCCATGTACCTAAACCTTCCCTCAACAACAATAGGGTCTATAATTCCTTGTGCATGTTTTCCTAACCTGTTACCTTCATAGCCCATTTTGTTTAATAATTTGGACCCTATTCCTCTACTGTGTCTTTCAAAAACACCAAAACATTGATCTTCAGAGGAAATTGAAGATAAACTTGATTTTCATACCTCATTTTCATTCACATACTTAGCTAGGGTTCCCTTGGAATAATGAAGTTGAATCTCCATCTCATGCATCTTTGCTAGGGTTTCATTTGCAATATGGAGTTGAGACTCCATCTCATGTATCTTTTCAAGAAGTTCTTTCTTCTCCTCCTTCATGGCCATCAACTGCTCTTGAAGTATAGTGCTCTCCTTCTTATCTTCAAACATCTCTCAATAGGGGAATTTTGAGGTCTAAATTGGGACTCCTAAGAAAATTTACAATAAAAATAAACTTTAAGAGAACCAATAGAATTCAAGATGATGATGTCAACCATGGGAGATGATTCACCATTTTTTAAGTACAAGAGTAAAAATCTTAAAAAATAATAAAATAATAAAACTACCTTTTCACCTCATATTTTCAACTTATCTCCCAAAGTGTTTCTCAAATTTCAAGCAAGAGTACTCATTGGATGAAAAATTTAATTCCTCATCCAATAAGTACCCATTTTGCATACTTTTGATGGACCCTTCTACACTAAAAATGAGAAATACATGAAAAACGTGATTGCAACACGAAAAATGAGAAATACATGAAAAAACGTGATTGCAATAACGTTTTTCATGTATTTATCATTTTTTGTGTAGCAAGATCCATCGAAAGTATGAAACATGGGTACTCATTGGATGAGGAATTAAATTTTTCGTCCAATGAGTACCCCCACTTGAAATTTTAATAAAAAAATTGGGAGATACGCTGAAAATATGAGTTGAAATTTCTTTTTTTTTTCTTTTTTCCCTCTAAAATTTGATGATATAATAAAACATTATTTTATTATTTGCACTATTATTTTATAATTTCCTTAGGTGGCCCATTTTAGACCTCAAAATTCCCTTAATGTGCACCATATCTCTTATGATGAAGAGCTTCTACAACAACTCTTCATCAAAGAGTCTTCGTAAGGAAGATGGATTAGAAACATCACTTGATAAAGCTGCCATCACACTTGTAATGCATAAAAAGTACTTTTTTGTGATTTGGGAGTTGGGTACTCAATCTTGACCTTCTTTTACACACACAAACTTGCACACAGTTAAATTCTCCCTCGATAAATACAAAACCAATAGCAAATTTTCTAGCTATCCTTGGAAAACCCAGAGATAAATTGGGCTAAAATGAGATAAACTGTGCTCTGATACCAGCTTGATCTGAATATGGACGAAAAAGTTGTGTTGTGCTATCTTCCTCGTCAGTATAAAATAAAAGTGCTTAAATATTGTGTGCATATATTTGAGCTTAAAATAAGGTTACTTCAATGGTTTCTTTTAAATGTTCTTCAACCAGTATAATTCCATGAACAAATTATAAAGCATGAAATCATCATACACTTGGAAATAAATGTGCATCAAACAACATGAAAAAATCTATTGATCAAGGAGTTCACCCCTCCCAGGCTACATATTCTCCTATCAACATGACTAGATCACTCTTGTATTTGGTGTCAAAAGTACATATCATTTTGCTACCAAACACATGTGCCTATTACCCCCTTCAAGGTAATGTTCTTCTACAAATAACTCTCACAATATCAGCAACACAACATGTCTCCTACAAAGATGACATCCTTTCACCAGTGAGAGATATAATCCCCTCACATACACACTTCAATTCCACAATGAAGAATACAATAAAAAACTTCATGAATAAATAAGTCAAAGAAGAGCTAAACCATTCTAGTCACAGCTGCTGCAAAAAGTTTTCTAGAATTGGGAAAGCCCCTACAAGGTCTCCTTGTTGCTCAACTGGATTAGCACATTTAAACAATGCTTAAAGTTTAATTAACCCACATTAAGGTGGGAGCTCAACTTTGGTCATGAGCACATCGTCCTGTGGGCCGAGGATTGGACCTCTTTACTGCCGCTGGAAACTTTGGTTAAGTTAAAATATATGTGGAAAACATATATATGTAAGAAACATGTTGTAGCGAGAGTGGTAAAGCTATTTCGTATTGTGGGCAAGTTTGCGGGCTCGACCCTAATCTCTGTTAGTCCTCCCATATAAATTTTTAGTTCACCATGTAATATGGGGCGGCAGGGCGGGCACGTGGTGGCCTCCGGGATTTCCACATGTCGACACCCAATTGGTGCCATCAAAACAAATCAAATTGCCGCAAATCACCAACCAATCTGGAAATGAAACTTGTCAGCCACTCAGTTGTCCACCTAGGGGGAATATTCTAGGAATATTCCAAGGTATATTCCTTAGAATATACCTTTTTCTGATTGGGCTATACGGATGCCTAAACAGTATCCCTATCACCAAAATTTTCATGTTTGTGAAATCGAACAAATATCTCTAACTTTCTCATAGAGACTCTGTTTTGCGTGAAACAAAGTGTTTTAGAATCAGGACGACAAGGCCTATCCATTCATTCTGTTAGTGTCAGTCTATTCATACTGCCATCAGTTATCAAAACTTCTCTTTTTCATTTTCATATTAGGAGTCCCATACCAATAAATTTCACCATTCTGCTAGGTCATGGATTCATTGATAGTAGTGATTTTTCATCATTTTTCCCTCATGAGAAACTTGTTGATTCTACTCTCTATGGTATTTAGTCATGATTTACTTGCACTTTGTGAGTCATGTCAGTAGGTCATATGATGGGTCTCATTAAGTTCTAGGGTCTCACCATGGTCGAATTAATGAGTCAAGTGTCAATAAATAATAGCAAGGTCATGAGGAAATCAATAAACTCAAATTCACAACACCTTAGAAGATCAAAGAAATGTTTTATTTAGTTTGATGTAATTTTCACCTCAAAAACATGTTTTGAGGTGAAAAAATGATACTTTTCCTTTATTATTATTTATTATGTAATTTTATGTCACCATATGTAATAAGTCACAATTCAAGGGCTATTATCTCCACAAAGTTATCACCCTGCCTTCGGAGAATTTTTCCACAACATTTTTGCGTCAAATCATGTTCTAAGTATGATCAGCAGAAAGAGCCCAGAAAGAGCTTTCCAACAGTATATTACACTCTTAAAACTGACTTCTGGATTGAAATTTATGCCTAAGTGAATAAAGTCCTCTATACCCTAAACCTTCCCCTTTTTCCCACCTTTCCCTTAAACTTTATGTTATTAAAGTTTAATATTTTCTTTTATAAAACCCCTTTTTCCCCTTTCGGTGGAAAAAATCACATTATAAAATTGTTTAAACACAAATACGATTAAACTAACCACTTCCCCTCATGCCCTTGAAACTTTATTATAAAATTAAAGTTTCATATAATAAATCCCCTCCCGTCGCAATCAGACTAATCCAACCACTTCCCCTCCATACCTTAGAACTTTATGATAAAAATTTCTATATCATATAATCCCCGCCATTCCAAACCACTTCCCCTCCACCCATTTGAAAACCTTATGATAAAATTTAAAGGTTTTATATTATAAAACCCCGTCGACCCAAGTCCCTTTCCCTTTCCATCGCAGTCGCAATATTTGAAAGGTGCATCTCGATGGTCCTCGTGACTGCCAAAATCTCCGATGCGATTGGCTTAAGCCCCACCATTGATTTAATTAATGATCCAATGGTCCATATACCATCGGCGCTTTCATAAGGTCCCCTTCGATTGAGTGCTCCCGATTGACATTCTCCGAATACACCCCCACTGTCGATCTGTCATCCGATCGGATGGCCCACAGCCAATCGGACCATCCCATCGGAATTTTTATATTACACCTTGCCCCGCTCTCCTCCGATCCCCTGATGCTGATGGACCTTTGGGTCCCACCATTTATCTTCTGCCCTTCCATAATTTAAAGGCCAATTTCCTTTGTAAAAATTGAATTTCATATTAATTTGTGTTATAAAGGACTTTCCCTTCATCGTTTATTCCCCATTGGCATCAATGTTTTCACATATGCTTTGCCTCCACTCTCCCCAGTATCCCGATTCCGATGGCGACTCCCATGGACCCCATGTCCCTTCGCTCCCTCCATCCAAAATCGGTTTTTTCCCTTCAGTAAGGCATAATTTCATCTTATGTTATTTCAAAGGCATTTTGTTAAAAAGTCCATTTTCTTCAAACGAATAATGGAAAGCAACAATCAACTGACAGCAAGCTAAAATGAGTTAGAGATGTCTACAACAACATAAAAATAGGATTAGCTCTTTAGATGGCCTATTTTTTTATTCAACAATGTAACAGTGAATCTACCGAAATGGTCAAATGTAATGTTGTTCCTTCTTTAGGGTAGATTGTTGGTTCTCTTTTCTATCTTCAGATTTCAGTTCTAAGTCGTTAAACATCTCCCTCTTTTTGTGGATCAATGTTCCCACAAATCTCGTCTATTTAATGTAATCGTAAATCATTTGTAAAGCAGTCTGTAACTCATAAGTAGGGGAATAGTTTGGAAAATAACGCTTTGCGCTCCATTGTAAACAGTTTTGGACAGGGAATTAATAAGAGATGCAGCTCTGATTTGTGGGATCCATGTGGAATGAGTTTTAGCATTTGTTCTCTCCTTTGTTTCATATGTAATTTTTTATTTTTCACCTTCCATCCATAAAAATTTCTGGTTGAATGTTTTCAAGATAGAAAGGTAGAATCCATTTTATATGCTCTGCCTTGGGGAATCATTCATACTCTTTGTTTTTCTTCTGTTTTAAAAGGATCCATCTCTTGTGCCCTTTTCAACCCCTCGCTAATCTTTCCTTTCCATTCCATCCTTATTTACCTTTATTGCTAAAATTTCCTACCTACCTTGCCCCATGAAATACCTTGTATCCTGATTTAATTCCCCAGTTTCAAACTGTCCCATTTGTCCTGCACATCCCTGAAAAAATTCATTCATTTCATTAAAAATTTTCCCATTCTTATACCTAGCCTAAAATCAGTCCATTATTGCACTTTATTGAATATCCATTCATGGAGAGAGCCCTCTCCTGACCTTGTAGGGCTAGCTACAAGGCTGAGCGTGGTTTAGATGTTACCCTGTTTTTCCCTTTTTCAGCTTGGGGTTTAGATTAGGAGCTAAAATTTTTGGCGACTCCGCTGGGGATGCGATCTGACTATCTGTGACCATATATTCTCAGCACTTGAAACTGAACGTGTTTATTTCATTTTCAAAGTGAGTCACAATCAGGCCCTATGTGAATAAAGAATATTGGAAACCTCTGTTTAAGGTTAAAAAACCTTGGTTATGTAGAACACAATAGTTCCTTTGAAATATTTGTTATTGAAGTGAAAAGGCTTTGTTCTATTGCCGACGGGTTAATATCAGTGGGACCCAATAGTGAGTTAACGCGAGGAGTTAAAGCGCGGTTCATTTACCACCAGCGGGTTTCAAAAACCATACCGCCTATATCGCGTCGCTTTTGGCCTGAAGCGAAACCACTCCCAAAAAATGTGATCCAGTAATATAAGGGCATGTCATCTTCCCAATACCTCCCATATCGTGCAACTTTCATGTGTTAAACCTCGGCCTTTGAAAAAACGTGAAATTGATAAGGATAGTCCGATCTGGAGAGCATTGGATCTGACGGAAATCACGTAGTGAAGTGCACGAGCAATATATCGAGGTATGATTCAGTGGTTTTGCATTATTATATGTTTATTTTATTCGTAAAATGGTGAAATATGGATGCGTGGGACCCCTGTTGAATAAAATATAGGTCACGTTGGTAGCATAAATGTGATTTACGATATAAGTTCGAAGTCGGTGATCTTTAAAGGAAGTGGACCATTGCTATAACATTTTGACCGGAGTGATAAGGTTGCTTAAGTATTTTTAAAGCGTGTTCCACTATATCATATGAAAGATTTGCTTGAGAAGCTTTGAATATTATTACAAAGCGAACATTGTTAAAGCACTTTGGGAAGGGAATATAATTACAAGCCCTTATTCCATAGTCATATTATATTCTTGGTATCAGAGCATAAAGACGGATCACCCCAGTAATATCTTCCCCGGTAAAAATAACAAAGTTTAGATCGATTGTTGATGGTGAACAACAGTCGGATATATATGAAGGATGAATCATTCACCTGGAGACTCCATTTATTGAAAGATTTAGAAAATAAAATCCTTCATGGTGACTCCACTGCAGGAAGATCTGTAGCTTTAAGATCTTTGATTGAATATGGCAAGTGTTGCAAGAAGGTATGCTCTCATGAGTTGAGATCACATTCTAGGTTTTCCAAATAAGATGCCTAAAGTAGATTGGAAAAGGAATTTTCATATGTTCACAAATGTGAAAGGTAATGATGCTGCTCTTCATCTGGTGAAATTTCACATCCATGTGCATAAGTTAAAGATTGATTTTCCTAAAGATTTCTTGATGAAGATGTTCATGGCTACTCTGGAAGATGAAGCTCGATCTTGGTATGAAAGTTGGCCACCTGCTTGTATTTATTGTTTGAAAGATTTTCATACTATATTCTTAGAAAGGTATAAAGAAGCTTGTCCATCCTTAATATTAGTGTAGAATTGCTGTAAACATGTTAATATTTTCATTGAAAATCTTGAGAATTTTTATGGAGATGATGAATTCATGGACGAATAAATCTTCGAAGCACTGTATGAAAATCCATTTCAGCAGCATATGGAAATCTCAGAGGATACTTATCAAGATCAGCAGGCTGAAGACCTTTGTGTAGTTGAAAATGATGGAAGACAAGGTTTTATTTCAGATCTGATTGAAACAAACGATGATATGCAGGAAAATGATGTTCCAATCTCAGATAGTGATAAATTCAGATCAGGCCTAGAGTTAAAATATGATGAGGAAGAATACATTGTTCTAGATCCCATAAAGGAGAGTTATATGGGTAAGGCCACCTCAAATGAAGAAAACAGAGTTATAGACCTAAATGCTCTCATCTCATCAGAACAAAGTATCCACAAGGAGGTAATTCATTCCCTCTATGAAAAACAAGATGAGGTCTATCTTCGAGTAAGTGAAAAATTTTCTTTGGATGAACCTTTGGTAGATGATAGAAATGTCATTTTTGGGTTTCAAGAATCATTTGAAGTTTATTTTCTCATGATCGATGAATGTAATAAGAAACATGATAATCTGGCTATTATATCATATGAAGATGACCAACAATATATTCAGACTACAAAATACCAGAGCATTCAGAACTGCCATTCAGATTCTTCTTCCTATGTTTCATGTTTTGAAATGTTTTTTCAAGAGTAAATCTGATCACATACTTGTTAAAAATCTTTTGAAGACTAGGAAAACACTCTTACTGAGGTACATTATGAAGAAAGATCATAGTCAAGAGAAAAATACACCTTGTTTCTTCAGCAGGAGGTAAATATTCATGTTTTTCAGGATCTAGTGGCAAAGTTATTGCAGTCAGCAGTGAAGGTCACCATTGCAGTATTCAGTGAGGAAGGAGATCATGGTCAACTATGCTTTTGGATGCCCAATTGCAAGGATATATTGTTGTCTAGAGGATCTGATCAGGAGAATCAATCAAGGGGGCATTTGCTTGATTGGTTACATTGGCATTTTGATATAGCCTGATGGTACTTTGGTTTTCAAAAACACAAGTGGTTATCATCAGGATTTGAAACCCTCAAGTCTTGGTCATGTACTACCATCAAGCTTCAAATGTTAAGTTTTGTCTAGGTTAGATTTGAGTCACTTTTGAGTTAAGTTTGTTGGGTCAAGTTTCTTACAGTATTTATTTTGGTTTTCAGCTATTGACTCCATGCCCAATGGATAAGGCTACTTGGTCTACGGTGTTCTTGGCACCTCCAAGGAGCTACCATCCCCATTGGAGCCAATTTTAGTGTCAGTCTAGTCATACTACCATCAAAAATCAAAACTGCTCTTTTGCATTTGCATATTAGGAGTCCCATACCAATAAATTTCACCATTCCGCTAGGTCATGGATTCATTGATGGTAGTAATTTTTCATCATTTTTCCCTCATGAGAAACTTGTTGATTCTCCTCTCTATGGTCTTTAGTCATGAGTTACTCTCACTTTGTGAGTCATGTTAGTAGGTCATAGTATGGGTCTCATTAAGTTCTAGGGTCTCACCATGGTCAAATTAATGAGTCAAGTGTCAATAAATATCAACAAGGTCATGAGGAAGTCAATAAACTCAAAGTCACAGAACCTTAGAAGATCAAAGAAATGTTTTATTCAATTTGATGTAATTTTCACCTCAAAACCATGTTTTGAGGTGAAAACATGATACTTTTCCTTTATTATCATTTATTATGTAATTTTATGTCACCATATGTAATAAGTCACAATTCAGGGGCTGTTATCTCCACAAAGTCATCACCCTTCCTTCAGACAAGTTTTCTGTAGCATTTTCAGCATCAAATCATGTTCTAAGTATGATCAACAGAAAGAGCCCAGAACGAGATTTCCAATGGTATATTACACTCTCAAAACTGACTTCTGGATTGAAGTTTATGCCTAATTGAATAAATTCCTCTATACCCTAAACCTTCCCCTTTTTCCCACCTTTCCCTTAAACTTTATGTTATTAAAGTTTAATATTTTCTTTTATAAAACCCCTTTTTCCCCTTCCGATGGAAAAAATCACATTATAAAATCGTTTAAACACAAATGTGATTAAAATAACCACTTCCACTCATGCCCTTGAAACTTTATTATAAAATTAAAGTTTCATATAATAAATCCCCTCCCATCGCAATCGGAATAATCCAACCACTTCACCTCCATACCTTAGAATTTTATGATAAAAAATTCTATATCATACAATCCTTGCCATTCTAAACCACTTCCCCTCGATCCCTTTGAAAACCTTATGATAAAATTTAAAGGTTTTATATTATAAAACCTCGCTGACCTAAGTCCCTTTCCCTTTCCATCGCAATCGCAATATTCGAAAGGTTCATCCTGATGGTCCTCGTGACTGCCCAAATCTCTGATGCGATTGGTTTAAGCCCCACTATTGATTTAATTAATGATCCAATGGTCCACATACCATCGACGCTTTCATAGGGTCCTCTCCGATTGAGCGTTGCCGATTGACATTCTCCGACTACACCCCCGCCGTCGATTTGTCATCCGATCCGACGGCCCACAGCCAATCAGACCATCACATCAACATTTTTATATTACACCCTGTCCCGCTCTCCTCTGATCCCCCAATGCTAATGGACCTTTGAGTCCCACCATTTATCTTCTGCCCTTCCATAATTTAAAGGCCAATTTCCTTTGTAAAAATCGAATTTCATATTAATTCGTTTTATAAAGGACTTTCCCTTCATCGTTTATTCCCCATCGGCATCGATGTTTTCACATATGTTTTTCCTCTTCTCTCCTTGGTCTCATGATTCCGATGGCAACTCCCATGGACCCCATGTCCCTTCGCTCCCTCCATCCAAAAACGGCTTTTTCCCTTCACTAAGGCATAATTTCATCTTATGTTATTTCAAAGGCATTTTGTTAAAAAGTCATTTTTCTTCAAATGAATAATGGAAAGCAACAGTCAGCTGACCGCAAGATAAAATGAGTCAGAGATGTCTAGAGCAGCAGAAAAAATAGGATCAGCTCTTCAAATGGCCTATTTTTTTATTTAATAGCGTAACAGTGAATCTGCTAAAATGGTCAAATGTAATGCTGTTCCTTCTTTAGGGCAGATTGTTGGTTCTCTTTTCTATCTTCAGATTTCAGTTCTGAGTTGTTAAAAAACTCCCTCTTTTTTTGGATCTATGTTCCCACAAATCTTGTCTATTTAATATAATTTTAAATCATTTGTAAAGTAGTCTGTAACTCAGAAGTAGGGGAATAGTGTGGAAAAGAACGCTTTGCACTCCATTGTAAATAGTTTTGGACAGGGAATTAATAAGAGATGCAGCTCTGATTTGTGGGATCCATGTGGTATGAGTTTTAGCATTTGTTCTCTCCTTTGTTTCATATGTAATTTGTTATTTTTCACCTTCCATCCAAAAACATTTCTAGTTGAATGTTTTCAAGATAGAAAGGTAGAATCCATTTTGTATGCTCTACCTTGGGGAATCATTCATACTCGGTGTTTTTCTTCTATTTGAAAAGGATCCATCTCTTGTGCCCTTCTCAACCCCTCACCAGTCTTTCCATTCCATCCTTATTTAACTTTATTGCTAAAATTTCCTACCTACCTTGCCCCATGAAATACCTTGTATCCTGATTTAATTCCCCAGTTTCAAACTGTCCCATTTTTCTCTCACATCCCTAAAAAAATTCATTCATTTCATTAAAAATTTTCCCATTCTTATACCTAGCCTAAAATCAATCCATTATTGCACTTTATTGAATATCCATTCACGTAGAGAGCCCTCTCCTGACCTTGTAGGGCTAGCTACAAGGCTGAGCGTGGTTTAGATGTTACCCTATTTTGCCCTTTTCCAGCCTGGGGTTCAGATCAGGAGCTAACACATTCATGTTCTCAGCGATTCCAAGCACTTTCAGTTTTTAACAAAATTTTTCCCCCAATTTAGTTTTTGATCACACATTCCCACCGAAAGGATTTTGGACCCACAAAATATTATTATACGATGAGAGTTTAATACTCTTCCATTTTCTAAGTTCTATCAACTTGATTCTACTTGGAAAAATCTCCATGAAAACTGCTTTGGTTCACTGACATGCCTTGCCTTGAAAATGCCTTGGCACTTCAACCAATGTCCTCCTTTTTCTACTGAACCAATCCAACATTTCATTGATTAAACATCTTGATATACCAAATTGATCCCTCGGTGCCTAAAAAGCTGACTCATGGCCTTCCCACTGAGAATCTTGTTCCTCCTTTGCACACACATGTATTCGATGCAAGCTTTTCCTTGGAAACCAATTTTCCAAGTTAAGCCCATGTAAGTGAACTTAAATAAAGAGTTCCAATATCAGTAATGAAAACAAAATAAATGACCATTCTTCTTACCTCCACGGTTCCAAATTCCACATCTGGAATAATACATTTGCCATCCCTTTCACTTCTTCACATCAACACATCAAATGGTCTACAATGGTTGTTGTTTTGGCTAAAATTTTTTTTTCCATTTTTTCCACTTTCTGCTTTTTGATTCCATCATCCTCTAGTTTGACATGCTACTCATGCCATGGATTTGAGAACCAAGTCTAATCATGAGCCTCTTGTTCAAGATTGGACCTTCCAAAATCCTGAGACATCTTGTCACAAGAAAAACCATTAACTTTAAAAACACATCATGCAAGAAACACAACTTGAGCACATCTTCCTTTTTCTCTTTCAAAGCAACAAATGTCACATCCTGTGAACATCACCATGCATTCTTACATCTTGGTGTACAAACCCATTGACCAAACACGAGTCGACAAAACATGTGACTTCAAACCTTTGACTCTTAAGTCAAAAAAAATCATGTACAACACTTCATGATTATTTTACCAAAACAAAAATAATTTCACATCTCATGAAACAATTTCTCAACATCTCCCTTTCATCCTTCGAGACTAAATCAAATCTTCCAAGTCGATAAACATACATCTAACAATCAATTGACCAACACAATTCGATCTCTCATGAATGTGAAAATGATCAATACTCTCAAGTTGACAACATACATGTTAACAAAGAAATCAACCAACACAAGCCAATCAGTTACGCATGTTCAAGCACGATTAAACTTATCAAAAAGTCCACTATTTACACACAAAAAATCTCATGCATGTATACAATTCTCAACTCTCTCTCAAGTACACTCACAAGTACAATAATCCCATTGGTGTGTATGAGTACTTAAAGAGTCGAAATAACCAAATTTGCTGCAATAAAGTGAGTCAAAATACTCCACATTAAATCACCATTCTGGCATAAACATGCAACATGAATTCTAGAGAAAAATAAATACATTCACATGAAAATTGCAACTACAAATTGCCATATTTTCCACATATAAATGAGTCAACATAACTCTACTTTTCCAACATCTTGCTTCATGCAATATGAAACATACTTTCAAGAGAAAATAAATGCATTCAGATAACAAGAAATGCATCAATAAGACAAGGTTTGCATCAATTATCAAAAGAAATGCAAGGCCTTAATTGGTTAAGAAATCTAACCATGTCTTTCCAAACCACTTCAATGACGCTTCTTTTAGCTGCACATCATCATATGAATCATTCCGACCCACATGAATTATGGAATCCTATTTTCATTTTTTATCAGAATCTCTCTCCACCTTCTTCAAATGTCATGAATGACTTGTTGTATACAAAGTACAACACTTGTCTACAAGATGACCCTGCTTATGGAAATGAATGAAAATAATTGCATCTTCTTTTCAACATGGTTTTCATTGTCCATTGGAAATTTGGATTTTTGTCTCCTTTGTTTTGAAATTTTCCCATGTATGCCTATGTTCTTCCAACACCTCGAAACAAGATAGTTATTCAAACCACAAAAGGAACATCTAAATTTTCTCCAAATATTATGTGAGGTTTTTCCATGTTTATCATAGTTAAAAGAAACTTGATTAAAGGCATATTTATACCTTGCACATTCACCTTTTTCACCTTCTTGAGGAGGTCAATTTGATGAGGAAGTGGATCTCTTCGGATTACCGAAAATGGCTTCAATGGATTTAGAGATTTCAACATCATTTTGTTCTCCATTTCCATTAGTTTCATGCTTATGTGGATCTTCTTGCAATGTGGATGTCAAAATTTTTCATTCCTCATGAAAACAAACTTCGCAAGCTTGAGGTAATGAACATGTAATGAAAGTATTTCTTGGAACACCGACATGTGCCTCCTTGGCTTTGGAGCATTACCCATCTTCTTGTTCACCAAAAAATAGAACCATGTACCTAGACCTTCCCTCAACAACAATAAGATTTATAATTCCCTGTGCATGTTTTCCTAATCGTTTACCTTCATAGCCCATTTTTTTTAACAATTTGGACCCTATTCCTCAAGTGTATCTTTCAAAAACACAAAAACATTCATCTTGAGAGGAAATTGAAGATAAACTTGATTTGGATACCTCATTTTCATGCACATACTTGGCTAGGGTTTCCTTGGCATGATGATGTTGAATCTCCATCTCATGTGTCTTTTCTAGGGTTTCATTTACAATATGGAGTTGAGTCTCCATCTCATGCATATTTTCAAGAGGCTATTTCTTCTCCTCCTTCATGGCCATCAACTACCCTTGAAGTGTAGTTCTCTCCTTCTTATATTCAAACATCTCTTGTTCCATATCACTTATGATGAAGATATTATGCAAAAACTCTTCATCAAAGTGTATTGCCGAGGAAGATGGATTAGAAACATCACTTGATGAAGCTACCATCACACTTGTAATGCATAAAAATATTATTTTCTGTGATTTGAGAGCTGGGTCCTCAATCTCGACCTTCTCCTCTCTTCAGATTACACACATAAATTTACATAAAGTTAAATTCTCCTTGCAAAAATACAAAACCAATAACTAATTTTCTAGCTATCCTTGGCAAACCCTGAGATAAACTTGGGCTAAAATGAGATAAACCATGCTATGATACCAACTTGATATGAATATGGAAAAACTAGTTTTCTTGTGCTAGCTTCCTCATTAGTATAAAATAAAAGTGCTCAAGGATTGTGTGCATATATTTGAGCTTAATAGAACGTTACTTCAATGGTTTATTTTAAATTTTCTTCAACCAATATAATTCCATGAACAAATTTTAAATCATGAAATAATCATACACTTGAAAAGAAATGTGCATCAAACAATAAGACAAAAGCCATTGATGAAGGAGTTCACCCCTCCTGGGCTACATCTCCTTGGCCTGTCAACATGACTAGACCGCTCTTGTATTCAGTGTCAAAATTACATATCAGCTTTCTTCCAAACACATATGGCTATTATCCCCTTCAAGGTAATGTTATTTGGCAAAGAACTCTCACAATATCACCAACACACCATGTCTCCTATAGAGATGACATCCTTTCACCTGTGAGAGCTAGAAGGACCTCAAATACACCCTTTAATTCCACACTGAATAATAAAATAAAAAAACTTGATGACTAAAGAAGTCAAACCAGAGCTAAACCATGCTGGTCAAAACTACTGCAAAATTTTTTCTAGAGTGGGAAAACCCCTACAAGGTCTCCACCTTGCTCAACATCTTTTGAAATTGCTTCAAACATCTGATTGATCCATACAAATTACTTGTCAAACCTACAATATGAACCTGAATATATACGAAAATCATTAAACATAGGTTACCAATGGATTCATAGCATCCAGAAACCCCTAAGTGGCCACTTTTGGCTCCTCATTTGGTATTGAGGTGAAAAAAATATGGCCTCCTCTCCTAATGGCTCTCGACATATTTAACCTTGAAGCTGGAAAAACCACTTCTAGAAGTGCTCGTTTGCCTCTTAAACCTGCACAAATCTCCTCGGAATATCCAAAAATTATAGGGTATACTCTTTTTGAGCCCAATTTGGTTGAAATTTGCTCAAGTTATGTCTTATTATATTTTTTCCTAGGAAACCTCCTCTAAAACTGGAGCAACTCCATTTAATTCCGCCAGAATTGGAGTTTTTCCAAAAATGCCAAACTCCGCCAACTTAACCGCCAAGATAACCACAGTTTAACTAGTTGATAAGTGATATTAAGTGGTGTTTAGCGCGCTAATTACACATTTAACAAATCCACATTTAGCAATTAGATAAGTGCATTTAAACGAGGATTAAATTTTAATTAAACCACATTAATATGGGAGCTCCGATGTGGTCACAAGTGCGTGGTCCTGTGGTCCGAGGGCTGGCCCTCTTTACCACCACCACAAACTTTGGTTAAGTTTAAATATATCCAGACAACATATATATGTAAAAAACATGTTCTAGCAAGAGTGGTAAAGTTGTTGCATGTTGCGGGCGAGGTCGCGGGGTCGACCCCGACCTCTGCCATCCTCCCATATAAATTTGTAATCCACCATTTAAAATGAGTGGGGTGGGGGGGGGGGGGGTGGGTGGGGGGGCGGGCACATGGTGGCCTCCGAAATTGCCACATGTCGACACCCAATTGGTCTGACCAAAACCAATCAAATTGCTGCAAATCACCAACCAAACCGGAAATGACACTTGCCAGCAGCTCACTGGTCCACCTGGGGGGAATATTTTGGGAATATTCCTTGGAATATACTTTTCACTTATTGGGTTGTACGGATGCCTAGTTAGCATCCATGTCACCAAAATTTTCTTATTTGCGCAATCGAACATATCTCTCTAACTTTATCATATGGACTCTGTTTTGACTGAAACAAAGTTTGCCATAATCAGGAAGACAAGAGCTATCTAGTAATTCGGGTTATGAGAGATTATGAGAAATTTCAAAATTTTAGCAAAATTTTGCCCCCAATTCATTTTTTGATCATCCGCATAAATAGGATCATGTATACAATCATGAATACTCAATAACTCCTCATAGCTCGGATCAGAATCATATGTGACCCAGGGACTTCACTGTGATCTCAATCAAGCCAACGCATGAATCTAGCAATGCGAATAGACGTGCTGACGTCGAACATGGTAAAAACCACCTGATTACTGGACAATAATGAAAAATGTTAACATGCACGAGAGAAACCACCAATAATGATGATGGCCCTCAAGGTACAATAGCACAATATACAAGTGTGAATAAATGTGTTGAAGTAGAACACTTTCAGAATCATTCGATCGAAGGGAAATGATGTGAGCCTGTCGTCGAACACGAATAAATTGCCATGCAAGCTCCAAGGTACTAAAAGTAAGTTTCTAAACCACCTTCCCGATTTATGAGCTAAATTCGACATGAAGGCATTCATCGAAGGAGGGCCATAATGATTCCCACATCATCGACACGAAACAACAAATATCTCAAGATGATATGAGTGATTCGAGATTATAATAGAGGATGTCAGATAAGCAAAGGATGTTTAATCATAACACAAGGAATTCTCTTGAACATATTGGCGACACAACTCCAGAGTATGGAAGCATTTCATTCAAATGGGATTAGAGGTCATGATGACAAAAATGGTGATCGAATAGGAGGCAAATGGATTTCCCAAACCCATGGAAGAAAACTAAGAAATGAAGGAAATCTCAAACCTGACACGAACTATAGATAAGTATCATGTTCAAGAGCGATAAGCTGCCCAAAATACACATAGGATGTTCAATTTCAATTTTTCCCCATTATCGTTATTGCGTACCTCTTTATTTTTTATAGCCAGTGTGAAGAGTATAGAAAATGATGAGCGTATAAGTTCACTCTTCGAATTAATCCATTCTAGTAATTTAAACGAGCCCTAGAAAGGAGGAAGGAGGTCTCATAATGGTGACAAGTCTTTCGCTGTTTAAAATTTAATGAGTCTGATGGAAGAGAAAATCAATGTATTTTTCATGTTTAGGGTGTTTGAAAAAGAAATGGAAAAGAGAATTCCATCATATCCCTTTTGTAAATCGTCCCTCAAATCTGAAAAGGTAGAAAACAATATCTGAGAGAACCTCTTGACCATGTTCGATCAAGGAATTCCTTTTTCATATATAGTTAATCTCATCCTAAAAAAGGGGTAAACATATACTAATAGCACACCAATTAATGTACTTTAATGAGTTTGAAATGACAAGTATTCGGCAATATTTTCATGTTTCAAGAGTCAGAAAAGAGATTAAAGTTGACCCCTTCTGGAGGAACGAGTGGTATAAAGGGTAGAAACTGGTTCCGGTGATGATGGAACTGCTCAAAACACGTAAAGTTCAAGAGGTTGGCTAAAAAGCCACTCATCGTAGCGGTTCCCCAGGCATGGGTAAAACAACCAAGTGAGAGCGTATGATCGGCCAAGAATATGGTGACGATGGAATGAGAAAACCAAGGCTCAGCTGGAAGAAGAGGCAAATAAAATGGAAAACACGAGAGGTGTAATGAGAAATGGTTCCATTTCCTCACAATATTGAAACATAGGAAACTATGCTTGAAACTGGTTTCATTTTAACACAAGCTTGAAACATGTGGAAAAAATATGGTTGGATCTGGTTTCATTTTTTCAGAAGCTTGAAATAGAGAAAAAATACGCTTGGAATAAGTTTTCATGCCCCCAACATGGTGACTCAATTCGAGGTACATGCCCCCTAAGCTTCACCTCATTCATCTACGTATACTACTGGTTACTAACAGGTGGATGGAATGAAGGTTTGTTTATGAGATCAAGTGAAAGACTCAACTCAGAATGTGCGAGATCAAATCAAAGACTTGAATTAGAAGATGATTTGTTACATTTTTTAATGATCTTGACACATTAAAAGAATTATGCTCATAGGGAAGTATTGAATTTTTTAACGAGGTTGACATAGTAAAATAACTATCCCCATGACACCTTGTTTCATATTTTAACGAGCTTCACACAATAAATTGAAATTTGCTCCAAATACCTTGTTTCATTTCTCAAGGAGCTTGACACGAGAACAGGAACTTTGCTCCGAATACCTTGCTTAATTTTTTAAGGACCTTGACACAAGAAATGGAACTATGCTCCAAAGACCTGTTCATGGCCCATAAGAGGTCACGAATTCCAAGAAGTTCTCATCAGATGGGAGAAAAAAACTCTGGAAGTCAGGGTCCAATGCCCCCAATACATGATGTACTATATCAGTGACTAGATCATCAGTGGAAACGGGCATGGAATAGGTGGCCACATAATTAACATGTGGTGGGGAAGATACCACTTGCATGTAAGAACCATTTAGGGATGATGGTTTAGTTGGAGCCATATTAGGACTAATGAACGACAACTCATCAATGGTCACAATATTTCCTTCATGTTGGAAACAGATCATACGAAAGAGAGAAGAGACAAGAGCTCCCATGACATAAGTATAGTCACGCCCAAGGAGTAAGTTTGAATCCAAGGGGCCTGGGACAACCATAAAATCTATATAGATAGTCTTTCCTCCCAAATTAATATGAAACTTCATAAGGATCCCTAACAGTTGACCGGTTCCTCTGTTAAAATCAAACAAATTCTAGGTAACAGGCATAACCTACAGAGAACCAAAATCTTTAGTTGAGGACAGAATACTAACAAATGCGGCTTCATATATTTTGATGCTAGGTATAGCCAAATTATAAGCTTGTATGGTGATCTCACATGGCACATAAGAAGGAAGAAGATATCCCATTAGTTGACTCCAATCAAATGAATTGACCAAACTACTTTGGGGGAGTGTCGTGGGAATGGGAAAACTCCCCCCTTGTGTTATGAGAATGGGAGGATTTCCCTCCTGTATTGTGGGAATGGGAGGATTTCCCTCTAGTCCATGGGACTCTGAAGAAAAAAATAGAATTTGAGTGGTATGAGGTTCACTCTCTATAGGAAAGGCTTGATCAACTAAAGGTGGAATCGATCCAACCATTTCCTCAACCAATGGTTGGTCGGGAAAATGACTCATGAATTTCACTTTCGAGGAGAGTGGGATTGACCAGATATGGCTTCTAATCAATCACTTGATCAAATAGTGGAGGACGAGAGGAAATATTTCAGTAACCAATAGGAAGACGATGTCGAGAAGATGTAAGGTTATCCAAGACTTTGGGGGCTTCTTCCTTACAAGGACAAGTGAATGGGATGATTCACTTCACATAACCTACAGGTAATTTGAATTTACCTTTTTTCCCATGGGCCTTCTTATCTTTAGTTGAGTTTTTTTCACCATCATGATCTCCATAGGCCGATAATAAAGGCTAATGTGAGCTAGTGGACAACACTTTTAATACCTTGGGAATACCAAAACAATATTTAAGAAGGTGGTCACCCTTACATGGTTTGCCAGGGAATTTGAATTTGCACGATTGACTGGAAGGTTTTTCAACATCAATTGCATTGATAACAGTGGTCACTTGGTTCCCCCTTGCTTATTTTTCTTCTTCTTCTTATTCTTAGCTTCCTGGTTACTAGAATCCATACTTTCACCAGGAGAAGAGGAAGAACGGGGTAAAGAAACAAGCAATGAAGGAGAGGGGTCAACATTAGGATCGACATGAGGTTGAAACTATTCAGGTGGAGGCAAACTTTGTTGAGAAGCAGCTTGGACATTTGGAACCATGGGGGTTGAAAACAACCAAACTAGAAAACCAACGGTTAATCTTGGGAGGGACAACGTTGCCATATATGGAGCACCAACATTTTCAAAATAAGGAAAGTGGCCAGGATTCCCATATGAGGGGATTCCCTGATTGGTAAACTCAGTAACTGTTTCCATTGGTCTGAACCTAAGATCTGCTAAGGAGTTGTGCATGGGTAAGATGTTATTCCGTGGACAATCAAATTTTAAATTAAACACAAAATCAGAGAGCTTGACTCTATCACCACCGTTTAACAACCAACTCGTCGCCTGGAACTTCTAGAGGTCAAAGCTTCTCCTCCATTTGAGGAAACACTTCCAGAAAGGGATTAGTGCATTTTTCCAGGAAATAAGGGCACTGATAGGACTAAGCCAAAACTGTCAACCTTCCATCCTCGCGGGCAAGAAACTAGAAAACACGCTGACCGAAAAAACTAAGGTTTTGACAAAGTTCCTTTAGTATTATTCCAAGGAAGCTTTCATTGAGTCTTTAGGGGATCTCTTTACATATTTTTCCATGGTGGAAACATTATGCAGGGTATTTCATGGGGCACTTCAGGATCAGGGATGGGAAGTGAGCATGTTGAAAAATTATTGTGTAACCATATCTGTATTGTAAGTACTGAAATGATATCTGTTATGAAGCTTGAATAAGAAGTATGATTTAAATACTGCATCCACCTATGTTATAAATCTCTAATAATAAGTATGGTGGTCATGGTTTCAACAATTTTGTGTGATGTAAATGTTGTATTTAGCTCTGTTATAAAGATCTATGGGAAACTTGTTTTTCTAGTTATAAGTGTAATTAAACATCGAGGGCAATGTTCCCCCAATGGGGAGGGGTTTGTAACAACCCTTGGTTAATTTTCCATGTAAATAAAAATAAAAACAAGGTTATGGGACACGTATTCCAAGCATAATGTTGCAAAAACATTATAATGGGCACCACTTGTGGTTTAATAATGCCTATGAAAATTGGAAAAGGAATTGGAAAATGAAAAGAGGAAATAAATTGTCTTTAATTATGAAAATAAAGGAGAATAGGAGAAAATAAAGGTGAAGAGAAAAAAAATTGCATGCAAGGGAAATTAGAGTAAAAAATGAAAGAAAATGAAGAAAAATGAGACATTAATAATAAAAAGGCATCAGACAATCAATTCATAACTTTTGTCACTTCAGTTTTGGCTCTCTCCTTTCATTTTATCGCTTATACTCTCTTCCACACTTGAGTACTCTTGCAACACTCTATAATTCACTTGGATTTTGAAGAAGAAAGTAAAGAAAGAAAAGGAAAGAAAGGGAGCATAAGAAGACATATGGAATAATAACTACAATAAGCTTACTTTTCATGTAACAGGTTGCATGTGTGGTTTCTTTGCTGATTTTTGGATGCATGGTATATGCATGTGGTTCCTTGGTTATGTGTTATCATTGGCATGTAGATTTTCTAGGCGTGACAATGGTTTCAACCTTTCCTTACCATTTCATTAATAACCATGGTGTAGTGGGTTGCCCATTTGGATTTCTGATTGGTTCTTCAGTTTCCTATGTATGTGGGTTGGAAAAAATTATCTGGATTCCTAAAACATATTGGGTTCCCCAGAGCCTTTGGGTTGAGTTACTAGTCCCTGGAACCTATAGGTTGGAACAAATTATTTGGAGCCCTTAAACAACTCAGGTTCCTTGGAGGAGGTGGGTTAAGTTACTAGTTCCTGGAGCCTTGGAAAGGTTGGATAGAGAACAATTTTTTTTTATGTTAGTGATTTCTATACAATATAGGTGAGATCATTGTGCTTTTGGATTGAGATGTTTTGGACTCTATAAGCCCTGGTTGGTTCTATGTTGGTTTAACCCTCATGACTGCATATTCATGCTTGGGATATGACCTTGGGGTGATTGAATGAAAGAGAGACTTTGGTTCTGCCAATATAGGGTCAAGTGGTGTGTGGAATTCCCTTACTTTGTTTAAATTTTCACATTTTAATATGAGCTAATTTCCTATTATGATTTATGAAAACTTGTATTGGTTATTATGGTGATCTTATAGATGATTTTCCATAGCTTCTACTCTGGTTATATGTTAGTTATATGCATGGTTTTATGATGTTCTATAGCTTTGGCTCTTGTTCATGATTTGATATGTTACAGAATATTTGATGAATTCATGGGCTTACAAGTATTATTGCAACTATCTAGAGAGGGAATAAAGCCTTATTGTTGATTTTCAGATGAATTTCAGAGGTTTATGATCAGATATGCATTCATGACCTATAACTTATTTTCTTACTATTTTTTTGATGAAATGTATATCTGGTGTTCGACATATCTAGGTCAAGGTATTGCTCAATTTTTAGTTATCTACCATTGTATCATCATTGTCATGATTCTGGAAAGTTACATGTAGTTCTGGGTAGTGGTCTAGAGGCTAGCCTGAAAAAATGGCAAAGATATTGTGACCGCGTGCACTGAATAGGAAAATTTGGGTCATAACCACATGCAAGTAGGCTTATGGGTGTGGTTGGAGCCTAATAATCACATGAAAAAAGTGCTCAAGTGTTTGTTTGGGGAGTAAAATAATGGGAACCATCATTAGGTATCTTTTTAGGGGTTAATTGTGACCGTTTTAGGCTTATTAGTCTTTGTTTCTCACATTTAATTACATTATGGTCATATGTTTCTTAGTGTAGATGGTGATTAAGGTTTTTCATACTTCGAATGCATAACATGGTTTAAATGCAGGATAGGGGGGTTAACCATATCCTTAACTCCTAAAGCCGACCACATGATCCTCAAGATTTTGACCAACAACTTGAAATCAGAGGCAGCCAAACAAGTGAAAGATTAAGTGAATCAAACCTCCACTTCTCTCGAAGTCCAAGGGGACAAATCACCTACGTTTTAGGAAGTTGTTTGTATCTAACCTTTAGGATAAATATGGCACAGAAAGAGCTCATTAGGATTCGATTTTTGGAGATAGATAGAGTACTCCTAGCTCTTGTAATAGACATTTGTGACTTTAATGTGATATGTAATGATATTTTTTATGCAATAAAATCTGTATTCAGTTCGTCCTTCACTGATTTATTTTCAGATAGATGAGCTTGTGGGTTAGGGCCTAATACATTGGCCTCAACCTCTCTTGTGTATTTTTGTTTACTTTCCATTACATTACAGTTAGTTTATTTCATGTATTGTAGTTAGTTTTGTTACATTTCATTATAGTTAGTTTTCTTATATGACATTATAGTTAGTTTATTTCATGTATTGTAGTTTGTTTTCTTACATTTCATGGAAAATACATGCCCAATTATTCTTAACAACACCAATTATTTCGAATGGCTATCCTACATGGTAGTTTTACGTAGAAGTAAAGGGATTTATAAATTAGCCTTAGGACTAGAGTCTAAACCTACCGATGAAGATAAAAAGGCTAAATGGGAAAATAAACAAGTTCAAGCATGAGGGTTGATAGGAATGTCCATTGCTCAAGACCTTAGATTTAATATCCAAGAAATTGACTCCCCTGATGAGCTATGAAAAATCTAAATACTATTTTTGGCGTTCAAAATGAAATTAGAGCCGACCAGCTTGAAAATGAGTTGCTTACTTTGGACCCCAATAATTTCTCCTCTATTGAAGTTTTTTTCCAAATTCAAGACCCTTAGGCTTCTTTTAGAATGTTGTAACATAAAAAATTAAAAGGGTAGTCTTATCTATTCCATTCTTGCAAAGTTAGACCATGCATACTCTGTATTTGTTTCCACCTTCCATTCCACTAGAGAAGCCTTCATTTCTCAAGGAACACCCTACAAGTACCCCTGTTTTGATGTCTTTTGTGTATCTTTGATAAGAGAACAAGAAAACCTCTTACACCTTGGTCTTATCAATACTGGAAAACATTCTAAGAAGTCATTTGCAGCCCAAAAACAACCAAATCCAAAGAATCCTAAGAAGAAACATCCTTAAAAGAGTGGTCCTAAACCAAACAAGGGTCTTAATCAATCTCAGCCGCAAACTAAAATAACAACTCAACAATCTGATAAGGAAAAAAAAAAAAAAGGGAAGGAGACAGATAGACGTTGCAACTTTTGTACTCGTGATGGCCACGTAGAGTCAATTTTTTTAAGAAAATGTAAGCGTTGGAAGTAGCAATGAAGAAGCACAACATCCATCTGCATAACTCTTCAACTTCATCTTCGAGAATGGAAATTTTTGCATGTGGTTGTCAAGAATCAAGATCTGGCTATGCATTGAATGTATCTTCTTCTTCTCATTCTCATGAGTGGCTCATTGATTATGGAGCCTCTTACCACATGGCCAAAAATAAAGCAATGGTTTCTTCTTTAAATGATTGTAACATCAAAAATATTTATGTTGGCGATGATAGATCTCTTCGTGTTGTAGGGTCTAGAACCATTGATATAGATAATGGTCAGTTTAATGATGTATTATGTGTTCCTACCTTGTCCTGCGACCTTCTATTTGTCTATAAGATAACTCATTTAGGTGAAGGGAAAACCGTAGAATTGTCACCTCATGATCATTGATGTTGTAATTAAGGACCTAAGAGATACTAGACATAGTTTAGCTACTCGCATTGTTGATGATTCCACAAGGTTTTATAAGTTTGACAACTTTGGGTCATCAAGTCTCCCCTCCATTTTTGTTGCCCATAATGATGAAGTGAGCAAATTTTGGCATGAGAAATTTGGTAATTTAAACTATCACTCTCTTCAAACTCTATGTAAATAAAACATGGTCACAGGTTTTCCTATGGTATCTTGTCGAGATGGTGTTTTTTCTGGTTGTGTACTCAGAAAACATCATCGGGATAGTTTTGACAAACATCCCTCTTGCCATGATTCAACCCCCTTATAGCTTGTGGACAATGATTTATGTGGTCCACTTCCAGTTGTTTCTTTATTTGGCTATAATTAATTCTTAACTTTCATTGTTTATTTTTCCATACGCACTTAGGCATACTTCTTAAAACTCAAGAATGAAGTTTTTAACATGTTCTTGGCCTTTAAGGCCTTTTTTGAGAAACAATTTGGACATCAAATTCTTAAGTTAAGATCTAATAATGGAGGATAATATGTTAACAACAAATTTACCAACTTTTTCACATATCATGACATTCAATTGCAACATACTATTTCGTATACTCCACAACAAAATGGTGTAGCTGAAAGGAAGAATCACACTCTAAAAAAAATGGCTAATTTTATGCTTAAATCTAAAGGAATTAGTCTTAATTTTTGGGCAGAAGAAATTAATTGTGAAAATTACGTAGTAAATCAAACTCCTACTAAATTTTTAAGGAATATCACTCTAGAATCAGCCTGGAGCTCAATCAAACTAGATGTAATTCACTTTCGTGTTTTTGGAAGTGAAGCTTGGACCCATATTCCAGATGAGAAACATAAAGCCTTAGAAACTAAGAGTGAAAAATGTATTTTTGTTGGATATTCTGAAGATATAAAAGGATATATACTTCTTCAACCCAAATATAAAAATGTAATCATTAGAAGAGATGTAAAAATTGATGAAAATATATCGGCCTGTGAGCCTAGTTCAATGGGTGTGCCAACTTTGGCCTATGAGCCTGATTCGGCATATGTTCCACCTCTCTCTATCTCTTCTACTTCTGACAACATTCCTTATACCTTGGATAATGAAAACGATGATGAAAATACTCCTTCACCTCCTTAGGATTTTCCTTCAGCTCCACAACTTCCAAAATGGGTCCGATCTACCCGGGATGTAGTAGGTTCTCTTTCAGGTGGCCCTACATATAAACGTCGTACACGTTCTCAGTTCGACATAGCCTCTTCTTTATTGGCTCAAGTTCTAGAAAATTATGATCTAAATATCTTCGAAGAAGCTTCAGGCCATCCAGATTAGGATGTAGCTATGAATGACTAATATCGTTCCTTATTGAAAAATGATACTTGGGATCGTGTTCCTCTTCCAAATGGAAGAAAAATTATCAGATGCAAATGGGCCTACAAAAGAAACTTTGGACAAGATGGAAAAGTGGATAAACATAAAGCTCGTATTTTTGATAAATGATTTTCACAATTGAAGGCATTGACTATAATAAAACCTTCTCCCCTATTTCCAAAATTAATTATATGCACCTTGTTCTTTCCCTTTCCGCCTCCTTTAAATGGGAAGTCAATCAGATGGATGTTAAATCTTCCTTCTTACATGGGTACTTGCATGAAGAAATCTACATGGAACAACCCCATGGCTTTATCCTAAAAGACTCTAACCTTTTTTTTCTCCTTAAGAACTCTCTCTACGGTCTCAAACAATCCCCCCAGGCTTGGTATGCCAAAAGGGATATCTTTCTCTTAGATAATGGATTTTCTAGATGTCATTCCGACAACAGTGTCTACATCAAGAAAGTGGTTAATTCCTTAATAATCCTTGTTCTTTATGTTGATGATCTTATACTTATTGGTAGTGATCCAAACCATATAAACCATGTGAAGTATAGCCTCAAAAAGAAGTTTGAAATGAAAGGCTTAGGACATTTTCAGTATTTCCTTGGTCTTCAAGTCTTGCAATCCAAAGAAGGTATTACCCTTTCTCAGTCCAAGTATGCCTATGATCTTCTACGAAATTTTCACATGGAAGACTGTAAGTCAGGCCCTTCTCCCTTTTATTCTAGAGTCAAGCTTTCAGTCACTTGTACTTCCTGTGAGGTTGATGCTACCTTATACCGTCAACTCGTTGGTAAACTTTTGTATCTAACCCAGACCCATCCTGAACTTTCCTTTTTCAATGGTATGGTTGCTCCGTATATGCACAAACCTCATGAAAGTAATTGGAAAACAGCTACAGGAATAATTCGATATGTTCGAGGTACAATTGAGTTCGGTATTCATTACAGTGAAAGAGCATCTCCATTTTTGGTTGGTTTCACTGATTCTGATTGGGCTGGTGACCCTAATGATCAAAATTCTACTAGAGGTTATGTATTCACTCTTGGTTCAGGACCTATTCTATGGTCTTGTAAGAAAAATGGTGTCATCTCTCTTTCTTCAACAGAAGTAGAGTATCGTGGTGTCGTTGAAGCTAATAAGGAAGCCTCGTGGCTTTGTCAGATCTTCTCTAAATTTTTTCTTCATAAGAAACATCCAACTACAGTTTGGTGTGATAATCAAAGTGCCATTCAGCTATGAAAAGATCCAGTTCAGCATCAGTGCAACAAACACATTGAGCTACACATACACTTCATCATAAATCTCATTCATGATCATGTTCTTGAAGTGCACTGTTGTTCAACCCATGATCAAGTTGTTGATATATTTACGAAGGCTCTCATAGAAGCAAAGTTTACAAAAATTCGATCTATGATTGGAGTTCAGGAAAGTTATCATTAAGGGGGGATAGGCTCTAATTCCTCCTTTATTGTCCTATTGTGTCACCTTTGTAAATCCTTCAATCCTATCCCAAGTTGTTCTTAAGGGGCAATGTTAGGATATTCTGACACATAGGAAATAGTTAAGTATAACTTGGTCTAGCGTAAAGTTAGGTAAACTATATCTCTTTAGTATGTAATTTTTTAACTTATAATCTGTGAGTCACGATATGTAGTGATCCAACGGTTCATTCTCTCATCGGTATTACCGAAACTTGATTTGTGGTTTAAAATCCGATTGGTACATGATCTCTATTTAAATATCACGGAGGGTCATTTGTCCGGTGACTGTTTATTGGAGAATCTTATGTAAATTTTATTTCTTTCCATTAATAAATTCCCATAAGTGGCCGCATTGGTTCGGGTCATGGATTGTTTACCTCTTTGAGGGTTTTAACCATGTCAAATACAGGTGTATTTATATGTGATTTGTTTTTGAGTCGTGACCTTTAGTGTTTTCATCTAAGGAACTTACCCTGTAAATTCTTGCATTGTGGATTCTCTAGAGAGCCATTGTGACTTTGGAAGGATGGTGAAACACATCTAGTTGGTTGCAAAACCATTATAGCCAAGCCATAGCTAAATCCACTATAGATGGGTAGAGTGCGTAAGAAGGGAGCAAGACCTAATAAAATCCATCGGATCCAAGATCCATCAAACTATACCTCCGTAATCAAACCATGGTAAATTCCTGAACAAAGTCACATTGTGGAGAAGCTAGCTGAGAATGAAATCTTGTAGCTGTAATTAGATAACCCTTATCCATTGAGCCTAATGATGACCTAGTCATGGAGAATTCGAATTAGACATCTAAGAATTTCCCTATCACTATGCGATGTAACAATGTTGTTACAATGATATACTTCCACATGGTGTATATATATATATATATATATATATATATAAAACTTAATCTAGCTCGAGACTACTCCTGAGTCAAGCAGGTTGATGTACCAATAAAGGGGACAGACCCTGACTAGGTGAGGGGTCATGGGTCGGGCCTAGAAATAAAAAAACTAGGTGCACAAATGGATACGCCTAACTGAACAATGTTGCTACAATGTCATACTACCACGTGGGACACTAAATCATTTCCACGTGGACTAGCTTAGAGGTGAGGGGTTAGGCTCAGAAATAACAAAATTGGGTGCGCGATTGGATAGGGATGACTTCAACTGACCTTTAATGTGACCACTGCCACGTGGACGACTAAGTCACTGCCATGTATAGTATAAAAACTATAAAATTAAAATATAAAACTATAGTATAAGAAATTAACTTTGAAAATATATAATAATAAAAAATATAAATATTATTTTATTTTTACGAATAGTTAATAATAAGTAAATTACATACATGGTAATTACTAATATTAATACAATTCATGTTGAAAGTTTTGAGTTGGAAATTATTTAGATAAAATAATTTTTTTAAATTATTTAAAACAAAGTCTAGTAGGATTATTTTTATTATAAATATTAAATTTGAAAATTTGTTATTGTAAATTTAAGTTTAGTGTTAATAATTAGTAAATTAATATAAATTTAATAATTTAAATTTATGTGTAAAAACGTTGTTAGATTGAACGTTATGGTGAAAATTTTATTTTTGAAATATTTGTCTGGGTTCAAGTTTATAGAAAAATGTAACTGTCAAATAAGTGTATTAATAATAAAAGTCTAAAGAGTAGAATAATTATTTTTTTAATTATTTGTAAGATTTGAATGAATAATTGATTTCTTTAATTATTTGTGTAAGTTCAAATTTACAGAAACATGTTGTAATTGTTATAAAATAATTGTCGAGTAAATGTACTAATAATGAGATATATATTCATAAGGTCTAATGAGCGTACTAATAATGACATCTATAATCAGAAAGTCTAATGAGCGGGAATAATTTATTTCTTTAATTATTTGTCTTAGTTCAAATTTATGAAAATATATTTTAACCGTTATAAAATGGTTGTCAATGTGTGACGCTCATAAAATAATTGTACTGATAATGGCAATCAATCAGGTGTAATAAGAATGACCGTGAATCTTTGAAAATTCCCAATTTTCCGAAAATTCTTACTCCAATTTTTATTATAAAACAAATCTGGCGTATATAAAAAATTAATAATAACTAACGTGAATTCAATATCAAAAGGGAAATATTTACAAGAATAAAGGACAATCCTAGCCAATACAAGTGCGTTCGCAATCCCACGAATAAAAAACACATGCCTTTATTTTTTATGCTTATTTTAACTACGCCACTAATGGCCATAGATTTTCAATCAATATCGATCCTTCAATGTATTCAGATCCTTGTACTCGTAAAGTATTATGATAGATGGTTATTGATATTTCCTTCTCTCTCTATGTTTTGAATTAAATTTCGAAGAGAGCAAACAAAACTCCGCAGTTGGAAAAAAACGAATTGGAGATGTGTTCGGTGTACGAAGAATATATTCGAGAGGTAAAATTCAGGCCAAAATAGGTTGGTTTGCATTCTTACACATTCTATAACTCCTTGGATGGTAAGTGTATCATAGGATTAGGGTTGTGGGAAATCATAGATGCAACATATATTGCGATGAATAAGCCGAATGGATTTCTTTCAGAAACATTTTGGAAAAGTTTAGGAGCAAAAACGATAAAGTATGAGGTGTGTCGGATTGTATATGTTATAGAATGAAAAAAATAATTAGATCTGTTTGATTCTCCCTGTTGTTGTCCTCTTGTGATTTCAGTGTGGGATTCGTTGTTTATATTTATTGGCTTTGTCAAAAAGAAATTATTGGTTTCATGAAGAGCGAATTTGTTGGTGTACATGTACATAGTCTTAATTAGCTTTATTTCAACTCTAGTTAGTTCATGCAATGTGCACTTGTTTTTAGCTAGTTAACTTGAGTGCTTACATGTGGTGTGCACTTGGCTTTAGTTAGTTAACTCTAGTGCTTGCATGTGGTGCATGTGCACATTAATAGAACATAAAGCACACTTAGTTTCAGTTAGCTTTAATTATCCATAGTTATTTCATGTAGAACTAAGCTTAACTTAGTTGCTTTATGTATTGATTCTCAAACTAATATTGATGAATCAAATTCATTTTCAATTCGAATTTTTCTTTTTCAATTCTCGCACGTTTGTACAATTATTCCTTACCTAGATCTGTATTTGTGCTCTAATAATTTAACATGGTATCAGAGCTACAGGGGTTTGGAGAATGTGCATGAACAATATTTTACAGGTTTGAAGAACAAAGAATTTGGAATTGTTCGAAGATTTGATTTGCAGATCAAAATATTAGAGAACTGCCACAATTGTTGCTACAACTACAAGGTGAAAAAAAATGGAGTTCTCATCTTCATCGATTCTTACTCCGTATAAATACTTCCAATGGAAGCCAGATATTTTTCTTCACCTCAGAGGCAAAGGATTGTATCAGATAGTTATGAATACGAAAGTTGAACCCAATTCTGCCGTTGAAAAATCCAAATACTTCATTAGGATGGATGAGGCTTTTTGTCTTCTATTGTTGTCCATATCTCCAATATTGCATTTCCATGTGGACACATGCAACACTCTGAATGAGGTTTAGATAACCTTGGAGAATTTATTTGGAAAGTAGGATAATATGCGGGCTCATATTCTCGAAAATGAGATAAATTCCTTATATCCAAATAGCTTTGAGAACATTCAAGATTTTTTTACGAAATTTAAATCATTGCTTCTAAAACTACATGATTGCGGGATCGATAAATCAAAACATGAAGGTTAATTGATCCTTTTTATTTTGTCTAACTTATGCCCTGAATATGTTGTTTTCGTTTCTACATTTCATACAGTTAGACTTGCAACTCGAGAAAAATGGAAAATGCCCAAATTTGATTCATTTATTGAGTCTCTTATCCATGGGCAGGATAAGCTCAAAAAAATGGGTTCATTATAGTTTCCAAATGCACATGCACTTGCCATTCATGAGAAAAGAAATTTCAACTCCAAACCAAATCAACAATACAAAGGCAAAGGAAAGGCAAGAGATCCAGATCCAAGAAAGGGAGAAAATCCAAAACCTCTAGATGATTCTTCCAGTTCCAAGGGTAAGAAGGGAAAGAAAGGAAACTTCAAGTGTCCTTATTGTAATAGAGGTTATCATCCTGAATCCTCTTACATGTAGAAGACTATTAATCTAATGGAAAATACTCTTCCACAAAATAATCTTGGTCATCACATTCCATAAAGTTCCAAGAAGAAGACAGAGGAAAAACCATCAGAAGCAAGGGGTAATGGGCATGCTTTGATTGCTATTCATTCTACACCGAAAGAATGGATCATCAATTCAGGAGCTTCACATCATATGGATCCTTCAAAGGAATCATTTTATTCTCTACATTCACATGCAGGACCTCCTATTCTCATGGGAAACAATTCTGCAGTTGAAGTAACTCGACAAGGAAGAGTGCAATTCGAAGATGGAAGTTTTGAGAATGTCTTGCATATTCCAAGGCTTTATGTGAATCTTCTTTCAATGTATCAAATGACACACACAGGTAGCGGAAGGAAAGTGGAATTTACCCCAGATTCCGTGAGCATTTATAACATGCAAACCAACTTGAAGATTGCATCTGGAAAGGTAAATGATTAATCTCATATGTATACATTTTATGATTTTGTTTCTCAGTCAGATTCTATTTTGATACTTAAGAATGAAAATGAAGAAAGTAGGATTTGGCACAAGATATTTGGGCACTTGAATTTTAGATATATGCAGCCGCTTAGCAAGAAAGGGTTGGTCAAAGGATTACTGACCATTGAATTTTCAAACAGTGTTTGTAATGGATGTGCTCTTGGAAAGCATTCGCAAGACAAGTTCGAGAAGGGGCATGCATGGAGAGCCTCTTCACCTTTGGAACTTGTATGTAGTGATCTCATGGGTCCAGTTCCAATACTTTCAATGAGAAAAAAAGATATTTGTTGAAATTTATAGATGATTACTTGAGATTCACTTGGATTTACTTCTTGAAACTCAAGTCTGAAGTTTTTAAACATCTAAATATTTTCAAAGAGCATGCGAAAAATTAGTTTGGAAAACGCATCAAGATACTCCGCACAGATAATGGGACATAATATGTCAACAAAGGTATCAATAATATTTGTAATGAAGTAGGCATACAGTTGCAGTATACAGTTCCTTGCACTCGACAACAAAATGGGGTGGCTGAAAAACACCTTTTGAGGCTTGGATTGGCATTCAACCTGAAGTCAGTCATTTCCACATTTTCAAATCTCGAGCATGGGCCCACATTTATACAGAGAAGAAAAAGACTTTGGAGCCTCAAAGTAAAGAATGCATGTTTGTTGGATATTCCGATGAAGCCAAAGGGTAAAATTGAGTTACACTCCATGAGCTAAAATTATTTATTTTTTTAAATATGTGAAAAAATTTAAATTATTTCAACTAAAATTTTGATATAAATTTGCAAGAAATTAGATTATATATATATATATATATATATATATATATATATATATATATATATATATATATATATATATATAAAGAAATAAAAATAATAATAATAATAATACAAATTCATCAATATATGTATTTTAAATCTTCATTTTTCTTTCTAGATGAAATTTGATTCTTGCATATGTCTTGTAATCACATCTCAATTTTCTTTTCACTATTGACCAAATATATCAAAGAGATAAATAACAATAATTTAATTATTTCTTAGATAATATTTATGTATTTAAATTTTTTCTTATTGTAAAAAAACTTTCTACTATTATTGTAAAAAAAAAAAAATATGCAAAATGCAGTTTAGTATTTTTTGATATTAATTTATTGTTAGGTATTAAGATTTTTGTAAACATATTCATGTAGTAATTAGAAAACCATGAATGCGTTATTAAGAAACCAATTAATATTAGTAATTGATATCATTTCAAACTAGGGAATTAGTAGAGATATATATTAATAAATTATGAAGGAGGTTGAAAGAGTACCTCTCGGATAAACTTTAATTAATCTAAAAATCCATTGTCATGCCACCATCTCGTCATTTTTCTCAATCCGAAAGTACCCAGAGGACCCATCACTATAGGTTTGTGGTGCATCATGCCTCATTTCATCTCATCGTTTTTCTCAATTTGAAAGTACGTGATTCCATACTACACCTCACTTTTTATATTTCACAATTATTAAAATTAATAAGTTTAACACCTATTGAAGTATGTAGATATCTATTCCCTACAATTATGTGTTAGGATAATCAATATGAAAATGATATCAATGAAAGTAATATTATAGAATCAACAACCAAATTGGCCTAACAATTGTCAAATATTCAAATGTGTTACAACTAAATGAACTCTAGTCTTGTATAGAAATTTAAAAATGATAAGAACGTACAATTCATACAAATAGAGATAATTCTTCGGTCTTGATAGAGAACTCCTAAAATAAATAATTGTCAATGTATAAAATTTATAAAATAGTTGTACTAATAATGACATTGAATCTGATGTAATAATGAGAATGGATCTTTCAAAATTCTCAATTCTTTAAAAATTCCTATTTCAATTTCATTATAAAATAATCTCAGGCATATAAAAATTTAATAAAAAATAACGTGGATTCAATATCCCAAATGACAATCCTTGCAAGAAGAAAATAAATGATGTCTCATGATTCTTTTAACTAGAGACGTAGATTTTAAATCAATACAAATCATTCCATGCATTCAAATCATCATACTTGGTGAAGTATTCTGATATCGAGTTATTGATATTTAGTTCTCTCTCTATCTAGCACTTGGGAAGGTCTATAGGGGGAGGAGCCAATGTTGCCAAAGGACCCTGACCGTTCTTCACTAGGAACACCATATTTAATCCCCATGTCAAAAGGTCGTCTAAATGGTAGTGTAGAAACCACACTCCTGTTCAAAGAAGGAAGATAATTTTCATTTAATATCAAGCTGTAATATGGGAATAATTTCTATATGATATGATCAAATTCAAGAGAAAATGATTATATATATAAATATATATACCTGGATTGTCAGCATTGAATCTTATGGTAACCCACCCGCTCACTAGAGTGATTAATTTGTTGCGTTGTGGAGGATAAACCAGATTAAACTTAAGTGGGTCGGTTTTTGGGTTATATTTCCTGAAACCTTGTCCCACCATGTAAAAATCATAACCATGAAGATGCATCAGATGATTCTCTGCCACGAAGATTTTTGTTGCCTAATAGACCAATTGTAAAGTTGAGTTTTATATGAAAACTCTCACTTTTGTTGCCAAGTTAGGAGCCCAAAGTCTTTTGGGAATATTTTCCCCGGTAAAGTTGAATCTAAGGGGAGGTTTTGATGGAAAATCCTCCATAAACACACCATTAATACCGAAATAATAAGCTTGAAGCAGCGTGATGCTGGGCAATACAAAGGACATGTTGTTCAAGCTCGCACTCAGTGGCCTTGAGACATGTTTCCAGCTTCACATGGAAGTAATCCCAGTCCAACTGTGGTGATGAGGCTGTCATCTATGCTATGTGGAATGTCCACTAGGAAATATTTGGAATTTAGGCTTTGCAATGTTGTACTAAATCTAGTGACGACCGCAGTGTCATTGTAGTATGGAAGCCTAGGTAAAACAGGGTGTGTATTTTGATGTCCCACATACTCAAAAATGGATGTAGTTGTAGTGTTATCGAAATCTGCCTGATTATTATAATCTCGAGCAGCCATATAGTATCTACCCACAGGTTGGTCGGCCATGACGAGGACATAGTTATTAAACTTATAGGTGTTAAGACATTAGACCTACTGCAAGATTAATGGCTATTATACAAAATAGATATTTGGGCATGACTAATCTGACAATTATGATCTCGTCGAGCCATATTCATATAATCGATTCGCATTTTTGACGTTATAAATTTAAATCTATATCATTTTTTTCTGCCATCATACATGATTAAGTTTGTAATTAAATTCCATCGTACAAGTGTTAATCCACATTTTGAATATTCGTGCCACTTGCATTTGGTTTAGCTGACACTTGCAATCCTTAGCATCGTTGGATCTAGGCGCAGAGATAGACGGTGGTGAATGAAATGGTCTGGGGTTAGGGTAGTTGACCTCCCTTCAACCCTAACTATTTTCATATTTTGAATGTGCAAGTTGCCCTCGGCTCCACCGCTCTGTGGCTTCGACCCGCCAACATTCTGCATCGCGACGATCCATTATTCTTCAAGTTATTCCAAGTGTCGACACCGTGGCATTGCAACAACTAACGGATTGATAGGTATTAATTTTCTTTGGCATTATTTTATTGAAGTTACTATTTCTATTTTCCTTTTTTCCTGCACGAGACCTATTTTGTAAACATTAATTGGGAATTCATCTGTTTGGACAGAGTCTCGTTTTCCACCGATTTTCTTTGCTACACAGCTGAGATTTGTTATGGGTTTTCTCTTTGTTCAGTTTATGAACTCAGATTTATTACCATGCAGGTTCATGCATAAGGTAAAAACCCTCTTATCATTGGATATTTCAAGATCATAACCCTGACTCAATCATGCAGGTGAAATTCTTTTGTATGTTTTCTTTTTATTCATTTATAGGGTTATCAATCTCCCGGGTTAGGGTTTAACCATTCTTGCTTTTCTTTTGATGTTTTAGGTCACGGCTTCAGCATTCCCCGGTCCCTTTACCCAGGTAAGTTGAATCTTCATGGTGTATTGTAGTTTCTATATAGTTTGATGTTACACAGGGTTTAGAGCTATAATCCCTAACATTCAACTGTTGGTTTGCAGGTAACTGCGATTCCGCTCCTTGTCCATATTTGCGAGGTGCTGCACTCTATTCTGACTTTTTCCTCAATAGTAACTTTTTTTATTTCATGGTGAACAGGTACCGCGGTCTCCAAATTTTTTTCTTAAACTAGATGACCTTCAGAAATTATGGGACAAAATCCCTAAGTTATTTTAGACTGTTCCTTTTCTAGAAGCCTTATGGCCTTTTCTCTTCTTTATTTGAAAACACTGTGTAATAGATACATTCTGTATTAAAGATGACTTAATACATTAAGTTTTTGTTCAATATTCATAAGTTCCTTTTCATGTAAGGATATTAGGGTTGATAATGTAGTTTTCTACTAGTTTATAGTTGAAATGTTGGTTTGGTCTTGAACACAATTTCTTATTTAATCTGTTAATGGTTCGACAAAGATGTCTCTCGGTACAGATATTTGGCAAGTCTGCTTATGCGTTGTTTATGGTAATCTTTTATTTAGTTTCATTACTCATATATCTTGGCACTTTCACATTAAAGGCTATTCCTTCCTTCACAGCACAGCTACTGTGTAATTGTTCTTGTTTCTACATATTAGTAGTCTATAATTTTTGTTCTAAAGTTTATTTCTCTGAGTGGTACTAGTATTTTTTTTCTTTTTATTTACTGAAAGAAGTTATTCTATTTTTGATTTTTCAAACAAAAAGTTAATGTAGATATATGTATTTTTTTCTTTTATTCTACAGGATTAATATTTATTTCTAATACATTTTAATGTCATTATCGATACATTCTTAGGCCAATAATCATTGTTGTCACACACAAATATTTATTAAAAATACGTAACTGAAATCAATATTTCAGTATCTCTGAAATTATTCTATTTTTCAGTTTGTTGTGTAAGGTTGATGTTCGAACCATTATAGTTCTAGGTTATTCACTATAACCGTAGTCCGAGTGTAGAATATGAAACAAAGGAGAGACAATCTGTTCTATCCGGGGTAGCCACTCTGGAAACACTAACGGTATCTTTTACAAGACGTTTCTGCAATTTCACATATATTATTTCTATTTAATTTCTTCGACTGTCTACACCTACACAGTTGGGATTTAGTTCATTAACAAACATAAAAAGGTAGTACAGAGTTAGGACTGTCTTAACAGGCTACTTTCTTAATAATTACATATTTATGTATATACATATATTGGCCCTTTCCTGCTAAATACCTTTATGTAAATACTTTTAAGAAGAAGCATAATGAGACAAATACTACTATTATGCTCAGTTTCATCAGTTACAAATATATATATTTTGGTAACTAGAAATCAGAGTCAGATTCATAATATTTCTTGTCACATTGTTTAGTTACTTATCTCACTTAAATCTTGTGATGATATCCTTCGAGCCTTGCATTAGGGGAATTTTGAGGTCTAAAATGGGCCTCCTAAGAAAAATTTACAACCCAAATAAACTTTATAAGAGCCTATAGGATTCAAGATGATGATGTCAACCATGGGGGATAATTCACCATTTTTTAAGTAAAAGGGTAAAAAGAGTAAAAAATAATAAAATAATAAAACTATATTTTCAACTTATCTCACAAAGTTTTTACTCAATTTTCGAGTGGGAGTACTTGTTGGATGCAAAATTTAATTCCTCATCCAAGGAGTACCCATGTTTCATACTTTCAATGGAGTCTGCTACATGAAAAATTAGAAATACATTAAAAAACGTTATTGCAATCACGTTTTTCATGTATTTCTCATTTTTCGTGTAGCAGGGTCCATCGAAAGTATGCAACATGGGTAATCCTTTGATTAGGAATTAAATTTTGCATCCAATGAGTACTCTCGCTCAAAATTTGATTAAAAGCTTTAGGAGATAAGTTGAAAATACGAGTTCATTAGAAAACATTAAACAGTAAAAATCTAGATCTATGCATTAGAAGACATTAAACAGTAAAAAAAAAGATTTACTACATACATCCAATAGATAAGACAAGAATATATCCAATGAAATTTTTATTAATGGCACTTGGGAGGAAAACACAAGAGGTTGTCCCCTGTTCTCCTCAATGGGATGGGTTCTTGTAAGTCCTCAGCACTTCAGATTTAGAATTCCTCTCTCTTGATGGTGTAGAAAACCCATGCAAAAATGGAAAATATGGCTATGATGGTGGATCAATAGTCAGACCAAGAGTTGAGATCCAGAGTGATCTTTAGGCAACAAAAGGTGACAAATGAATGGGAAAACCCTTCTATTTATAACAAAATATTGAGTTAGTCTAGATATTGGTGCATAATTAAAATATTATTAACCAAATCTAGATCCAACTTTCATGGAATATTTTATTATATTTGTTGGAAGGAAAAGGAATTTGACTTGAGTCAAATCCCCTTATTTGTAAATAATAAATAAATAAATGATTTATTTATCATTTTAAGGATGTGATTAAGTAATAATAAATAAATAAATGATTTATTTATCATTTTAAGGATATGGTTTAGTAATAATCAACTAAATAATGACTTATTTAATTATTTTAAGGATATGGTTGAGTAATAATCAAATAAATAATGATTTATTTAATTATTTAAGGGAGATTTAGTCGTATTTAACAAAGAATATTATTTAAGTAATGTTTAAATAGTTATTCTTAGAAAATAATAAGATAAATAATGATTTATCTAATTAATTTCCTTGTTTTGGGTTAAACATAACCAGGAATATTAATTAAACTACTGTTTAACTAACTTTTCCTTGAGGAAAATCAAACAAATATGGATTTATTTCATGTTTCCCCATGGGGTTTCCTGTTTAGACCATAAAAAACTTAATAAGGGTGGTTTTACTAAGTTATTTTCATAGTGAATGCAATTATACTTAGGGTAAAATTGGTCTTACATGGTGTACTTGGGTCCATATAATACCAATATGCTAGATGACCAAAAAATGGTGTAACAGATTGGCCCCCAGCATGCGAGCGTTAGGAGCTAATCGTATGACCGAAGTACATTGTAAGAACTTAATCACTAGACGTCAAAGGGTGTTGAACCCTTAGTTAAATTGAGGGGGGGGGGGTGAATCAGTTTAACACATACATGGACTTTTAAAACTTTTCTTTTAAATCTTATTACTCCTTCATTTCATGGTCAACTTAATATGTGAGCAACAAGTATTACTATCCAACAGATTTGTTAATGTAATAGCAGATTTTATATGAGAGCAGCAAGTATTATGCAGATGAGATAAATCACATCAACACATAAACATCACGCACAGAGACACCAGATATAAGTGGAAACCCATAAAGGGAGAAAACCACATCTTATTATTGTTGTGATGCAAAGGCAAGCTCCAACTCCCTCTCACCACTGTTTTCTGCAGGCACCAACCTACAGGAGGCTCTATCCTCAATTATGCAAGCTACAACTTGCAAGGAAGCTCCAACTCCCATCAATTTTCTGCAGGCACCAACCTACAGGAGGCTCCAACCTCAGTCAGCTACAACTGACATTTTATCAAGCTACAATTTGATGTGGAAGCACCAACTCTCATCTATTTTTTGCAGGCACCAACCTACAGGAGGCTCCTACCTCAGTCAGCTACAACTGACATCTATCAAGCTACAACTTGATAGGGAAGCTCCAACTTCCTTATTCTTTCAAAAGAAAAACACTTGCTGATTTACCTTGGATATCAGCTCTGTTCTGTACTTTCTCTTCTGCTGTTCATCAACTCTTATATTAGACCTCCATCATATCTGCTCATCCCTTCCTTCTTCTCTTCTTTTCTCCTCAATTCTTCATACTCAGCATTCTCTATATTCACACTCTCTGACCTCTTGCAGCTTTCTTATTTTCTTCAACTATCTTCAATTCTGCTGCACACTCTCTCCTCTTCTCATTCTGTTTTCATCAATCTCTCCTCTTGGATATTACCCCCTTTTATACAAGATAGCTTCATGACTATTTGTATTCTACTGGGAATTCAAAATTGACAGTCATGTCGCTTTGCCTTCTGTCTTCTCATCTCTTTTCAGCTTACTCAGAAAAATGTAACTGTAGGTGCTTATTTTAATATTACAGTGGGATATTTGCTCTCTTCCGGAGACTTGCCAATGCATCACAAACAATAAAAACAATAAAAACATTTACATTCGAATTACAATGTGAACTCCAACTCACTCATTTTGTCTCTTGGCTTGCTGCGCATTTGTCTTTTCTCTAACTGTCTCTTTGTCCCTTTGTCTTCTCTGTATGCCTTTCTATTTATGGCTGCTGCGTAACACCTGAATTTATGAACTACAATTTTATTTTATTTTTATACCAGCGCTTTATATATAAACGAATCTGCTGACTGTAATTCAATCCTTTACACGCAGCAAGTGTCTTGTTGATGTGGCGAGTTCCGCAGGCCGGAACATACATATATTACAATTGTATTACATTAATAATCGCCCTCTCGTTAAGCTGAGGCCCGTGGGTCTACAGACCACGCGACATGTTTTAATACAACCGCAACCATGTTTTATATATCTCACAGCAATTATTTTATATAAACAATCGCCCTCCACCTTAAGCCGAGGCCCGTGGGTCCATAGACCCCGCGGCACTTTTCAATACAATCGCAACAACTTTATATATATATATATATTTATATATAACAGTGCCTTCACAAATTTCCGTTTGCGATTAGAACACGGATGCGATTTGCATATATCAACTCCCGCTTATAACTGGATCGGGTCCGCCACTTCAATCGCAGCGTTTTACAAATTCGTGCGATCAATCGTAGAGTTCCGATTGCGATTGAGATTCTGGATGCGATTTGCATATATCAACTCCCGCTTATAACTGGATCGGGTCCGCCACTTCAATTGCAGCTTTTTACAAAGTCGTGCGATTGGAACTCGGATGCGATTAGCAATTAACTGTGGTACATAACTCGATCGGGTCCGGAAGTTCAATCGCAATCGCAACTTTCTGTTGCGATGTTCCGCTACCCTTGCGATCTCCGATTGCGATTGGGTGAGGGTCCCACTTTATATTACTTCCTTTCCATTGATCATAACACGCTCCACTTAAATATATATCAATGTATATGCCTTGGACCATTGCAGAATATGAAATGCGTGACATTTATATGTATTGTGATGGATATTATATATATATATATATATGTGTGTGTGTGTGTCCGCCAGCGGGTTAGGCGATTCCCGGAATAATGTTTATGAATTATGTTAAATC